>JACSYO010001880.1:0-157500 GCA_016806645.1 Ophiodon elongatus
GAGAGAGAGAGAGAGAGAGAGAGAGAGAGAGAGTTGTAGTTACAGTCTGTTGCTGTAGGTGGACAAGTAGGAAGACAAAGCAGCAAAATATCCATTCATTATCCCACTCCCCACCACACACACACACTGCCAGGCATATGCACAGTATACATGCACACACACACACACACACACACACACACACACACACACACACACACACACACACACACACACACACACACACACACACACACACACACACTCTTGAAACAAGAGTAAGGGGGAGGAGCACAACATGGCATAAGATTGTGGGCAGATGGATCCTCTAGGGGAGATTGGGGGCTGACACAGTGGGGGTAAGTGTGTGTGTGTGTGTGTGTGTGTGTGTGTGTGTGTGTGTGTGTGTGTGTGTGTGTGTGTGTGTGTGTGTGTGTGTGTGTGTGAGATGGGTATCAAAATAACTAGTGGTCCGGAAAAGCTAAAGAGCGCAAACAATCTCCACAGTAAAAAGAAGAGTTGGCGGCTGAGAAAAGGAGACAGAAGTGGAGTGGGAGTGAGGCATCTGACAACAAAAATAGTAAAGGTGAAATATATTTAAAACCACAAATTAATATAATTGCTGTAGGCCTTAGTTGATTAATAATAAATAAGACACTTCAGATGACACTTCTGCATGTCCTACATTTAGACAGCATCAATTAAAAATGAAACAGGATGCAGTATCCCTGACATGTTCATAAATTATCAATAACAGTATTTCATGGCATCATATGGTCCTTTTGTCTAATCTTTGAGGCAGACTGTTGGCCTCTTTACATGGCATCAAATAAAAAGATTCAGTCAGAGGAGAAGATAAGTGTCTATGTAACATGTGTACATACCGAGCTGTGGCAGATTTTCAAAGGTTTGACATAGCTGGAGTGGATGCCATTCTTCAGATGAGCTTTTGCTCTGAAACTGGGCAGCTGATCGCCACACTATACTGTCAGGGCACAGGTGTAAGAATCACCATAGCAACCGCCCACGGGATAGTGTAAGTGTCAAAAATGGACTCTGGTGTAGCGCAAGGTACGATAGTGAGACACTATTACGTGCAGATATTACATAATATTTCTCACTGACCTCTGACCTTTACTCACACACCGCTTCCTCTGGTATGCAGACATTTTCAACGTTAACAGTGTGTCATTTTTCCTTCCACTCAGCAGGCTGTGTTGGTATGAAGGACGCTGGTCATTTGTTTGAGGACAATGTGAGACAGCCCCACAGGGATTGCTGAAGTGAGCAGTGTCCCCTGGCAGCGAAACTGCAGACCAAGGTGACATCTGCAGCCAGAGCTCTGCTCCAAGGAATCAACATTTTGAGAAATACACTTAGTTACTTTCTGGCAGAGTTTTAGATATTAAGTTTTATACCACTCTCGTATTTGTCTGTCAAATATAACGCTACAGCCGGCAGCCGGTTAGCTTCGCTAAACACAAAGGCTGGAAACAAGGGCAAACAGCTAGCTGGGCTCTGTCCAACTATTACAAAATCGGCCTCCATAAATATATAAACCTCACTAATATACTGTTGGTTGTTTCCTAAATCCAGACAAAACATTAAGTATAAAAACGACAATTTTCTGTTTTACGGTTTTCATGACCAGGCACGGTATCTTTTGAGTCTCCCCTGGTTGCCAAAATGTCATGTGACACTGTTAGGTAACCACAAACTAGACTCTGGATTTTCACATCTGCACCTTATGAACCACGGCACACACACAGATTAACTAAATTACCTCACATTCATTTGAATTCCAATTTAAATCCATGCTCTAACAGGCCACATTATCAAGCAGTTGCCCCAAGACATGCTTGTCCCAGCACCATCTGAGGCAACAAGCTTATTGTGAAGAAAAGGAACTCTGGGCTGGAATATTATACCTCTTTGTCGAGAAGGCCCCTGGCTGTATTCTCATTTACTTTCACCTCTACACACACCTCTCTCTGCAAGGCTAGCCCTGCTGGGGTTTGTGATAAAGTACTTTTCAGCTTGCATGTGACACCCAGGGGAATGCAGGGAAATGGAGACAAATGGTGCCTTCATAGACATGTTTGAAAAGGCAAGAATTAAGGGAGGTCAAGAGGTTGAAGAATTGTGTTAAATGAGAAAATCTGTTAAATTATGGTGTTTTAATTTAGATTAACTTCTTTTAAACGGCACTGTTTTTCCCACACAAATTCCCTGGTTAAAATGAGTGCATCTAAATATGGAATAAATGCTTGAACACATTTGCTGTTTGGTCTCTAATCATTAAGTATAAAGGTTTTCCTTAAACATAACAAAATATGTGCAGCAGATTATGTTGAGCAAAAAAGGAAAGGAGTGGAATGTCAGACTGCATTGTCCATGTTTGTCTTTGCTCTTGTCAACCTCTGCCAGCATAAACAGCCATTGGCACTCCATCCAGCTCTGCCCTGCTCGGGCTTGTCTAGGCCAATCAGTGAAGTGAACTGTTCGCAGGGTTCTGTATTGGCTGGCCCGTGTCTTGAGGCTAAACTGAAGTTTGCCCTTCGAGATGCGACATCCCCCCCCCCCCCCCTTGTTTATATCTGACCTTCTCCTGCTCTCTTGGTAACGGAGGAAATACAGGTCAAGGGCTTCAAGTGTGTATGGAAGTATCAAAAGGAATCTGCGTATTGAACATCCTTCTCTTAAGTAAGTGCTGCGTTCCAAAAACAAATGTCACACAACAGCAGGTGGTAAGAATTTAGGGCAGTGGAAAAGGCTGTAAATGGCTGAACAAGCGGCACACGAGAAAGTAAACGCTCTCCTTGTGATAGCCGACAATGATCACAGTAATCATTCGGTTCCATCAACCCATTTACCTCCAAATCCCTCATTGGTGCTCAGCCAAATGAGCAAAGGAAGGTGGGTGGAGTCCTGAAGTGAAGATGGAAAAAAGGAGACAAAGATTGAGATCTCTGCTTCTTGCCTTTGAGAAGGTCACACAGCACTCCTTTAGTCTCAAAAGAAAATAATCTTAAACTAGATGTCTATTCGTTACACAAGCCTTAACTCTCACTTAAACTGTTACTTACTTGAGAATATGTAGATAGCTAGATGCCTATTAAGTTTGTCAGGGTGCGATTAAGCTAAAGCCAACCAGGTTGTTAACTCTGTTTGAACTCGTACTAATAGACAGAGGCTGCTTCCTGAGGCTGTTTAATTCCTCTGGATTAGAGCGCTAAATCTAAGACAAGTGTAACAGCAAAGACAAGGCAGCAGCACAAAAATGAGCAGTGAGAAAATTAAGCCCATCATTAACTTGCTACTCTGGATTCACAACAGTAGCTGCATTAAACATAATAAATCAATCCATTTGATAGGTTGACATATTCAAGTTGCTTTCAATCTCAACAATTCAATTATTCAACAGCAACCTCACAGATGGAAATGAACCAACAAAACATTGCTCAGTGAAGGCACTGAAGAAGAAACATAAACTAGAAAGGTGCACTTAGTAGAGTGCAGATCTCTGCCAGGTGTGTCTGCAACGACCACTATTGTTATACTGTATACAACAAGGCATACAATATCTAGGAGGTACAGCCGTGTGTGTACTGGTAGTTCTTTTAGCAGTTAGCCAAACACACATATAATAATAAATGAGGGCCGCAGAGCAGCAGCCAAGAGGTACACAGCAGTCTGTATACTGGTAGTTTCATTAGCCGTGAGCCAAACACACTACAAACCGTTACCCCCCTGTATGTGGGCAGTAGCAGATGGGGGGGTCGGGGATGCAGTCAGCTGTGTTATCACTTGTGGCCCCTGGCGGCCGGGGGCCAATTAAGAGCTGTGAGTGAGGAGTCAGCAGACAGGCAAAGGTAGTATAAAACGGGTAATAAAAAGGTGTTTTCAGAAAGTGTAAGTCACCGCAACCATGGGTGGTCCTTAAGCATGCAGCCATAACTGGGAACCCAAAACATAATGCAGCTTGCTGCAGCAGACTGCAAGATTAACCTTGGACCGACGGAGAGATGCACTCACTCACTCACTCACTCACTCACTAACTCACTAACTGAAGGACTCACTTACACACGCGACCGATCATTTGATCTTTCTGGCAGAGATAATAACAAGCATGGTTCCTTGGGGTGTTCATAACAGGATTTCATGAATTTATGAGGGATACTATTTGGAAATACTGAAGGCAAAAACAGTTCAGAATAAAAGACGCACAACTTTAAATTTGCAGTTTTCCCGACATTGGTTCACCAACTGTGTGCAGTGCAGTGATCTCTGCCTCACATCAGCCACTGGCTGGTTGGCCTATCACACATTTCACATCTGTCTGGCTCTCTCTCTCCTCCACGTCGTATTCACACACAAAGACAGACATTACTGTACATAACCGCAGGCTGTCTGCATTTACATGAGCGCTGAGCTCTTTATGCTCAAATAGAGCTGTTGAAGTAGGTTTGAAGAGAGTGGGAGTACAAATCAAAACATGCACACACAACTTTTATCCCAAAAATGAGCCTCAGTAGATTAGCCTGCTCATTAAGAAAGTGAGACTTGCAGAATTGCTGAGGAGCTAGGAGATCCACAAGAGATGCATAAAATGTTGGTTTTTGATGCCAATAAACATAATAGTCTAATCACTGCATATAAAAGTGGCTACTAGGCAGTAAAGTCTCAAAATATAATATTGCAGTTCCAGCAGAAGTCTCAAAAGGCCCATAGTAATGTATCTTAGAATGCTAATTAGCATTTCACGTTTCCACTAATCAAATGAATAAATAATGAAAACAAATTAGAATGAAAACTATCCAGTGACATAAACATCAACACTTTTCTGCCAGGAATTACACCTCAAGACAACTAAAAGAATAGACACCGTTTGATGTGCAAATGAAACTTCAGCATCAGCATCAGAGACGTGCTACAGTTGTCGAGATCACTTAGACATACCGCTCCTGATCTGCCCTGTGCAAAGAAAAACATCACGTCAATCTTCCGAAACTTGCTGAGGCAATCTGGGCTTGCTTGAATGATTAAACTCAAGGTGACAAAGAATGAGTTGTGGTTTAAATATCATGATGTCAACTCTCTGGTTGGGAGAGTGAAAGGCCTGCTGCAAAGAAAGGATGAGGGCCAAGCTTGGACAAACAAAACAAAACAAGTAGTTGAGCTCACACACACCACACAATGGATGCCCTCCCCGTCTGTGGCCTCCACGCGGTCTGCACAGCCGACAGCCCCGTGGCCCCCCGACACCCCCGCTTTCTGTCGTCTGCCGGCTTTTTGTTTTCCTGCTGTTTGTCAATGCAGGGTATCATGCCAGCACTTGTGAAACGTGGGTCAGGCACTTTTGCTAAATACAATAAATAGAATAAAGTGCGTTTGTATTGCCCACCAAGACTGGGGAAAAGCATTGATATCGTGTGTTTGTGTGCGTGCGTGTGCCTGCGTGCGTGCGTGCGAGAGCCATCTGCTAGGACAGGAGACAAGAAAGAGGGGCTCTTGACTGGTAGGATTTTGTATCCAAAGGCCAGACAGAGACAATGGTACACCAGTGCTTCTTATTTTTTACTTGCAACAATTTAGCCTCCGACTGGCAAGCTTTAAAAAGTCAATTCATAAAAGAAAGAAGCATTAAGTTGTTTTAGAGTTATTTACAGTCTGTACAATATATGTACCCAATGTTCTTCCTTAGAACCTAAATTAAAAAACTAATTTCAGAAATAAGAGCAAAACAATATTGCATAAAAAGTATTTCGAAAAGGCGAACATTTTATTAAATACATGTAGAACATGTAGAACTTAGCCGAGACGTTGGATGGTGTCATTGCACTCGTGTCAGATGGTGCTGTATGACAATGACAGCACAGAACAATAGGTGTGCATGCAAATGTCATGGCTGTTGACCTAAATGGCGGTGTTTAATCCAGACTTGGCCCTGATAACAGCTCATGCCTGATAATCAGATGGAACCCTCGTGTGTCCATGACCCTAGCTAGTCAAAGAGGGAGACAGTTTTCCTAATCTGTCTGTAACTGCCAGCATGTCTCACCGTCCTGCAAAGAACAAGACATCATCCTCATCAATAAGATAACGGGGTGAGCAGAAATTAGTCACTTTAATGAATTTAAACCTGTTTAACTGTTGGCAGCAGTGCAGCACGCCCATGCTAACACATGTACTGTAAGATCAGTGCTGGTTTAGAGTATCGAGGCCAGGAGGCCATCATCATTAGAAGCGTGTCATGTGAAATTATGCCACAGTGCGTCAGAGTCACGCTAACAAACATCCTCCTCCCTCTCATACTGATGTGTATGCCCCCAAAACCCAGCAATCCACGCTGCATGAACTAGCTAGCTGTCATCTTCATGACATGTTGGTGATCAGAGATTTGTTCTCAATCTGGGGCTCTATTCACTATAGTAAGAATTTTATCGTACCACGACTATGATTACTTCTACTGTACATGGTACTTAGTGTTCTAAGCAAAGAGTTGTTCTTAAGATTTTTAATCCCACACTAATAAAAACAAAATGGGAGGAAGAAATGGGCATTGAGATCTTGAACACTTTGTGGGAGGAGAGCCTGGAGTACATCCATCGATGTTCTAATATTGCAAAGCACTGTTTAATCCAATTTAAAATTCTACACCTTCTTCGTTACTTTAAAAGAGAGGTTACACAGAATAAACCCTGAGATTTCCCAACATGTGACAGATGCCTCTCTGCAGACGACACAGTACTCACAGTAGATCCCAAAGTTGAGATCTTCTGGATCAATATTTTCAAATTACTATCTAAACTGCTTCAAATCCTGCTACAAGTATATTTTGGTTGGTAACTGAAAAAAGAACTGAGTGAAAGGTTTTGGAAAAAACATCACTCTGGATAATGGATGTCGGTCTTTATTTTTCCCTTTACCATCCATTTCCTGTGGGTTTGTAAAAGACGGCATTAGTTAAGAAAGAAAAAAGTGTGTATTGTACATTTTTAAGTGGAGTTTTGTGCCCTGATAAACTGCTGAAGTGTTGTGACCTGCAAGTAACCTTCAAGTTCTGTTATGCACAATGTAAGCATGCAGAAGCACTGATGTCCTTGTCTACGCATTCTAGACAAAAACCTTAGCAAGATTGAGAGATAAAAAAAGAAAAAGAAAAAAAAGAAAAAGTTGTCTAAAGTTATTACAGCAATTAAAATTGCTCGTGCAGATTTTTTCAAAATAGACCGTAACTGTCTCCAATTTATCACGGAGGATACAGTATACCCACTAAACTACTGCAAAGATGTAAACAAACAAAGACATTACATCTGAGCGGACTGTCCAATTATCAGTGCTGAGTTCCATTTCCTCTGTCATTCCTGAGCTCGCTGAACTGAAAAGCCCATCATAGATTTCAGAGAAACGACCATTTCAGCCCTTCAGTTCAGCATCACAACGGTCCAGGTTTGTTTCCAGCCCCTTGTTAATGGGCAGACCGACTGTCATCCTCATAACATCACTGAGTGAAAGGGCTTGTGAAAGGCAAACATACTGGATTTCAGGATTTTTAGGCAGATGCTTTTGAGAGAGAAAATCAATGTTAAACTTGTGTTCACTTTTAACCTATACACAGCAAACATCTAAGGTATTTACATGATTCTTTAAAAAAAAGAAGTACTGGATTACTCCATGAATGCCCATGTAATACGCTCTTGCTACTTCTCCAATGCCCATGAAAATCTACTGTAATATATCCATGGCATTGATGATTAAATTCAGAGCTCATATACACCCACGGAATGAATGTTGGCCAAAAGCAACACACCTTGTGTCCAAGCAATAAGAGGATCAAGTGAGACAGACAGGACAACGGGGTGTTGTTTGCTCCAGCGAGAACAAGCAGAGGCAAACACAATCTTTGTGCAGGAGGCTACTTGGAGGATAGTTGCCTCCAACATCAGGTTCTTAAATGACAGTGTATGAAGTGTGCAGTAATAAGAAAGGATCAGAATACTTTAATATCTTAGAGAAGTATCTGAATGTTATAAATTGTAGTCATTAACATGCTTGAATTTGGGGAATTAGTAATAAAAACAATTTATTAAGGAATAACAGATTTAATGCATTTAATGCGTTATGTGTAATTTTTGCATTCAAAATGGCAAGTAATGTTTTGCCCTCAACCTTTGTGAATATCAGATCAAATTTAATAATTGATTATTCTCTTACGCCACCCAGTATTTATCCATCTAACAATGCAATTTCTGCTCTTCCCTACATACCACATCGATCACGAATGTTTTAATAGCAGTTCCATACGCTGACTGACCCTTATTATGCGTCAGGGTCACAGGGGGGTGAAGGCTACATTGGGTAAAAGGCAGGGAGGAACCCTGGACAGGATCCAGTTCTCTGAAACTGCACTGGTGTAACATGAAAGGTCACTAAATGGTCCATGATGTAAGCAGTGAAAGGTAGAGGAAAGTAAGCACTTGATAACTAGGGGTTGGGAAATGTGGCAACCATCATCTTCCTCTGTCCTTCCCACCTTCTGTCTGTTATCAACACATCTCTCAGTCAACTACTCTGAGCTGAAAGCAGTCTTGAGGTGTAGCCAGGTCAACGGAAGCTTATTGGTAGTGTTTAGTACTCACACAGGATAATCTACTGTCGTTGAGGGGTTCAGGCGCTAGAATACATATGGGATGTGTCCAACCACTACTGTGACTTTTTAAAGAAATCAACAATGTGACAGTCACACCCACCTCACGTTGCGATTGGCCAGCTGGGTGTGGAGGTGAAAAAAGAGCCAGGGTTTGAACGTCTCTCTCTACAATTAATTACAAACACTTGCTCCTTTTGTTTTTATGACATGGACCATCTCCTCTTTGTCGCTATTACTACAGTCCCCTTGAATCACTTCCAAATGATTTCTACAAAAAAAAAAAGACAACTTAGCAAGTTCTGGACTGCTAACTGTTCCCCGAATTAATGAATGCATCGATTAGACAATACCAAATAGGAAAATCCTATTTTACGCCTGCCCAGTCAGCTTTGAGATGTAAAACAGGGGTCTCTCTCAAAAGCAGCAGCTGATTCTGCTGGCCGTGATAACCAAGATCTACAATTAACATTCAGTCTGAGGAGCATCTTTGAATCGAGGAGAGAGAGTGGACAGAGAAGTGTTGTGAAGCACGCTGTCTCACACAAACACGCCCTTGAACACACACACACACACACACACACCTGACAGCTGCACTGTAACCCTCCCTTCCAGCTTATAGGTCTAATTATCTGGTGGCGGCCAGAGCCACAGCGGGGGGCCTCTGAGTGTGAGTGTGTGTGTGTGTGTGCATCAGCGTGAGGGGGGGGGGGGGGTGCAACGCCTGCAGACCTGGTGGCTGGGACCTGTGATTTGATTTTGGAGGAGCAGATGGCAGGCTGCTGCTGGAAGGCACTGGAGTGTGTGTGGGTGTGTTTATGTGTGACTGAGTGAAGAGCCTTACTTTTTAGGAGAGAAAAGTAAAGCTTTTTATAGAATCTATGGCGTTTTGTTCTAATTTGCATGTAAAAATGTGACGCTAATTTAAGAAAACAGCTCATATGTTTGATAACACACACCTAAAACAAAGCACTACTTTTGATGATATAACACACTACATAGTATTTCAAGCATCGGTTCATGATTTGTGAACATTTATGAATAAAGTTACTGCATGTTTCTTATTCCTTTATTCTTTATATGAAGTATTTCTGACATGTGAAATAGCCCAGAATCTAGTTGCTGCAATATCCACTCAGTCCCCAGTTTCTCAGTCTACCCTAATTGATATAAATGGGTTGGATAAAAAAAAATCAGAAACACCGTTCAGCATAATATAACACAGTTCAACAGCTCTAAAACTGCAGCTTCCAAATGTACCATACAATTAAATAAAGACCTCTCTAAAAGAGTTACAACAATAACTGAACTTCATGAAGGTAGGATTTATTGCAGGGCTGTTGATTAGACTACATTAGTTTTAGCTAAGTTCACCAGATAAACTGACAACTTAATGTACAAAAATGTTAAATGATGACAGTTGCAGAGGGATCAGAAATCAAAGCTATTGAGAATAGAGATGTGATAATAAAAGCTATAAGTATGAGCCGTTAACAGCTTAGCGCATCGACGCAGAACAATGCGCAGTATCTGTTTCCATGCCTCCTTCCACACTGTGAGGTCATATTTTTTTTTTCACACTTTTGATGGAAACGATCCCTCGACTCCAGTCTAGTGTACGGTATGCTAATTTTACTCTGGAATTACTAAAATTTATATCAATCTCCTGGTCTGACTTGGTGGTCTGAAGCCAAACAAACTTCCCAAAGCGTCTGTGTTCTGTTAATAGGATCATTTTCTTAGCTCATGAAAAGTTTTCACTGGTTAGCGACAATGTGGGAAACAGCCTTCTAGCCACCAGTATGGCACCACTCAGGATGTGAAAAGAGGCTTAATAACGTAGAGAGGCTCCATGCCAGAGCGATCCAAATAAGTAAAGCTGTCAGGTTATTGACATGTTTGGTCTGGCAGAGTGTTACCTCCTCTTCAAGCAGAGGGGGGCAGAAGACAGGAAAAAGTGAAAAGATTAAGCTAATGCTTTTCCATTTAATACTCTATGTAGTCAGTATTAAGAAATAAAGATTATGCACAGGGAATTTAAAAGCTTCAGCCCATATTACAGAAAGCACTTACTGACTTTGACATTCAAACTGAATTGACTTCTATTATCATGGACAGGATATTGTAAAGAAGATCGGCGGCTCCTCTAGTCCATGTCGATGTGTCCTTGGGCAAGACACTTAACCCCAAATGGATGTGTGTGTGAATGTTAGATAGTGCTGATAGAGAGGCGGCACCTTGCATGGTAGCCCATGCCATCAGTGTACGAATGGGTGTGAATGGGGGAATGACATGTAGTGTTAAAGCGCTTTGAGTGGTCGAGAGACTAGAAAAGTACAAGTACAGTCCATTAACCATCCCTTTACCATATAGTCAGGCGTCCAGCTCTGGTCTCAGGATCACGTTACAGGCTTAATGGACTAAACCCTTTGACTTAGACTCTTAATTCAATTCTGAAACAGTCCTGTTGAGGCCAAGTGAGTTAGACGGGTGTAAAGTCCTCGTGGATCAGACATTATGTCAAGAACACACTCCTTCACATGGCTGGCCAGATTCTGAATACTTTCAACAGTATATCTCTTTATATTGTTCTGGGTTGACTCCGTAAACCTGATTCAGGTTAAATGAGAGCTGGACAACTAGAAAATATAAATTTCTGACATGTGTTCTCTATATTGATTTAATGAAAACAGGCCACACCTATCATCTTTTCTGACAATGTTGTTTTGTGTCTAAAATATATAAACACAAACCTGTAGGACACGTTGTAACACAAAACACTTAAATAAGAAACTCTAGGCTCCTTTAGCATCCGTCTTATGGGGAAGAACTTTACAGTGATGGATAGATAGATATCTGCTCCAGCAGAGGGAAGGAATCATCTGTCAAAAATGCTATAATATATGGCTCATGTGCTTATCATTAAAAAAACACTTGTCTGCATGACAGATGTAATGTGTCCTCTGTAATCTACAATCTCAAAAGACTGTATGGAACATGTTCTGAATCACTACTAAAATTATTTATGATTTTATATAAAAATGCCGACAGAAACAATACTTACTGAATTCATTGCATCAATAATGTTGGTGTTATGTTGGCGGTTGAATTGGCTGTCATCCATCTTCAATCGAATAACAGAACTAACCTAAATTGACATGTGGTTTGAGACTTTTATTCAAATCAGTTGCGCATGTTGTTGCATTTACAATCATACTGTAGGCCAAGGAAAAACAGTGGGTAATGATGAATTAAATTTTAATTTCTACATGACATATTATCTATTTATGGGGAAGACTAAAATGAAGATGTACAGTATGTGTTATCTTGAAAAGTATAGCTTGAAAAATGGGATCTTTATCTTTATGTATGTTGTGCAGACTGGTACATAACCTCTGTAAAAAAAAAATATACATCATTCCAAGCTGTGTATGAGTAAAAATGTCCTGAAAGACACTGCATTGTAACCAATCTGGAGCTCTCAGTTTTGGTTTCACCACTAAAAAGAAGTTGAATCCACAGAGACTTTACAACCTTTAATAACTGCCACCGTCTGGCAGACTGTAGTTGCCTGGCTGAAAAAAAAGAACTCAAAGGGAGGTTAAAGGAAGGGTGCTCCCTCTCAATCTGTCTGCTATGCCAGCCTCCTCTCCCTCCAAACGTTTCATCAAATTGTCAAATCAACATATGTAACAACTGGATTGCTAGTATGGCATCACAAATATGTCACAAGCACCAAAGTTGCTGTACTTAAATGCACCCCATAAAGTCCAATGCAACATTCCTCGTGGCAATACAGAGCGTGAAATGTCTGGATAGAACAGCTGGTCTGCATAGCTGATCTAGTAGGAATTTACTATGAGATGGAAATAGAGACACATGAATGGTTTATGTGACCAATATGGGACTGAATTAATCACAGTGGAGAATCCAACATGATTCTTAGAAGAAGCATTAATACGTGCAGCTGGGGCGATATTTTATTTTAGTACCATGTTTTTGAACACATCAATCCCTGAAATGATTCACTATCTTAGGTGCGTAAGTCTCTCCACCCAACCCTGTGTACCATAAACAAAGATGAAAACTTAGCCCTCCTCTATATTAATACAACTGATTGGCCAAAGGCTTATGGAACTCATCTGATCTTCACCTAACAATCACACCCCATGATCAGATATGAAGATTTAGACCATGACCATGTAAATAAAGATGACAGACTGCAAACTATGATATAATAATCCCAACAGGTCATGAGACACTGTGTCCCTGTACAGTGCTGGCTTAGCAGAAAGGATGCTGGGCTGGCCCTGTCAGAAGGGGAAAGGATCACTGCTGTCTGGACTGTCGGGCCGAGAAAGATTCCTGTCGGCTCACAGGAAGCAAACATCAGCTGGTTTGGTTGTCAGACATTTGAATACAGGAGATTGTTGTTTCTCACAGCTTATGGTTAAAGCCTCATCTCCACTGTAACTATAAACACAGGAAGTTCAGTTTTTAGTAGTTTGGAACTGATTACACTCTAACCCTTAAGCCCCAATTGTGATCATTAATAATGAAATCCGGGTAGTTTATCAATAATCAACATCTCTCCGTGGAATTGTCGATTAAAAAAAGCTCTTAAATAGAAGCAAAAAAGCTGATAAAGTATCCACTCTCTAAAAAAAAGGATTCTGGCAACTATTTCTTCCTGATTTTATGAATAAACACAACATTATTTGTGCAAGCACAGCTGTGTTTGGAACAAGACAGATAAAAGAGACTGCCCTCATTAGAACCATAAAAAGTAACCAAAACAGACACGACTTGACTGACAAGAACAGTTTCAAGAAATGTTCCAAGATGTGAAGTGTCACAGCTGTATCTGAAATAAAATAAATCAGAAGTCCTTTACTTTGAAGCCAGCTGCCTGAATTAGGGGAGCGATCTTTTATTTTGACTTTCAGTAGCACAGTCTTTTTTCTTTCATTTGAACAAAAGACCCAAACAATTATTAAATTATTATTATTAAATATTATTCACTAATCTAGACAAAGTCATGCCGACAGTTTTTATTCAATATTCTTGCCAGACATTTATGCACCTTTCGTCTGTCCTCAACCTGGGGTCTGTTTCAGGTCTTTGTTTAACTTCTGAAACCGGTGAAAAATCACATCAATTGACTTATCTCTGTTTGAAGTTACTTTTTTAAGTTTTTAAAATGTAATTCTGTCTGTCCTTAAAGATATCATGCTGACATCTTAACTGCAGTTCAGCCCTTTCACAGTTTAACAAAAGCCCTTTTGTAGACTCACTTTTTTTAAGATGTTTTGTAATAACATTCTTCCTAACTATCTTCCTTCCTATCTATATTTCTATTCTATTTACAGACCGACCTATAGTACTTTTATTTTGTTATTTAGTTAAAGTTAAATAATTCTGTGAGCTGAGAGTTAAAACAATACAATTAATCAGAAGTATTGAGGAAATCCTCCCAGAGGAGATGTCATATAAATCTTTTTGATTATGAGCACCATGTGTTCAAGCTCACCTCATCTCATAACACAAGGGACCCTCAATGACAATTTCAGATGGAAATATTACTATATATGTGTCCCAGATGGATTGGATTATTGTAAAAACAGTCTCAAACGGCTTCATCGAGGGGGATGAGGTAGGGAGGAAACTATACTGATGAATATGGTAAACGGCCTGAACTCTTAAGTGTATTCATTAGTGCCTTGTTGAAATAATCTCAGCGTGTAATTATGTATGGATGATTAAATGTGGTGTAATTACCTAGACTGCTGACACAGCTGAAGCCTATAAATCACAGTGTTTTTTGGAGATAAAACCTTTGGCTAAAAAGCTCAGCCTTGTAGTTCCATCTGGTTTTCATATGCACATCATCCAATATCATCCCACTGAAAACAATACCACTAACTCACTCCAACTGTAATTTTAGTCAGTGAGTTCATGGATATCGGCCTCGTTTCCCTGGTTTTGCACGAGTCTACTTGGTGATAACCAGAGTTACAATTATCACCACGTCCTTTAAGCTTCAACAAGCGTGCACAATAACGGACTCACCTGCTTGCCCTCCAAAGTGTACAGTCTCCTCACAGCTCCGGAGTCCAACTTGATTGCGTCTGTGATGTCAGTGAGCACCTGGCCGAAGGAGTGTGCCGTCTTCTTGTTGAGCAGTATGCGTACTGCCTTGCGGGGTTTGACACCGCTGCGGATGACTGTGACGAGCTTGGGTTTGATGAAGTCCTTGGACTCATGCTGCAGCTCACTCTTCAGCGTGAGCGAGGAGAGGGAGCGGGATGTGCCGGTCTTGCAGCCCACCGACCAGTTTGGGTTGACGTTCTTGGTGTAGTCCACGCGTCGGAAGGGTTCATTTGAGGCACACACATAACTCTCACCTGGAGAGAGAAAGAAATTGGCGTAACTGCCAGTCAATGCACGGATCATGCAAACTGCATCCACATCAAAAGAAATAAAAAAATATATATTTTAAATAAAATATACACACATGTAATACATCAGAATCCACTAGACATGTATGGTATGTACCAACAAAATAGTCCACATTGAATCAGTGGAACAACAAAGAGTTAACATTCCTCCGTTGAAACAAAAAGGCACATTGAGAGGCAAGGCCAGTGTAACACGGTCCTCTCTCTCCCTTTCAGCTGTTGAGCTGCTGCATTGGCCTTCCTCCAGAGCGAAGCATTTTGTTTTATCTGACAGCATTCCATTCCAAAAGTTAACACGCAAATGTTTCCCCCTAAAGAACAAAGTCATGTGACAAGTACAGGGGCTCGGCCGATGAATGAAAACCACAGTAAGAATGTCTGGTGATTGTTGTGAAGGCTGAGTGTTGGTTGAGAAACTCAATGCCATTCTGTTCCACTCTGAGTAAGAGAGAGAGAAAGTGACAGACGCCGTCTGTTCCTTCTACATTCTTCACGAAATGATTTGTGTCCACGAACACGTAGCTGTCTCTCAGAATCAACTTGTGCTTAACAGACACTTCACGAAACATAATGGATACTTTACATTCTGTAAATGCTGCTCTAGCATAAAACCAATATGTGTCTTTCCGTGGAGATATTTATAGGACAGAAAAAAAAAAAGAAAAAGAAAATCCCAGAATTTTTCTTCAAAGCTATGAAAGAGATGTAAAGATTGCTGTGCTTGTATCTTTGCATCTCTGGGCCATTAGTAGAACTATATAACACTGAGGCTGGCCAGTAGGCAAAAACACAAGCTCGTTCATAAGCTGCATTAAGTATAATCCTATAACCGGACTTAACTCAGAAATAGTTGTAATAAGGTCAAAAAGGTGGCAGTTTGTGGAACTGTGATCATATGTTTTAGTAAAGTATCAGTATATTTTGGAAAACACTAAATTTTTACTGACAGTATCAAATCAAAGCTAAATTGTAGCTATCTGATGTGTGTCAAGACAAACGAACTACACTGCAGTGAAAGAAGGCCATATGAGACAGTGCGTCCCACGATACCTGGTTTTATTAAGCTTGCAATTAACCAAAGGCTAATTAAAAGGCTAGGACACAGCTGGGGGGGACTGAGCTATGGCTGAAAACTAAATCAAAATATAACTGGGGCTGTCATTCATCTGGGGGGGCAATGACAGAATACTGAAATGCCCTCAGGCGGTGACTGGTGACATGTCTATTCCCTGAGGTGCGGGGATCTCAGGTGCAACATCCCTCGTGATGTGAGGGGAGCCCCAACCAGCCGCCACTGGCTGCTGTCCTCATGCGGACGACAGATGAGGTCAGCCTTAACAGAGCTGTCTAACTAGTCCAGCAGTCCATGTTATATGGTCCAGCAGTCTAACTAGTCCAGCAGTCCATGTTATATGGGTGTAAATATGTCTGCTTTCAACCTTAATTTCACCAGTTGATGCCACTGCACCCTTTGGCTGGCACACTTGCTGTTGTCTAGACTAGAATCCCTATGTCAGCATGTTATGTAATCCCACATATCCACATAGTAAACTACAAAGCTCTTTCTCAACCCAGTTCAGTATCTGCTACCTCTCTGTCTGGTTTTCCACTAGTACAGCAGTTCAATTCTTCCATGGGCCCAGGTCAGTCCGCCTTAGCCCCACCAAACCATGACGACATGCACCTCCACTACTGCCCCACAGAAGAGGAGAGTCATGCCGAGCCGGGCTACTGTGGTCCTGATTGGAAGCCCCTGAGGTGTGTACTCAGTGGCTGAACTTAAGTGTGTCTGTGCTGAAGACAAGGGACAAAGTTCAGAGGACAGTTCAGAAATGGGGGAGATAGAAAGATAGGCATGACATGCAACAAAAGGTCACACGACTGGAATCGACCTAGGACGTGGTGGTTATTTGGCATGCGCTGTAACCACCCGGTTAACGAGGAGCTCCTATTTTACACTTACCTTCTGTTAAAAGCTTTCAATTGGTGAAATGAACTGTAATGCTTTTATTGTGACGAAGTTATAGGGAATGCAAAGTGTTTGTCACAAAGTTGCAGAAGCTTCTTTAGCGGCGCTCCAGGCCCTTTTCGCGGCAGCCAATTTGACACGTCGTTGCAGGGTAAACACAGGTGTAATTAATAACATTAATTATAGCCCTGTTCCATTTAGGTTGGCCAGAGCCCTGGTATTGTGCATGTGCTGGTTCACTGGAATGCCTGTGACACACTAAATAGAATGGGACCATAATTACTTGTATCAATTACAGATGTGTTTACCTTGCTATGACATATTTTGAATATTCCAGGGAGGAATAGTACAAACAGAAACAGCCACTATGAGCTGAAAGGGTTGCAGGTGACGGACTCTTACTGTAATTTGTGACTAGCAAACTAAGTAAACAACTTTATCTTGCTGTGCTGTGCAGTGGAACAACACGCGTCTCGCACCTTGCAAAGTCAGCTGGACCGCTCGTGGCTACTCTCAGCTCGGCGTGACGACCTCCCCTACTATGGAAAAACCCTACGAGTGGACTGAGTAATCCCATCCAACCATAAGGGACACACATGTGAGCGGTGCTTATTGGGTTTCCACACAAAAGCGCCCCAGCAGGCCTCAATCAATGGAGGCAGACTGCTGAGCTGTGCAGTGATGTTCCCTCTCTCCGTCCATTAGATGGGTGAGTAAACAAGGACAAGACACTGGTGCTCAGCACACCTGCAGTGCATCTCACATCTGAGTTTACCCAAATCCCCAAAAAACACTTTCTCCACTTACTCATCATGTTATCAAAGCATGCAGATTATTTGGCTGATTTGCCGAGATTTATAGGCATCTGCCTTTGAAGCTTCTGCCACTATCATAATACATTTGGATTGAATGGAATTTCAAATGAGGTGCTAAGAGTATTAAAAAACAAATCTAATTCTAAAAGATATACCATAAAATATGAATGTGACTTTTCAGAAACAATATCCCGGTTACTCAGGATAATCAACAGCAGTCATTTGTAATGATAAAAAATGTAAAAAGGAAATATCTCAGTCCTATAAGCATCATAAGAACAAAGAAATTGCTATCAGTAGTACTCTGGACATCACTAGTTATGTATGCCCCAGATCCTCATTTAGCAACAGTGCCCTGTACATGCAAAGTGCAGAGGTTCAGTGGCAGAACACTCTGTATCGCATCCAATGCACCAAAACAACTTTTGCTCAAATTGCCAAACTAGTGATGCTACAGAATTCAGATCAGGCACTGGCCTAAATCCTCCCCGGTCACTCAGGGGACAGGACATAGGAAATGAGTGTAGCACAGAGTCCAAAGTTTTACGAGGATGTGAGATGAAAATAGACCAGTACACGAGAATAATGACTGCAGTAAGAGGTCGGGGATCCTGAGTGAGTGTGTGTGGCGGAGTCGTAACCTCTCGTGTTAAAAGAGGATCGCAGGCAGGTCACGGTGCAGGCAGACACACACCAGGGCTGAACATGAAGATTAACCTATTACAGAGAGGTCGCTGTCCAGGGTGAAAAACACAGCAGAAAGTGAAAGGGCAGGAGAAGACTGTTCTCCATTTGTGTCCGCAGTGTGACTGACTTTAAAAAAATGTAGTATATATTTCCGTATTTAACTTCATTATTTCACTACTACACTGCAAGCAATGGACAGATACTGGATGGGGGAGGGAAACTTCCATTTTTCAAGCCCCAAGGGTGAGATCAATTTCAAAGAGCAGCCAATGGACCCTTTATACACACACACACACACACACACACACACACGATCGGGGAAATGAGTCAAGCAGAAATCAATGGACACTGATGTGCATTAGCAGCAGCCTGTGCAGAGCTAAAGCTGCACTGAGGAGTGGTCTGCCTGTCTGCATTCATGGCACTGGGTCAAACATGTCAGAACAGTTATGTCAATGATGCAAGGGAAGCTCTGCATTGCATCCATTATACTGTTATGTCCTCAAGAGATAAATTGATTTAGGTACAGTAGATGATCCACAAGGGAGCACTGATCTCAAACATGTTGTCTGACAGAAAATAACTTTAACTTTGACAGTGAACTGCATCAATCGTTGACATCGTCATTAGGCGCCAGCCCTCAACAATGTGGCTATGTTCTGAGTGACCTTTAAAACTTCTGCCATAACGTACCTGAGGTTATTAGTGAGTATTTATCTCGGCCATTTAGCCAGTATTAAAGGCAAAATCTAGCTTTTATAAAAAAAAAAAATCAATTGCATACTGAATCAATGCACTTCATGTACCATCAATATAATCCAGTATTGAGCCTCGTTAATGACTCGTGGTCGCATGAGGCGATTGTTACATCCATGATCACCCTTACCTTCTACCAACTCATCCAGACTGGTGACCCTCCTGCCTCCGTCCATCGCGTATAACGCCCGGACTCCTTGAGGAAGGTTGACGTTGTCCGACAGGGACCTCGTGAGCTCCATGAGCAGAGCATCCAGAGACCTGAACCGGTCGTTAGACACGGCGTACACCAATCCTTTAAAATATCGGTCCCCATTGCGGTAAAACCGCACTTTCTTGGCTTTCTTCTCGGTCGTGAGGGACTGCAGAGTGCGTGTGCGGTAGAAACTACAGTGCGCACTGTGCGCCGGGCTGGGGACCAGACCGTTGCCTCTGGAGCCGGACTGGGACCCGGAGGCAGAGTTGGTCCTCGGTGTCCGGTGCGGCTTCTCTCGTTCCTCGAAGTGTTCGAATTCAATACTTCTGCTCAGCGACATGTTGTCGTGCTCCTTTCCTTCCTATTTTAAACAAAAATCCCAAACAGAAAAAAAACAACAACAACAACTTTTATCCAGAGTGCTGAGGGGTCGATGCGTCCGGGGCCGCAGGGAGACGGACACACACGTGCGCGTCTCCAGTCTCAACTTCTGCTGCGCCGCCGGTTGCTCGTGACGAGTCCAAACGCTCATAAAACAAGAAACAAAATCGAGAAATAATCTCAAAAAAAATAATCTCGAGATCCACAGAAAAACAACCCCGGCCTGGCTGATCCGATGAATTGATTTTGTCTACCTTCAATAATGCGGCAGGAGCAATAACTCAAACGCCAGCTCTGGATTACTGGGCTTGAGGAGCAGCTGTGTTTGACAGACGCTGCATCGGACCTACCGGATGGATTTCAAACAACGGAGCAAATTGTCTTACAAAACTTCGGCGCACCGCACCAAACACCGCAAGCCTCCTCCTTCTCCACCTCACATCCTTCCTCTGACTGGTCGGTCCCTCAAACTGTCAAATCAATGGCTAGAGAGAGAGAGAGAAAGGGGGGAGAGGGGGAGAGGGGGGTGGGGGAGTCCTTCCCGCCTCAGGGTCCTAATGCGCTCTATTGTTCTGCTGATATATTCGGGAAGGAAACAATGAAGTTTACGCTCATCCTCGATGACCCAAATGTGTTCAAACTGTAAGAATACAACAGAAAGTTTTTCTTTGATATGATACATACCCGTATAGTCCGTAGGCTGAATACAGAGGTTAGAATTAACACAGGTGAACTAAGTTACAATAAAGAATATTGTAGGAATATCAATATTAGCCTATTGGGAATGAACATTTACATTTATACGCTTAAGTCCAAAGCTATGTGCAAATAAAATGTGTCATTGTCAGATTTATATTTTATAATATATTATATCAATATGATAATGATGGCAAAGAGGCACACACCTTTACAGCGCACGAAACACACTCACACACATTTAAATAAATGTTGAAATCCACAAGTTGGCCGTTATGGATTTTACTGAAAACAAATGAAAAAGTGGGCTATTAGACAACGATTTCATTGATCAGAATCAGAAAAACATTAGATAGGCTAAATAACCATAGATAGACCAAAATGTCTTGTAAAAATGAATTAGTACAGTAACAAGGAAGGTTATTTGCAGTTAGCTTCACTGTCCATCATGTCAAGAGGTTAAAGGCCAACATACATCATGCCGCCAGTACAAAGTACTGAATCTATAACACATTAGCTTAATTAATTAGTAAACATAAACAGATTTCACAAGCATAAGTAAAAAGACTAAAATAGGTCTCAATTATGCCAATACAACAGTTAAAGCTACATTTTGTGTCAGTAATCAGCCTGAGACATAACTTTATCTTGGTTAGCAGTAAACTGACCAGAGAAAAAGTAATTCAATCAACCAATCACAAATCAACGATCACAAAGCTTAAATAAAAAAAATATTACATATATATAGGGAATAGTAATATTCCCTATAGATATGTATTTAGAGAAATATTTAAAGGAACCGTGTGTTGCATTTAAGATTAGATAAAATAATCCTTTATTAGTCCTGCAGCGGGGACATTTACAGGATTTACAGCAGCATAGGGTATAGTGCAAACAAGAGACAGTAAAAAGAAACAAGATCAAAACAAGTATTATAAATAAGCAAATAAGCAATAAAAAAACAGTAATAAAAAACAGTAAAGAATCCACAATAACTGAAATATTTTTTCGTCACCTTAGAATGAGCAGTTTGTATCTACATAGGAGCAGGTCCTCTTCACAGAGCTGGCCACAATGTTTCTACAGTAGCCCGAAACAGACAGACCAAACACTGGCTCACGAGATAATGTTCAGTTAGCTGCAATCTGCAACCCCACCACTAAATACTGGCAAATCCTGCACACTGCATCTTCAAGAGATTGTATGGGTTACTTCAGTGGCGAAGATCTTTTGTGTAATTTATAAATTACAAGCATTCTGAAAGAGATGAACAAATATTTATCAGTGAATTGTTATTAATTATTTATTTATTCATTTTTCACGAGCCAAAGAAATTTGTACCCTATGCTAAATATCGGTTTTACAGTGATAAAACAATAGTAATTGCACTCAAAGATTGATAATTTGCTAGATTTAGTGATTTATGATCTATACATATGCTGCAGGCATAAACAGTCACACATGGTATATGAATACAACATACAAAAAGAACAATATTTACATACATAGACAGTTATGTTTGTGTCTTAGGAAATGAATTCAGTATGGCTGTGTAGTAGAGTGCAGCAAATACTAAGCCTGACTCTATGACTGCCAAATAGTGAGGCTGGATTACACAGGGCAATGCCAGTTTCACTCACCACCTGGTGGGTTCCTGGTAGAAACTCACCAGCGTTCCCTGCCAGGCTCTCACATATAGGCTACCTTCGTCACCACCTGGTGCAGCACAGCACGGATCGGAGCCACACGGTCCCGGCAGCTTGTCAAAAAGCAGGGCAAAGAGTAGTAACGGGTTGACTGGGGATGAGTTAACCCACTTTTCAACTACAGTAGCCTAATTCCCGAAGCCAGTGCAACAGAAACTAATAAGTCTATCTTTGTCACATTTTTAAGCACTCATTGGGGACAAGAAGACAATTATTTTAAAGGTTTTAAAGTAACTTTCTGACCATGAAATCAATATGTAAAGTCACATCGAAGAGTTCCTTCATAGATGAGCAAAACATAAAAAAGAAGCCACTTTTACCCAGTTTTTACAAACATGACTAACGTAAACAAACCTTTAACAACATCAGAAAACAAACAACAGTAACTTTTAGACTTAGTAGATGCCGTGTGATAGTTCATTCTTTATTCTTCATTTGGATCCCAATTTGCTTCCACAAAGTGTCTGCTGTTTTTTCTGGTGTCCACACAAACTAACAATAATCAAAATTAACAATGTAAAATCGCACATCACCAATAGAACAAGAAAGTCACGACAAGTCTGAAATAAAGATCTGTAAGTAAGATAAATTAGTTTCTAAACAAAACAATTTCAGAGTCAATGTAGGAGAGACACCAGAATTAATTATTATATTTTGGTGGTGGGATTACCCTTGTTTATACATTATCACATATTTTGTCTTTGAGGAAGGAAATTAGGTTTCATACTGAACAGAACGTTTATAATGTAAGTGACCTCATCTGTCCATTGTCCACGGTTTTATTAATGTATTCATTATTTATTTGATTCGCTGATTATATTAAAATCTATATAAATGTCACCAATGGGTCTCCAGCAACATTTGAGGTATTCTTCAAACTGAAAGCCAGCTGTGTTGGATGTATTGTTTGAGCAGCCTTTGCGGGAGGAAGTCGCTTAGCACAAAGCAAATAGGAAATACTCTTCCCCCGGCACAGGGAAATCCTGTACAGAATGACAAAGCAGAAAATCCCTCAATGCTAAGAACCCCTCTCTCTAAATTAAGAATAACAATCAGGTTGGCGATAAGGCTTAAGCCTCCTCTGACTGTTTCTACTGGTAATTCGGTAAGCTACTAATATAATGCAGTTTATGAGGGATTTGGGGAATAAGTCTCCTCAGGCATTTGTATAAAAATCACTTAGCAAAACAATCCACTCTTGAGGAAACAATGCAAAGTGTGTGATCAGTTTCAAAGCTCCGCTGAAATCACAGGCCTTATGAATATAATGGCTACAGGTACTACAGGCTACTTATTTTGAGAATTGAAGGTACAATTTTGACTCTGGTACTGTTCATCTGTGTAAATCAAATATGAATTGATCCTTATGTCATAAAATATGAACATATTGCTGCAATCTCTGCAATTTACAATGCATATTTCACTATATATTTGCAAAGGAAACAAAACAATTGTATACACACAATAAAACAAGTCTACTACATTAAACTGTAGTCTTTCTGAATTTAGTAAGGAGGCATTTCTAAAGTGCCACATGGATCCTCATAACTCAGAAGCAAAGACCATCTTATGACAGAAAGTAGATAAAAGGCATCTGGAGATTTGAAGAGAACAATTTGTCTCAACACCCATTGACAGGCAGCATGCGTGGGCGGGTGCATTATTTTCATGGCAGGCACCAGGTCTCACAACATGCACATCATTTCCGATTAATGTGTCAGTAAAGATGAGGATATGGCTTTGGGGTCAAAGGTCAAAAGAGAGAAAAGACAGTAGTTGAGGAGAGGTCAGTGTGTTGCTAACACATCCCACAGGCATCACAGCCATAGCTGTAGCCATAGCATATCTAAAGATAAAGTTTAACAAGAGAGCTATGGTCAATATGAAATCGCAACATAAAATTAGGGTAGTCATTTAACTAATTAATAAGTATGCAAGTTCACTAATTAGCATCTAAATCCAAAAATGTTTTGTTTTCATGAGGTCAAGGTTAAAGTAATGTCTGGACTCCTTTTTCCAGCCACGCCCTGAGGAAGACCCAGTGTGAGTCAAAACTCGTCAGCATTCTCCTGTTGTACTTTTTACATTTGTTGTGCCCCTAAACGAATAAAAGCATTTTAACCTCAGCCTTGGCTTGGTACGAGTGTGCCTGAAGAAAGCCCACAGGCTTCCCTGTGTCTACAGTTGACTATTTTGGCTTCAAGAGCACCTTGTACTCACTTGGGATTTACCTACTTCAAAACCGAGAGCACCCAGTATTTTCTAGATGAGCTAGTGAAGTTGAAAGAGAAAAACTACTACAACGCCCTCTGGTGTTCACCAATGAACACTAAATGATAGGGAGTCTCTGTTTCGCTTTTGCTATGATAAACTCAAATTAGTTCTCACTGTATATTAAATGAAGGGTGTGTGAAACTTTTCAACTAAAAAGAGAAGATTCAAAGTTGATATTTCACTTGAACAAAACTGAACAAATCAGACTGTGTTTAAGAAAGACTAGATGCGATTTGTGAGGAACGATGTACCAGTGCAGAGATTCAGAGGCAATGAAAAGCCCCACCCTGGTTACTTTACAGTAACTGCATTTTGGAGCCGGAGCAATACTGATATTGTCAATATATCACTATTCCTCTTCATTAGGTGTCAATCTTACAGTCAAGACCCTGAAAGACCTCCATGACTTGGGGCATGAGCTTATGCCCGACACACATGGCATGGCAGAGTATCATGGACTCAGACCTGAAGGGTGCTGACTCTATTCTCAGCTACTTCACACTTGGCTGTAAGCTGCTTCAGTGTAAAAAGGCTATATACATCATTGGCCGAAAGCAAACATGCAATCCTGAGGTTGCACAACCAGACACTCTCCACTCTTTGATTGCAGCTTGAAATTCTGCCCATGAAAATCACAAACAGAATCTGTGACAAAACTCAAAGTAGGGCTCCAGTGAGTCCAATGCCAATGACACAGCTATTACTCCAGTTATACAAGACTGGAGGGCTTTTATTAACAACCAAGGCATCCCATATTCCAGCAGCACCCTGCATAAAACACCTTGGAGGATGCAGCAAAAAGCATCTGGGTTATGACAACAGCCTCCTTTTCAGAACTCTGGTATAAAGCTGAAGCTATAGGCCTGCCTCACTTCAACTAGCTCTTTCAACACTGGTGACAACTGGTGGGATTTTGAATTACTGCTACAACAGGCACCAATGACTTCCAGGCCACAACTCAGACTGGCTAGCTACCGCTGCAATGGAGGCTTTGTACATTATCAACTGGAATTTCATGTCCTTTACCATTACTGGGATGCAAAATTCCTTGGGAAGGGGGAGATAAAGATTTACTGCATTTGTCCAGCAACTTTTAACCACTATGTGATGCAACTATGACCACAGATGTGATAATACAACTACAAAGCATATCATCGATTTTTAGTGTTTTGGTACTGGTTACTATTATGAAGAACCTCATTTTTAAACAGCTCATGACTAGCACCGAAGTCCTATTATAAAACAAGACCCGTGTTCAGATCAGACTATTTCTCCCAATCATCCTAATCCAAGTTTCTTCATCAATTCGTCACCCACATAAATGCTGAAGTCCACAAGTGATGCCCTCCCACTTTCGCTTGCCTGGGCCTGGCTTTGTGAGGGGGCTTAGCCCAAGCCCGGTTACTTTGTTTCAAAGACATTGTTCTTGTATTCTGGCCCTCACCTGGGACCAATTTGTCTTCAGAGATGCCACTAAGAGCTGTTGCCTCTGACAACCCAGCTCCCAAGATCACAGGGGCAAGGCAAGCCATCATTATAATAAGGGTGGGATTCAAAAGCCAATTAGCAGCATTTACATAATTCAGGCAATTTCTACTTCTGTTTTATATCCATGTATAAGCAGAAAACAAAAAAATCTCCAAATCACCAAAGCATGAAATGTAATTAAAACTAGCAAAATCACCCTTTAGGTTTGACTTCAAAGTCAGTCTCCCATACTACATGTTTCATGATTGTCATAATTTCGAAAATGTGGATACTTTCTACACAAATCCTACCATCTCTGTTAATGTTGGGCCATAATGTCTGAGAATATCCATTATTCATCAGAGGTTAAGGTGGAAAAATATGAACATTATCTATATAATACTAATATATGCCATTACATGTCACTACAAAAACAGGCATGCCAACTTTTATGAGGATAATAAAAATGAGTCACACACTGATACTGTAAATCTCTCACGTAAAGTGTACTCCAGTACAGAAATGAGTTCTACCTTTATAATTTACCAGGTAGTTTGCCCACAGAAAAAAAAAAAAAACACACATACACACAGCAGGGATTCATAAGCCTGACATGATCAAAGAAAAGGGTATTACAGGTGCCAGATAATGTGGGCCAGCCACAGTTAGAAACCTCATGAAACAAACCTAGCACTCCTTTCCAGACAAATTGAATTACAGCAGGTCACTTCAGGTTTTACACCATTTGGCAGCAGTGACTCTGAGGGGCCATGTTTTTCCACAATGACCCAGTTCTCTCACATTTTGTTAAAGGTAGAGTAGCCGTTATTGCTGCCAGGTCAGCTAGCATGATGCTGCAAGTGAGCAGATGCTGCAATATCTTGTCTGGCCTGAGTTGCATCCATCCATCCATTATCTGAACCGCTTATCCTTTTTAGGGTCGCGGGCCTGAGTTGCATCATGTAGTTATTTAGTTTTATAGTAATAGTATTAACCCCTCATTCCATTTCCCATATCTTGTGGTGTTAGAAACGTGGCTAAATTGGAATCTGATGAATTTAATGTATTGGTCATGTGTAGCATACAGTAGTTATGGCACAATTAGGCTGCTTCATGCTGGAGAGAGATTTTACACCAGCCATGCAGACAAACATGCAGAGAAATGGCTTCAGACTGTGTCTCAGTCTCCCCCCTTTTGGTCATAATTGAAGTATGTGTCTTTGTATTTTTTGTGATATTTTCATATTTAAACTTTAAATAAAAATAAACCGCTAGGAGCTAATATTTTACCAGGTTCATTGATTTTCCTCTTTTAGTGATTGCTTATGTTTAAAAACACTTTGGGGCAAAAAGTAATAAAGGTGGTTACCACACTTAAATATGTTGTGCAGTTCATTGTTGCAACATGTTGGTTTAACACACCACATTCAAAATGACACTTGTTATATCAGTATAATTTGTATTTATATAAATGCACACTGTACAGCACTAATTTGACAGTGTTTGGTATACTGATGTTGACAATTAATGAATGAAAG
Source organism: Ophiodon elongatus (assembly GCA_016806645.1). Lineage (NCBI taxonomy): Eukaryota > Metazoa > Chordata > Actinopteri > Perciformes > Hexagrammidae > Ophiodon > Ophiodon elongatus. The sequence goes on from JACSYO010001880.1 coordinate 27,573, forward strand.
AATAAAAAAGATATGGTATAATATCATATTACAATATTATATTAGTACAGTAGTGCTTTTAAACACCACTATGCATGTTTGACAGCTAGATGGGGCTCTTACACCTACTCATCCCTGCAGCTGTACTGCTCACTTGAAATTGGGGGTCTAATTTTTCGTATTTATAATCCATATTATTTAAACATTCTTTATATATTTCAGGTAAAGAGACAAGTTTTCCTCTTCTGGTTCCTCAACCAACTTTTTGAGATTGATTTTAAAGGGGTGTATGACTTTAATTAGCTCCAAACCCTAAACCACCTTCTTTACCATCAACATGGAGTGCTCTATTCAGAGCCATACTTCCCCTACGGTGACCTCATAATAATATACATGGAGGAGAGAAGCAATGGGAATAGAAATAAAAATAAAAACAATGGAGAAGAGAAAGCGATTTTGTTTTGAGGAACAAACTGGAGTGTACAGGAGGAAGACGGTAGAGTGTGGAGAAATGATTCAGTGAGGCGAGGATGACATGAGATATTTCATGAAGAGATGAGTTTTCAGACTCCAAAGGAAAGTGGGGAATAACTGGAGGGGAAAAATAATCTCTCTACCATCAGGGGAAAAACCAGAATGGAGCACAGTCGAGCCTGAATGGAGCGATGAGCCGACTGCAGGGAAGAGCGAGCTGAATGGCTGTTCAAAAAATAAAAACAATTAAAAATAGATTACTTTATTTAAGTCAGTGAGTTTGCAATTACTATAATATAACATCCAAGCCAAGTATTGCATATGTTTCTATCAAACCATCACAGTGGTTGTATGTGTCAGTGCACCTTTTGGCCTTGAAACACACCTCTCTCATTGAGATGCCCCCCAAACATCTAGACATTAATAGCACTGTTAATCTGTCAGGGCTGGTATTGGTAGATTACAGTTGAAGAGGTCATCGCATTGAAAAGTCAAAACTAATGGAGGCTGACACGTGTCAGAGCGAGGCATTGCTCGGGCCTGATCTCATCCAAGACATCCTGCTCCTCCCCAGAGAAATCACTGGCCCTGTGGCCTCATCATTCAAAGAAGCTGCATGTACTAACCCATCAAAGGCATAAGCACTGTACATGCTGTCATAAGGTACTGGTTTATCAGATAGCACTATTATGGAGTGACCATGATGGTGCTAAAGGGGGCATGAGGGGTGAAAATATTTTATGCTAAACATTTTATATTTTGTCCTTTAGCACAAAACATGTAAGAGAAAAGATGAATAGAAAATGTTGTTACCAGTTCATACTGGGTTTTATAAGTAGTAACGAAGGAGCTTATTGCGTCACATAGAAGTTATAAGCCATTAATAAGAACAAGTTTTGGGTTGCCAGGTTGGGGAAAATCCCTGTGCGTGGTGTTTATCCTTTCTATTCAGTAATAATGCGGTTACAAATGTTACATTGCGTTGCTCCTGTGTCGGTACTCCTGTCTGTTTCTCCAAACAGGGGTTGTGCAGACCACCATCCACTGTAGGTCAGGGGTTCTCAACCTTTTGTAACTTCTGATTATTAAAAGAATTCTGAGGACCCCCCTCCCAAATAAATGAGAAAAAAAGATTGTTTTCCCACACCATTTCATTTCAAAAACTGATCCATTTTGTGTCATTGCATCCAGGGGAACATTAGCTAGCTAACAGCAGCAAAACCCCTGATGATGTTTCATGATTGGCGTAGTTATATTCAAATGTAACTGATTATTGAAATTATGCCTCGTTTGAATAACTATAGTTTTTATTTAAATAAATTCTTGGGCAAATTTAGATCAAATGTAGCTTGAATATAGCTTTGTAAATTACAAAAAAATATTTTAATAATTTAATCTAACCATTTGGCAGTCTGGCCCAATGGTTAACTGCTGTAGGTAATACACTGACTATAGATAGGTACCTCATTCAACCCCACTTCAAATAGTCCAAACTATCCCGTGTTCCTCTCTGTGGTTGACACGCTTCTTCAACTTCCTAAACTAAATAAACAGTTTAAAAACCCATTGGATTAGGCTGTCTGAAAATTCATTGTCATAAAGCTAAAAACAGTGACTCGAAGCTTGTTATATGTTAAGATACATGGTTTTCACAAGATGGCGACCATGTGTCACAAGTTAAGGGAGACACAAGCCTGCAATATTAACTACTAGGCTATATTTGACTGTATGGAGAGGACTGCGTTTTTACATGCTGATGACTCAAGTATTAACTGACGATTACCCAATGTGAACTATGATGCACAGCTAAACTGGTCACTGCATGTCACCACAGATCTCTCATAAAATTCACAGAGATGTGTCAGAAATTAGCATTGTGAGCAGTTGGGCATTGACGGTTGTCTTTCACTGTGAATATCAACCACGGCGCTGGTGAATACGTCCACTCTCATCTAATCTTGACACAAACTCCTACAGACCACTGTGATGTCAGAGCCGCTCTGTACGTTTATGCTCCCATATGAGTGTGTCTGCTGTCGAATTTACAGCTGTCGGACTGAAAGGCTGCCTGTAAACCTTGTGATACAGTAGTAGCTGTTGGTGAATGAATCGCCTCGATGATAATTCTCAAGGTCCAGTCACTGTGTGGTGTGAGTGCGCTTTGATGACACATTTTCTGTGGTTCAAGGTGTTTAAAGGGAGAAGCTGGTCTGCTAAAATGATTCTCAGTCCATCAACTCTTTCATTCCAATCTAAAATAGGCAAATATTAATATAATTACAATGTTTTTGAATTGGTGATTGTATCCTATAGAATTAAGGGCTTGCACTTATAAGGTCATACCAGACTTAAAATCTGATTAGGGGTCAGTTGTTGTCAGTCATGGTCCAGGTTCCAAAAGCCAGTTCTGTTGTAGTCTTGGAAATAGTAACAGATCACCATCAACATAAACAAAATAGATAACACTTTAAGCCTATTTAGCATTTATAGTATATAAACAAACATGTAATACATTATTTATAGCACACTCCAATGTAGTTAGAAGCAGATGTAAGTCTGTTTTAATGTATTTGTCAACAATGATAATTCCTCCTCTGGCCACAACTAAGTGGAGGCTGGTGTAAAATGAGGATGATGGATGACAAAATAGTAAAACACAGTTGTAATAATACAAGAATATGTCTTCATAGGGGAAGCTATGATGAATACTGTGCGCAGTAAACACTTTAAAATGTCTTTATACCGGCATACATCTACATTAGAGAATGTTATACAGAAACTTTTAAATGTTTATATAGTGTTCAGAAATTCTAAATGGGTATATATATTACTATGTATTAAACATAATGAAGCAAGAAAAAACCCCTGTTAAACAGTTACCCTTTTACCATATGCACACGATCACCCTGATCCCTAAAAAGATATTGTTAAAATGCTGTCACATACAATTATGGGATAAATACATTTGACCCACATTGCCTGTATAGAAGAGAAAACAAATTAAATGTACACAACATTGGAAAATTGTGTGCAGTTTACCAAGGCATGACATAGACACAAAATATAAAAATGTGACAAAAAGCTGAACAAATGTTCACAAAAAACCTTCATAAAATACAATAATCTAAAATAAACATTGAATATAATAACCTTGAGTTATTCATCAATATTCACCAGTGTTCAGCAAACCTGTGTTACAGTATTTGCAGTAAGTTTCTGAATATTGAGCAAAGCTCGTGTCTGGGAGAAATAACACGCAAGGAAAAGAACATCCATGATGGCTGGGGAAAGAAATGTGGAACCTTTGCTGACTGTAGTATGTGTGTTAAACCCCAAAAGCATGCATCGCTGCAACATTACAGCACGCAAGAAGTAGAATCAATAGATGGCACTGTTTCCCAGGCCTTGGCCCTCAACTTCAGTTAGCACCCCTTTAAACCCTCTCTCTCTCTTTCCTTTCTCTCCTGGGAGCCTGTAGTTGTTCTGTCTAAAACCCACTTCACTAAAATGTTGAACTAACTCTTGGCCAAAGTATACCTGGAGCCATTGGAATCAGAATCCTCCAGGGAATCAAACATCGTTGCACTTATTTTATCAAAATATAGCTGAAGATGGGAGAACTGTTGGGATGGGACAGATGGTGCTGGTCACAATACAAGAACTCAATACAAGGTTAGAGGCAGATTCATATGCAGTAAAATGTGGGATTTTGTATTTTGAAAGATGATGAAAACAGGTGTAAATGTAAATATGTATGTATGTGTGTATGTGTGTATGTGTGTATGTATTTATACTATTGTTTACACATTATTTTCATCCTTACTTTATTCCTTTATATACCTATTTCCTATCCCATTTTATTTGTAAGTATTAGAGATTAAATTAGCCTATATTTTGTTATTGTAGACTGTTATTTCCATATTTATTAATTTGTCTTTTGATATCTGTTCTGTTTTTTTTAGCCTATATATAGGTAAGTCAGTTTCAGTACATGTTTGCATTCATTATTTTCACTTTCATGTTTTATAAATGTTAAGTGGGCAGTCCTCTCATGCCATGTGACGCAAGTCACATGACCCATTTAGGGATTCAAAGATAATTTATTGTCATAATGCAACACAGGGATGCACAACGACATACAGTTGCAGCCCATTTTCAACAAGAAAAAACCTGACAAACGAAACAAAACCAGGAGTACATTCCTGTAGCGCATTTTTTTCAGTTTGCATCAAGAGGAATGTAAACCCAGCAACAAAAACAATTCTCTGGGCAGATAATATGGCTGACATCTTAACATAGAAAATTTGACATCAGGACCCTGATTAAGACTTGTAAAGTCGAAAGGCGTTGGTTGTCCATTATTTAATAAAGGATTTTTTAATTGCCTAAAATGTTTCTCAGACTGCCAACTTATAATAAGGACTTCCTTCAAACATAAGCTGGACAGTCATTGTTTTTTATATGTAATAATTGAAAAACTGATGAGTGGGGGGATGTCTGTTTATATTACGTGGCCGCTGTCAATCAAAGCTAATCAAACAACACCCACAACGTCCTGACGAAAGAGATGAGCTGAGTTTTTGACTGTTTTTAATTAAAAACAAAACTTTTAATTGTGCAGAGGTTACAGAGAAATACCACATTTTCAGGGGTTTGAACTACTTTAGAGGCCTGTGTATGCAAAATGTGGCTTACAACAGATCTTTTTCCATTCATAAACTAACAAAGGTGAATTTATTTAAGTATGATTCTGAATGTGAAATGGGTAATAAGCTAATTATTAGTTGATAATTTTTAAAACCATATTTCCAGTCTAAATGAGCAATTTGCATTCTCTTGATGTTTGTTGTTGTTAAAGGTAGTAAAGGTGTGTGTGTGTGTGTGTGTGCGCGTGTGTGCGTGCGTGTGCGTGTGCGCGTGCGTGTGTGTGTGTGCACAATTCTACTTAAGACTAGGCTGTGTACTGAGATAAAATATTTTATGCTGGTAGGATTGTTGCCCATGCCTCTCTACAAAGTTGATCTACCTGCTTTGTTGCAAAGAGGCCTGGCTTAAAACTCAGAGTAAGCAATAAGATTGATTAGGGAGCTGTATGGTGCTGTTTGATTAATTATAACATTGATCACAGAATGTGAAAGTGTGAAGGGAAAGACACAGTGAAGCTTGATTGATGAGTCAATGTGATACCGGGGAAAACAGTTTGAGCTCACGCTATTCTCTCTCTGAAACCTTGAAGCTCACCAGCTGCTTCTTTTTTTTTGCTTTAAGTGCACAAACACAGTGTGTGTTCAGCATCCTTTTGTTTCTCACTGTTTTCTTAAAATACAAGGATAACAGGGTTTCAAATACCGTTGCGCCTGCTTGGTTCACATGTGGCTACCTTCTTCGCGGAAGTTACACCTGGAGCATGAGACAATCACAGTGGTTGCTAGGTAACGGGTCTCCTCATGGTCTCTGCTGTGAGCTTCCAGAGAACCAAGCTTTGCTCAGTGAATCATTCCCTATACTCAATACAGGAGTGAGTCTGACAATGAGTGAAACATATATAGTAGGAATCCAGAGTATGTGTGTATGTGTGTGTGTGTGTTCTTGGGCTTTGACTATGGATAATAAAATGAATGGATGAATTCAATTTAGCTACTTTCCTTTCAGGGTGCTGTTATTGTGCATGCTGGCTCACTGTCACGGCTCACTAATAGTAACACCTGTACTTTTCCTCCTTTTACAAGTCAAATTATCTGCTTTGAAAAAGCCCCACTGTATAAAATCCATTTCAATTTAATCAGTTCTCTCTCTTCGACAATACAGTTGAAGAGTAAAACAGTTGCCTATTTACATATCCAGCAGACACAGAGTAATAGCAGGCATTTGAAGTTGTATGTCAGGCAACCTGGTAAATTCAAGTCCAAAAGTCGCGTCTTTTTATCCCTGTTTTGGTCTCCACCAACTCCTTATAGAAATACCTGGGCCGGTCGACCAAAACACCTTAAATTAAGATTTCCTTAAAATGTTCACTTCTGTATTTAAGGTTTTCTTCTTATCTTGGTCCCTTAAAGTTAGTGAAACCAAAAGACCGTAGCAACCAAATTAAGAAAAGAAAATACAGGTACCTCTGAACATACATATACCACAACATGGCTGAGTTTATGGCAATAAATGAACAAAGAAGAACATATCAGAATGTTTTGAGAACCCTATGGATACACTGAATGATAAGCAAAAGATTTTACACTATTGACCAGCAGTTAATTCATCTAGGGTCGGATCCTTCTACTTTCCGCAGCTGTGCTCATCCAGCACTTTGAATTTAATGATTGCTCTACAGATTTATGCTCCGGGATCTTTTAAGTCAGTGATAGGCGAGGCATTTCATGTCCACAGGTCAACGGTGTGCCACGTCATTCACCAAGTTTCAAACGCCCTTACCCGTCTGCTAATCGCTATGAAGTTCCTGTCAAAACAAGAGGAGGATGAGATGGGAGATGGAAGCTCGAAGCGACACCTTTCACATTAGACAGTCATCTTACCCACTGTTCAAAATATTGACTGGTGCAGCTTTCAAATTTGTTTTTTATGAAAGATACAATAAAGAACAGTTAAAGCCTGGTACTGGTAAAGATAAAAAAAATGTACTTGATCTTTAAGGGAATTGATCCAGTCAATAGAAATTATAATGTTTGTGAAGTGTACATGTCAGTATGTTTCTGTGGAAGGATATATAATCTGCAGTAAATCTCTCTGCGATCAGAAGATATTGGCTCTTGTTTTTAAGGAGTGTTCTCCTCTGACTAGTGAAATGAATGGTTTATTATCATGGAGACACGAGGACTGAAATCAGCCCAAACGCCTCTTCGACTCTACTCAATAGTGTCGTTTTCCTCTCCTCATCAATTCCAGCCATCTGTTGCTCATTTCATATCTGTCCATCTGAGTTTGGCCCTGGAACCTTGTTGGAAGCTTCGGGTTAGTGTTAGAAATATTAATTTATCCATTTTGAATGTGGTTTTCCGTATTCACAAGCAATGCCACCATTTTAGGGAGTAATGCCACTGAATGTAACATTGCACAAATGACACTAGCATTTGTAACACTATAATTTAAAGGCTAAGGGTCATTTTATCACTTTCCTCCAGTGGTATAGACATGATATTTTTGGTTATTACTTCCCCAAGTTTTGAGATATCCGTCTGAGAAACTGGCACCACATTACATGCAGCAATAAATTCAACAGCAACATCTCTTTCTAGACTATCAATTATTCACAGTAAAATCTGTGGATTATCCACAGTAATCACAACATTGTTTCTGGAAATCCATGTATCTGTTGGAGCTTTTGGTTGCAAATTTTCAAAGCAAGATGCCTCTCTCTCTCTTGGCCTCACCCCTCTCTACCTTTGCATGTATGGTTTCCTTGTCTCTTCTCCTTCTGTGTGAATGGTGTCCTTGAGTTTTGCCTCTTGTGTTCATGGTGGAGAGGACGTCGTGTGGCTCAGGTCCTATGTGTTTGGCTGCACATTCTCCTGGATCCATATTCTTCATATACATGGGAAGTCTTTCCTGATCCAAATCGAGAGTCTAAGGATAGAGGGCGTCTCTTGCTCAACAGATTGCAAGTTTGTGATTGGGGCAATAAATAAAATTCACTTGACTTGAGCGAATGAGGAAATCCTATTTTGTAATTCGGAGGAAGTGAACCTTTAAGTATTTACCCATAGGGTCCTATGCTGTAACTGCTTCTTCACTTGTGATAAAACATCTCTTGCCAGTTGCATAGTAGTTGGGGTTTAAATGAGGCACATAAGGTGATCTGGAGGACTGCTGCTGATTTATCTTAGACTGGGACACTGTTGTGGTGCTACAGTTTGGCACAGCTGCTCTCATAAAAATTTTTGATACCCCCAATAAGAGTTCAGTGTTTTACTGTGATTAAATCCCCTAGGCCTGTTTGCAGTAAAAAAAAATCTCTCTCTCTCTCTCTCTCTCTCTCTCTCTCTCTCTCTCTCTCTCTCTCTCTCTCTCTCTCTCTCTTTTCTCTTCTCTCTCTCTCTTCTCTCTCTCTCTCTTCTCTCTCTCTCTCTCTCTCTCTCTCTCTCTCTTTCTCTCTCTCTCTCTCTCTCTCTTTCTCTCTCTCTCTCTCCCCCTCCCACACCATCACTGTTTGCCTCTCTGCCTCCATAGTAATTCTCATTCTCTCCCACTCTCCACCTCTAGTGACCTACACACAGGGAAACATGGGTCACTGAGTTCGAGTCTGTGTAGTCAGTACAACAGTCTGGTTAAAACCCTCGTAACTGTCTTGAACTGAAGTCACACCAAATAATTGTAAACTGTTTTTTTTTTATTTTTTTATGTCAAATGGCATGTCTGCATTATTGGATTTATTCATCACTTCTGCCAGGGAGCAGCGGCTATGCGATCGCCTCCGTCCCTCTGTGTTTTATTTGACTGTGACGAGAATATTTCCACAACTTACAGCTTGATTGTTCCAAAATGTCCTATGTACATTCAAGCTCCAAACAAAAGAAACTTGATTTTTGGTGACCTTTCCACCAGTCCAACATTTCAATTTTCAAATTAGTGTATCTCCTGACCCATCAGTCATAAGCACACACTTTTTGTTGTAGACCTTTGTGTTCCCAGCAGGAAAAAAACTGGATGATTATGGTGACCTCATGACCTTTCCTCTAACACAACCATCAGGCTACTTTTTGCCTACTTTTTCGTATGGTACAATGTTGACTCTGAAAGTATTGGCTATCTTGGAAGATTGGCATTGATGGAGATCTTCTCTCTGAGTGCTTTCTTGCTTATTTCAAATGACTTGAAAATGTGGTTTAAAAATATCACTATAGTAGCCCACCAGACAAATGTACAAAACCGAGCAGAAATATGCCGTCCCTCATTACCTAATTCATGGTTCCTGTTTTCCAGTGGTTGGAACATTGTGCAAATAGTTTAAGATTGACTCGAGACAGGACAATGATTATATACTGATCAATATCTCAGCCATTAGGTTTGTTCTCTGCAGAAGCATCACTGTCATATCGGGCTGTCAACTCAATAATATATAAATATATATTCGAAAAGTAGAAAAAAAAAAGAAATATGAATATGAATATTCAGATTTAGGCCGCAGAGAGAGTGACACCATCTCCTAACAGCAAGCTTTACATGATGTCATGTACACAAATCATCATCCATCAGCCATGCGCTCAAGATCAGACTGGAGATGTAACATTTTTGGTCAATTTTGACAGCCCTAATGTCACAAAGTCAGATTGTTTAAAAAAAACGCACACACGTTTGACCTCTTTCTCCTGGACTCGTATTATCTGAACCCATTTTCTTTCCCTCTCTGCAGCACCATATGACTAACTCCGTTTAGCCCACATTTGTCCTTTGACGGTGACTGATTGTTAACCAAATGCCCTAATTGTTTAATTAGGTTGGGGCCAGGGAGCTGTGACAGCTGCGGCGTGATTCATGTATGCTGCATTTCCAGCAGCCGTAATGGGTGGTTGGCGGAAGGGGGATGGGGGGTGCAAGAAGTGATGCGGCCTTTGGCAGGAGAGCTGGCATCTGTCACCCATGTCAGCATAATGGGAGTGAGAAAGGCAGTCCAAAAATGCTGCCAGGTAACCCATAGCCTCCGTTTTCATAGTGGTGGAGTTACTACAGCTAAAAACTGAATTTTTATGATGTTTAAGCCAATACTGTATTTGTAACTTTCCCAAAGTCAGAATCCATTCCATATCTGGCTTCCAAAATGTCTATTCTTAATGCGACAACATGCTGTTCATCAATGCAGATTAAGGTGGTATATCCCTTTAATCTTTCACGTTATACTTCTCTTGCACCATTATTAATCCCGTAACATAAAATGCGACGACACAAAGACGATAGTGAACATCGTTTAACATCTACTGTATCTCATTATACAATATGGACTACAAATAGGGTACCTTTTGTTTTTGTGGCCATCTTGAGTCTAAATGAGCCAACAACAGTAAAAGTAACATGCATCCCCAGAGCACCATGAGCAGACTGTGTGTTGAGTTTGTTGAAGTAAATATTAATAGACAGGCAAGAGCGTTGGCTTGAATATTTCAAATCAACGTGACTGTACAGTATGATTGAGTCCAAGCCTGTGTGCTGCGATCCATTAGTGCTCTGTACTCCACTACAACCATCCCCAGGGCAGCAGCACCAAGCGGAGTACAGTTCGGTCTTGGCAATCTCTTCCGACAGTGTTTCCTAGCTGACAGCTGACTTTCCGAGGGTCATATGACTGCGTGCAGAATTAAACCAAATTTTGAAAGGCTTGGTATCAATAGTTTCTGTGTTATTCTCTGTCTGATGTACACCTCCCCTCTCCGCTCTATCGTAGGCAGGAAAACAGACACACATTGTCTTTAAGGAATGTCCACATCGGGATAGGTGGTTGTTAAACGAAAGGAAACACTGTGGCGTGAGTTCTCCGGGAGAATTTGGCTTCTAGATCAGAGTCACTACAATTTCTAAATGTGGAAAAGGTTTCTTTGGCTCATATCTTGTTATCTAATGAAGTCAGCATTAGCTGGTGGAATAGTCAAAGTGAAACAGCCCTTTAGGGAAAGCAATACATCCATTTAATACAAGGTCACTCATGACATTCAGAATAAATGACAGCATTGGTTGTTTGCCAAAACATCTTAAAATAAACCCTGTTTACTTTTGCTTACACGCTGGCTTTAACCAGGCAGTTTAAAGTCCAACTGAAATTATATTTGTTTTTGTCTGCAATAGCAAACATCTCTGCTCTGTAATCTCTTGTCCTGTGTTGTCCTTTGAGAAAAAAAAATCCAAAACAAAACGGGAGAAATTTATATTCTATAATTTCTTTGGTTTCATGATAGCGAAGCCTAGTTTTGCCTTAATTTGAGGGCAGACAATCAAATCTTGCTTAAAGCAGCAATGTCAGCATCCTGTCATTAGCAGAGCAGGCGGTCACACTGAGCCAGACAGCAGCCTGCTACACAACACTAGAGCCACAGACTTCCAACCACAAGCTTCCCTGCTAAATTATCCTCCTTATCCAACTCACAACATGAACACATCTTGTCGTACATCTTACTGTAGCTAGCTGAACGAGCAACCACATAAACAATCACCAGGGAAAAGTGCACTGCTAACGCCAGTTATCAGGCCCTGGATTAGCTGCTCAGTTGCAGCCTATAAAACAGCATGTAAACGCACCAGCAAATGTCACTTTGGTCTGGTTACATGTGGTCTTAACTCTTCAATACCACCAAGAACACGCTGTCTTCCATTCAACCACAGTATTATATTTAAAGTCATATTTCATATGCTGTCCTATTCTAATCCATTATTTTAACCTATTTTGTGTTTTATGTCTTGGATTTTTGTTTTTACATTTCCTTGCATGTTTTTCTTTTATTTATTTTGTAGTGCCGTTGTTGGAAGGAGCCTTTGAACAATAATTTTGTTGCCAACAACTGCTCTACTTTAATGGTTGTGCATATGACAAATAAAGACTTGAAATGTGAAACCTCACGCTCCTCTTTGCTCTGTTTTGGTCTTCACCATCTCCTTACAATTGACTTTGTCTTTCGCTTTCCAATTGCTTCCCTTTGTTCACCAGCTGGTCACTGACTTTGTCTGTTGATTTTCTCATATTCAGTGCTTTTCTTCAAAACTCATCCTTAAGACCTAAAATGCTGTATGTACTGAATGCATCTCATACACCATAATATATCTGCAAAGCCTTTTGTAAAATGTTTAAAACCTGAATTCTTTATATCAACAGGAGTTCTTTTTTTTACTTTAATTAGTAATGCTACCTTTTACGGCATATTAACACAATTCACTGTTTATTTAAATTTATGCCCACTGCAGTGGGCAAAAATATGTAGGATGGCCATCCCTATACTCATAGCATATACAGTACATATATGCATATTTATATCTGTGCAGGCAGCCTACAACATAAGTTACAACCAATACAGAGATCGCTCAGCATTGCCAGCCCAAATGCCACTATAACTTCATGTTAATACCTATCTAGGTTTTGTTATATTCTAAGTGTTCAAGCAATAGTTTAACACTAAGTTATTGAAGAGTTGAGAGAGTATTGCTAGAGAGTTATTGTCTTGGTGTCTGATGTCAGCATTGTTTGTGAGATGCAGATTGAGTTGGAGAGTTTTTATTGGGAGATGTGGTGTTGCTGAATAAAGCTTTATGTTTGACAGATTTATGGTCAGCTTTGTAAAGGTGCTGCCAGAGTTTATGGTTCCTATTTTGGAGTGTAAGGGAAAGATTTCCATGTCTTGCTTGGACCATTTACACCGGGGACTAATTTGCAAGAAACCTTGCAAAGCCAGCCTACAACTCATCACTGAAGCTGAGCTTTCAAGATTTAGGTTTTCCTCAGTGAGGCTGGATTTGTAGACCTTCATCTTAAACTAAATGTTTGTCCCATTTATCAATGTTTGCATGATTGAAAGCCACCCATACTTCACTGTCATACAGCTTTATGGACAGCAGGATGAATCCAGTTAGCTAGTAGTAGTAAAAACACTGTACTGTATCTGTACGTTCTTTTACATAAAATGTAGTTTAGCAGTTATTTTACTTAGACAAAAAGTAGCTCATGGTAAAGTAGAGCCAAAGGTTTAGTCAAATACAGAACATCAATCTTTGGATATTGGACTGCACTGACTAGTGCAAGTGAGTATGTAGACACTATTGTTGAATTTCAACAATCAACTTGAATCTACTCTAAGTACTTGCTCTTCCATAAAGTTGGGAGACTTAATTAAAATTGTAGAATTAAATTTCAATTGATGCAGCAGAAGCTGTGACATCCTGACTAATAGTCTGTAATATAGGTAATGCTCCTCAATATTGATGTGAACATTTCAACTGCACACTAACCAACATCAACCAGAACTTTCACTGTCACTGTGTCTGAATGTCTAGCCGTGCAGTGGGCCGAGGAGGTGACAGATTGAGTCAACACTAAGCTGAGGATTGATTGTATAGTCAGAGTGCTCTATGATTTATAGGGCCAACTGCATATTACCACTGTGACTCCCTCGGGGCAGTAAAGCTCTTATTCTTGTACCTGGATATACATGTACTGTAAATTTACAGCCAATGCTCTGAGATACAGATCGGATATTAGAAAGAAACTGTAGTTGTATTGTTTGTGTGTGTTTTAGCTCTGATAGGAAGAACAAATTAATACAGCAGTATTAGTGTCATTGTGAGCTTCTGCAAGAGTGATAGGAGGCTGATATGAAACGTATTTATGAAACCTTTTTTTGGTTTCAGAAACATTCAACGTATCCCTTGGTTTGTAGAAACATACAATGCCAACATCGTTTCTGGTGACTAGGTTGCTCATTTAGAAAGTGTCAAGTATAAATGTCTGGTGAAAAGAATTTAAGAAATGGGAACAATTATTTGCTGAGAAAGTACAGGTAAGCATTTTCTCCTTTCTCTCTTTGATATGGTTCATTAACTATGATGTGGTTCCTATATCAGAGTAGATGAATGCAGACAGTGGCATAATCAAAATACAGAGGGCAGAGATTTCTAATGGTAACAGCATCATTAGTAGGAAACTTATATTAGGGTTTTCAAGAAGCACAGTGTGTTTAATGGTATTTGTAACATTATATGACAGGAATATATATCAGAAATAGTGCTATTCAATGCCTGCACAACACTGAAGCACATTTGTTTTTCTTTTTTACTTCTTTTTCCACCATTTTCCATCAAGCATATGCCGTATTGGAAGGTATATAGCGCCTTGAAATACAACATAATGTATGTCGAAAGCACATTGACATCAAGCTGAATGATTACTTCTGCTTAAACTGTGCTGTGCTTATAATAGACCATCTATTCCCCTCTGAGCCAATGCTTCCAAACACAGGAGATGAGGCAGTAGTCAGCCACGACCACGTCTCTCCAGAAATGAAAAGTTTTGCTTTAACAGACGGGTCGTTGAATGTGGGAGATAGAAAAGGCTCCTCTGGTATCCAAAGTATGACTTGGGTTCACGGGAAGCTCATTAACACTGCAAATCCCCTTGATCTTTTCCAATTAACTGTCCCAGCCAGGACGATGTGAGACATGCAATTAACAAAGGCCAGTGGCTGACTCACCCCTCATCCCCCTGTTTCATTACCGGCGAGCCTTGGATTTGGGTCAAATTCAACAGCTGACATACAGTATGAGCTTTAACCATCTGAGGGCTGTGAGTTTGATGCATGGCACATCGTCTCCCTCTGTATAGTAATTATGGAGATGGCCTCCTGTTATTAGGAGAGAAGGTTCAAGGTCTCACTCAGACAGCAAGGGGTAACATGTGAGAGTCAGTAATGAACCGAGGTGGGTGATCAGAGATGCATGTGACACTTATAACCTAGACTTTGGATCTATATGTTAATCTACACTGTTGGAGCTTGTTAGTGTTCTACCTGAGTAATGGTATTAATCATTATTCCTTTCATAAGACTCATCACTCTTAGATGATTACTGTATGTGTGTCCGTCAAGTAGACAGTGGGGTTTCTCAGTGATTTTATATATTTTTATTTTGTAAAGCAACTAAACGCAATCATTTGATTACAAACTTCTATTGAGGAACATGAGGTGAACCACTGTATCCATCAATGTCACACAAGGAGCTGCTTTTCAGATAAATGTGAACATACATAATTTTACAACAAACAACCAGTGACGTTTATCAACTATGGACAGTATCAATAATGTAACTGTTACTAATTACTGTAACTAACCTATGGAAATGGCTATTGCTAAGCCCCGCGCACGCCCTCCCCCCTCCCCCAGTTCAAGTTGCTATGTTTGTCAAGCTTACCGTTCTCGCACAGTGCCTATGCAATTTACAACAATGGTGCATATTTGCCTCTTCAAATTAGTAGTAATTGACCATTTTACTGGCTAAAGTGACTGTTGCTACTAAATGTTATCAGCTGTAGGGAGCTAGCTAGTCAAGCTAATGTTAGCTCCATGAGTCTGAAAACGTCATATCAAACTGACCTTTCAATGTTTCCAGCTGATTTGTTTTCAAAAGAAAATATTGTAAAATATGCACGTGATGGCAACATGCATAATAAACATAATATAAGAAGCCTGTAATATGATTTTTTTTTAATAATTTTAATTACTAGAAATCTTACTAGAGCCTCATGCTCACATGGTTACTCTGCGATGATTGAACAATTGCTGATCAGGGGAGGAAACATAACCATTTAATCATTAACCACTTAACCATAGACTGTATAAAGTATGTACGTAGTGTTCATGACGTCACACAAAGGTTTCTGAAGAGCGGTTGAGAAGCTCAAAGAGGGTGGCTCTTGCCGTGGCCATCTTGGCAGCGATGACAGCCTTATTCTAAAATGCAAATGGATCATGGGTGGAGCTGAGAAAGCCCAGGTGACGCAGCAGAGCCGACAGCTAGCAGCTAGCAACCTGAGACGGCATACACCTGTCACTCAAAGCAGTCAAGCCCTCAATTATGCCTAAACTTAAGCGTTAATATAATTATAATACAATTAGTTTTTTAGTACCAGGCACATGTTTATTTATGATGTAAAGTTTGGGCATTTTAACATGGAGCCTTTGGGGATTGACTCTCTTTTGGAGCCAGCCTTAGGTGGCCATTTGAGGGACTGCAATTTTAACACTTCAGCATTGACTTAATTTCTTAGCACCGGAGGTTGTTGTTTGCATTTGACCCATCCTAAGAATTTAGGAGCAATGGGCTGCTGTGAAGCACCCAGGGCACAACTTGGGGTTCAGTGTCTCGCTCAAGGACACGTCGACATGCGGATTGAACTGCCAACCTTGTGATTAAAGGATGACGCTGTCTATCCCCTGAGCCACAGCCGTCCCACGGCTATTAGGGAAAGGTCAGTTGAAAGAAATGTCCTCCTCAATAGGAGCCATTACTGATCCCACTGTATCCATAAATTCAGCTAAGCTAGGCTAAACTCACTGCTTAACACACCTACAACCAGACAGCATAAGACACCATGCTTATGTCTGCCTTAATTAGGAAACCTTTTTCTGAGGAAGGAAAAAATGATGAAGGAACATAGAAAGTTGGGAAGGAAAGACGGAGGGAGTAATAGATGTCTAAATATAATTAACTATATTACCATTTTTTTAAAATATAATTATAATTCCACACACAGTCTATTTTTGTGGAAAAGTTTGTGGTGTTGCAAAACCCTTTTTCTCAGTCCAATCTTTTAGGAGTCAGATTAAACATGTGACCTCACCATTTTGGCGCTGATGACATAATTAGTGGAGAAAAACGCGGCTTCATGGAGATTCAGAGGATCTTAAAACCTCTTTGAAGATAAAATTTGCATGTCCTGTCAAGTTATCATGTTAGTGGGCGCACAGACTCTCTGGCTTCAAATGCGGAATTTGCCGCCCACCAGCATGGACGCACGCGTACAGTACACACACCAGCCAGCATATAAAGCACTGTATGCACATGCACACACACATAAATACACAAAACCTGTACTTTAGTATACTTTTGAGGACATCTTAAAACCCTATCTGCTGGAGGATGATCTTATTTGTCCCTAGTCATAAACACTAACCTCAACCTTTTGACAAAGTCTTAGCCTTAACAAATGTTTATATCTTGCGGGAGATGATTTTTGCCTTCACATTAGAAAACAATATCTCGAAAGGATTTTTTTTTTTTTACTTCTCCCAAATCTGATCTTTGTTGTAAATTTTGTTTCAAAATAAGATTTTCCACCATGTCTGCTTTCTTTCACATAATGCCCATGTCTATCTGTCTGTGTGACCATCTATTG
Source organism: Ophiodon elongatus (assembly GCA_016806645.1). Classification (NCBI taxonomy): domain Eukaryota; kingdom Metazoa; phylum Chordata; class Actinopteri; order Perciformes; family Hexagrammidae; genus Ophiodon; species Ophiodon elongatus. The sequence goes on from JACSYO010001880.1 coordinate 44,896, forward strand.
TCTCTAATAGGTAACTATTTTGTTCTCTGTACCCGTGTGTAGTTGTGTGAGTGTGTGCCTTATGCATTTCTATGCACGTGTGGGCTATTGGGCGCAGATTTTTTACATTACTAACATCTTTGCATTTTCGTTTGGTTCAGGACGACTAATACAATGTTCATCATCGCATTACATTTGCGGTAATGTTAATTCTCTTAAGGGCATAGCAGCATCACAATGTGTGTCTCTTGAAAAGAAAATCAGACTATTTTGGTCATCCGGATAATATTAGTAATACAACAACTATGCATAATTCTTGTAGAATATGCACTCCCTTGTCACTCCCCCCACCCATTACAGTGACATACTAATGAGGAATCTGTGAAGCCCATTCTTAATTATTACAGAAATAAGCTGTATTTGTGAAAATATCACGTTTTAAATACAAGCAATAAAACTGCGAGCATTTTTTAGAGAACAAGTTTGGCGTAAAACTAAAAAGGAGTTAAGGCATGAGGCATTTTACATTAAAGTTCAGAATATTCTCACTTCTTTTCATAAAAAAAAAAAAAAGAACAGTTATACATTCAAATATTCACCTGCTGATAACACAGATGAGATCAACCTTGTTTGCTCACAGGATGTGGATTGCTGGGAGTAAATTAGTGACACATTCATTTTAATGGCTTCTGGTTACAGAAAAAGCCAAGAACACATGCAGCTTCAAGCAGTGCCGCAGGACTGAAATGATCTAAGATCTGTCTGCCTCTTCAGTCTGAATAACATCATGACATAGATGAGACCAGTCTCCTTTAAGTGAATATGAAAAACTTGTTTGGCATAAATTACATCTTATTTATTTACTCTGCATCTTAATTTCAGGGCTTGTCATGAAATACTCTTGATGGATCAATTTAATGCAGTGGACAAAATATTGAAAGCAGCAAATGTAAAAGGACGCAATTAAATTCTCATTATTAAGTCAGCTACCCCTGTGTGTCATTGTACCATGAAAGTCAATTAACACTATCAGTATAAGAGGCCTGACAATTGCCACTTTAACTTTCCAAACCAAAATGACTCAAATATTGGAGTTCTGAGGTGGTCGAAGAGTTGTCATGTTCATGTGTCTAAATTGCAGGTACATGAGCTACAAGAACTGCAAATGTACAGTATTTAAATTAGCAGAGGTCTCAAAGAACAAATGATACAGCCAATGAGAGCTGGAAACCACATCATGCCATTATCAGTTCAGTCATTTAATTTCAACTGCGCAGAGCCCAATTTGTAGCTCGGTAATTTCTTACCTGCTTGTATATATGTTAAAACATATTTCCCAGAACTTTGTTCAAGCAAAAATATGTTGAGTCTACAGCCACACTAGCAGCTCCATGTGGCTGTGCTTTCAGTCAGGAACATAAATATCTGTACCAAATGTCACAGCAATACATTCAATATATTATTTCACTCAAAACCACAAATGTCAACCTCATGGTGGAGGAAAAGTGAGATCATCAAAGACAATAGAATTCATCCTCTGTGAACCCTAAATGTCTTTACAAAAATGGTGTGCCATTCAATGTAATAAATGGAGATACTTTACTGGATAGGTGAAAACTTGACCTCCTGGTGGTGACAAATGAAAAGTCAGGGGATCACTAGGTCAGTAGGATTCATCCTATGGGTACCATGGATGTCTGAACAAATTTCAAAGACAACCCATCCAACTGTTCTTGAGTTGTTTCAGTCTGAACCAAAGTGGTGGTTCATCGGACAGACCAGCGATCCCTAACCACTAGCATGGCTAAGAAAAGAGTACTAACTAAGATGATGGTGTTTGGAATTACATCAAATCAGAAATGGGCTTCAATCAATTATCTCATATTGATATGTTGCTTGATATATTGGCCATAACATTGTACCAACACCACTGCTAATTAAATTAATTCACCATTTTTTTCACCATACAACATTTTATGTTGCAACAAGACAAACTTTCTATAATTACAAAAGTCAGTTTATGACTAGAATGAATAACTGCTAGTCTCAGTCGCCTTTAAGTTTTACAGTACTGTGGGCTTGGCAGCCTGAAAAGTCTTATTAACCTAGGTGCCATTCATTAACATCACATTATTCATATGCATTTCCATATTAAACTCCCTGCATTTCCAATCCTGCAACAATTACACAGCTATCAAGGATTAAGGGATCCTATATTTAGGAGCAGTAAAAGAGATAAAGATTGAACAAATTCAAATTACAGGGACTCAAGTTTCTCTCCTAATGACCATTTAATTCTATTGTATCAGACAGGCTGCACTTGCATTAGTGTACCTTGTGATAAATAAAAATGACCTTGAACCAGAGCTTGATAATGTTGATTGCTGCTCATAGATAATATTTTAGATACCATTTTTTTTATATTGCATATATTAGCTATAAGTAATGTATGTTTTAGAGTTCTTTGTCTTTACAGTACAGCCTTAAGCTTAGTTCAAAGTGCAAATACAATATCATAGACTGGCATTAAACACAGAATATCTAATTTCAAAATGTTGACTGTATTTTAAAGGACAGCTTTGAATTCTGGGTCACCTACCTATGTTATGTTTACAGTGTAACTTCTGTATTTTTTAACCTGGAGCCCTAAGTGACTAATGGGGACAACAATTTTTTTAAACCAGTCCAGTATTGAGTGAGAACGCTGCAGACAGCAGCCGCTAAACGGGCTGCAATGTAATTGCTCTGGGCCATTCCTCACGGTCAACGTATGTCCACTAAAAGTGTATGTTATTGCCACCGACAGGCTCAGATTGTTATCATAAGTGTCTGACAACGTTACAAAAAAGACCCTACAGATAAAAATACGTGTTTCTTTACCTTTCGCTTGATACCTTCTGTTTGTTATTGTGTCACACATCAGACTCTAACAACATCAGCACTCCTCTCTCCAACTATCACTCACATTTACTCTGTTGTCTTGTGGAAACATGTCACATGACACAATAATAAACTCTTCTAATAACAATCAGAACCTGTCAGTGGCAAAAACAAGCACTTTTAAGTGGATTTACATTGACGGTGCGCAATTGCCCGATATGTTTACATTGCAGCCCCTTTAGCAGATGATGCGTTCCCGCTCAACACTGGACCGATGTTGTCCCCATTAGTCACACAAACAGGGGAAATACGGTCCAGGTAGAAAATCACCAAAGTTACCCTTCAAGATGAACTGGACTGTTGCCATAACAGCGCTGAGAGGCATAGCAAGCGAGTTCCCTCCTCTTGAAATAGCCTGTAAAATTGTTTAAAAAGATAACTGGGAATCTGGCTGCCGGCCAGGAGCGTGCCCCAGTGCCTCATGGGATATTAATGGCAGCCCAAGCTGAGGCAGGTCTGCAGTGAGGGAATAGATCCGAGAACGATCACGGCACATCTCCCTTAATCAGTGCTTTAAAATCAGCTGGGCCTTCGCTAATCTGCTTCATTTCAATCTCAGGATGTTTCCATTTGCTATTGAATTAGAGCAGTGAGGGGCTGCTGGGAGGCATGCTGTCCGAATACGTTTCTGAGCTGAAATCGCACTTAAAATTAGGTCTCCTTTCCACGTTGCATTTGCCAGTATCCGCAAATTTTTACAGTGCATGCAGGAGTTGTTCAATAATAGCTTTTAATACATAAGTGACCACTCCTCTGTGCCTTTCCTCGCTAAACTCTCCATCTTTGCTTCACTCTTTCTGCTTCGTGGCTAGAGGGGCTGCTGGTAGATAAATATCAGCTCCTTTGGCAGCGGTCTCCATGTACATTTCCCCAGTGAGCCCATGGGCCCCTTGATGAAAGCCATCCGTCACCACTGTGGGATGACCTGTCTGCACTGACCACCACACACCTCCACCCTGACCACTAGACTGTGAAGGGGATGTCTCCATGAGCGCCCTCACACACCACCAAATCCAGATTTAATGCCTTTAATTTACACTGTCTCAAGGGCTTATCAAAAGGTTAGCTCAGGAGCATTGAGACAAGTTTATAAAGGCCTTGCTGGGACACTGCAATATTGAGTTTGGTGTATACTGTAAAGCTCCTAATTTCGGAACACTAATACCATTTGAAAGTGATTCCAAATTTTGATTGCTGCTATAAGTTCCCATTTTGCGTTTAGCGCCACAGCCACAGAGCATTTTGGCAAGCAGAGCAAGTTTTTGTGTCGTTGTTTCCCAAAGGACAAGTGAAGAGAGAATGATGTGAAGCTGAGTGAGATTAATGCGTGGTAAATGGAACATGTGCTGGGATGACAGTGTAGATGAGGACTGATGCCTCCACAGGAGATGGAGAGTGACAGGCCGAAAACAACATAGTAGAGTGGGGGATGCTCCTCCCAAAAGACAACATTCAACGCGAAGCAGCTAACAGTGGATGAAGGCATTTGACGCAATTTGCTGTAATATTTTATCACAGAAGTCACATTGCAATGGTCTAATTGAAAGTGATGAAATGCTTTATCAAGCAAGCCTTGGTGGGCCTGCAGTGTGCAAAACAAATCCCATGCAGGTTTTATCTGTTGTGGGCCATCAGGACCAATTTATGACTGTCATCATCATCACTTCAAGTAATGTCATTGGAGGGCATAAGGAACAGTAAATCCTGTTCCCAGGTTCCTCGTTACTGTAAATGTCCCTCCTACACAGGCAATCAAACAGATAATTCATGTAGCAATATGCTCCTGTAGGTCAGAATGGGATTGAGGATGCACAAAATATGGCAGAAGAGGATGTTTTAATGAAGAAGATGAAGAAGGTATTAGATATTAAAATGCAGATCTTGTACTGCACCTTCAAAATCTCTGTACTTCATGGAGTAAAAAAAGGTAAAAGCTCAGCATCCAAATGTATTTGGATTTTTAAAGTTGAAGAGTTAAATGAAATGTGTTTGTGGTGTTCATTACATTGAAGAAATATATTTTAAAAAGTCAAGAGCTTTATCTGTTTCAAGGAAAGGAACTATTTCGGTGCAAGAAAATAGTTACAATAAAAACTACTAATGCACTTGCAACAGACGGGCAAATTCACAATGAAAAGATTGCGGCCACTGATAGCCACATGACTTGCGCATCACTTGCAACCGCTATCTGCCTTGTCTCAAGGCCTGATTTACAAACGATATTGAGATACTGATATTACAGCACAAACAGGCCTATGATGTTTTGCAGATGAGTGTAGTTTGCCCTTTTTTGTTTCTGATTGCAATGATCCATGCGGCAAAGTATGAATATTGGCTTTGCACCAAGAACACAATTGAGAACGTGACAGAGAGAAACCGTGTTTGGGATTTAATTTCCCAGTCTGTCACTGCTGTTGGTATTTTTAAATGCACACCTTCCGACTGTAAAAGAAGATGGCATAATTTGAAGCAGAGGACAAAATAAAAAATATCATTCAATGCTGCCATGATCACTTGTCTGGGTGTGACACCCCTTATAAATACGCTTCAGTTGACACCGACTCTCTAAAGACAATTATAATTTCCCTGTAACTGTGTGTGGCTATTTGCACTGAGGCTCTATTAATCCATTATTAACAGTATACTGTATATAACATGTTGAAAAATGAGGAGAAGCACAGAAAATGAGATTGAGAGCTAATGTAGATCGTGGAGCTGCCTCGATATAATACTGTCACTGCCAGTTATGGCTGTACGAACTAATAAAGGTTAAATAATATATTTACTCCCCTCACTTATGCTCTTCTGCTGCATATTTGAAAACCTAATTTAAAGTAGGTCTTTAAAGTCCAATAAACAATGCATAAGCCAAATAAATGACCTGATTCATCCAATGGAAAAATTATAAAATTCCTAAACACTCTTACTTTAAGTTGGGATATGATTGTATAATTCCCAATGTTGTCAGTAACTTTCTTATTTTTTCTTGGCATTCTGAATCAGATGAGTGATGTTATTGTATATAGCTGATTGGGTGACTCACGTAGACATATTAGATTTTGAAAGTACTGGACACAGCACGGGACACATTGATTTTCATAGGCTATTTTTTAGCACAATCTAGAAATGACAAAAAAATGTGTTCGTTTTTTTTGTATTCGGGGTTAACTGAACCTTGAACAAGCCAATTACAATACAACTCATACACTTGAATTACACAGAGGCCAGTATTTCTGTTAGAGTGGCTAACTGATGAGCCTGTTATTCTCACTCCACCTGACTCGCTCCACAAATCACAACAAGTGTTCCCAGCTGGGAGGACTTTGGGCCCGGCCCTCTGAATTATGTTTGTTAACAGACACCAAAGGTGCAGTTTTCCTCTTTCCTCTCAGAGTTCCCTCCTTCTTTAATCCACAGTGCCTTCCAGCATGATAACTACGGCTTCTACCGAAGAAGGAAGTCGAGTCTACTTTTAAAACTTTTTGCACATAAGTATTCCTCAATGTATGAAAAACGTGTTCACTGCACACACCAGCATCGACGCCCATACCAAGTCCTCGGCGGATATCCCCCACCAAACAATCCACATAAAAGTATTCATCCTCTCCCGTCTGCAAACTCTGCCAGTGCAGAGTTTCGTACAGTAGAGAGAATGAAAGGGTAAATGCTTTTCAAAGGGACCTTCTTGCTTTGTTCTTTATGACAAACAAACCCAGCAGATTGTTCTGGGGCTTTAAGAAAATACTTAATAATAAAAGTGGAGATGCCAGGATTTTTCTAATCCTCAGTCAACATGATTTTAAAGCATGTTGCTCTGTCAATATACACAGTAACCACTTGGATGAAAGAAAGTCTATGTTTAAAGGAAGGAGGAGGGTTTGTTAGTCAACATCAAGTGTCATATGGTAATGAAAAAATCAATTCAATGAAGAAAACAGAAATATTAGTAACTGCTTTCTACTGTTAGCTCAACTCACAACAATACAATAGGCAATAGTTCTAATTTTGGGAAATGTGCTTATATGCTTAATATGAAACTACAGCCATCAGCCGGTAAGCTTATTATAAATACTGAAAACAGGGAGAAACGACTATCGTCAGGCTCTGTTCAAAAGTAACAATATCCATTTTTTTGCCTGGCAACTTTGTGGTGATCAAAAGACTTTTAGAAGTCCACGCTCCCAGCCAAGATATACCCCTGCACATACCCCCAGGAGCCAGGCTAGCTGCTTCCCCCTGCATCCAGTCTTTATGCTAAGCTAAGCTAACATCTGAAGGCCGTTGCTTCATATTTACTGTACAGACATGAGAGTGGTTGATCTTCTCATCTAACCCTCGGCAAGAAAAATTCCACAATCAAGATAACATTGGAGAGCATCTCAAGGTCCACTTACTTGCTCTGTTCAGCGCTTTCAATCATATCAGCCAGTCTTTACCAGCAGACCAATGGATCAGTAACAGTGACTTATAGAAGTGATGGTTAAAAGTACATATCAGACCTTGCATGTCAACATCCATCTTTATGGTAAACGAAGACTATGTGAAATGAATGAAAGCGCTGCAAAAAGCTAGTAAGTGGACCTTGAGTTGAGCATTTTCAGTCAACCTTCAATAGTATTTATAGTATTCATAGACTTTCAATGTGCAGGAAACCCTGCAAAATTGTTCTTTAAGATACAGCGCAAACAGGGACACTCATGCGATGTGGTCAGCTAATGAACAGTTTTATAGTCTAACGACCACTTCTCCTCACTCTACATGAAACACCAAAACAACCGGCTACAGCTTTGCTAAGTATAGTGTTGTTCTGTTTTCGGGGGAAGTGTGTTTACTCATTACAGATAACCCAATTCAATCGTGTTTGATATTCACACAGTCAGATAACACGTATGTTCCTAATTTATCCTCTACATCACAGTTTCATTTACCTCAAAAACAAACATACATACTGTATAAGAGCTTAATTGTGTTACTTTGTACTGGAGAACTTTCCTTTTACTTTGTCTTAATTTTAAACCTTAAAAATAGGCGAAATTCCTCTGAGATGCTGGGAGCACATCTGCAGCCCTCAACACAGTGATAATTAGGTTGCTAAAGAATAGAAAAATAAAAATAAAAGTTAGTTTGTAAGAGGAGATTCCTCTCAGGCAGTAGAGGCTGGTGTGTATATTTAGCAGAGCAGCCTCGCTTGTGTAAGGGGGTGTGCATGCTGATGGCCATCGATCGAAACAGAAGGTGTTGTCTGGCACTTCAGGCCATTCACACAGACTCCTGGCTTTGAGTGCAGAGTTATATTAACAACTTTGCCAGTTTGTAATTAATGTGAATCTGCTGTTGAGCTTGATGTGCTCTGTTCTTTGGTTTTTGAGCCATTTTGACATGTTTTAGAAATATTCTCTGCGGAAGACAAAAGGACCTCATGAGGGACAGGATTTTAATGTACTGTAGGATTAAGATTTCTACCTATTTTAAAAGGCCTTAAATGTAGTCTTTCCTTAGATGCATCACTATAATCCTATAGGAGCAGTTTCCTTATACTGTAACTGTAATTCATTATGCTCACTTCTTGTTTTGTGTGTCTTTTGTATGTTTACGTCATGCCAGAATTATCTAATTTCATCTTTAAGCCACCAGTGTCTGCTTTAGGACATAAGAGCATAAAAGCGCAGCTTTTCTCTACTTTATATCAGTGTTAACTAAATATAGTTTGATTGGGGACTCTTGGCTGGAAAAAACAAGCAACTTGAAGACATCATTATCGACTCTAGGATAAAGTGATCTGCATTTTCTTCTAACATCATAATAGATGAATGAAGAAATGAATCAGCACTATTATAAATAATGAGAATAATTGGGATTCCTGTCCTCACCTGTTCAACAAAAAATATACTAGTTTGACTTTTTAATGTCAAACCTCCAGGAAATATGTTCAGGAAATTGAAATCCACTCATGGCTGCTTTTGGTGAGATCATTTTATCTGATATCAGGGGATGTGTGATGGTCAAACAGTCCAAATCATTACATTTGTACAGTGCAGTCTGCAGTTTGCAGGGCAAGTATGATATTACTTCTTCTAATCTTCCCTTCCCTTCTGTGTTCACTCTTTTACAATCACTTGCTGAAGACTCGTGTTCACAACCTGAAAAGTTTCTAAGTCTTGTGACAACTTTAACCCTTCTCCGTTGGCAATAACGAGACTGTGAAGAAAATGATCATCAAAGCCAGACAAATTTACACCTTAGCAAAAGTATCAGGAGTCCTGCAATTTCACACAGACCCAGTTTTCCTCCACAGCAACACCAGGAAAACAGCCAAGTTTGCCACTTTCCAGATGGAGGCTAAGCTTTTGAATAATGACTAGCTCTAAAAGTTGCATTTGAATATCTGCGCTACAGTGTTTATGAAAGTGCTGATCTCCACACCGGTGCTGGAGTTGCTGTACATTGATGCGTACTGTACTTACAGTATGCAGTCTCACACATCAATCTCATGCACATTTACATTTCACGGTGTATAGATTTTTGTCTATTTATCAGGATTCTGTCAACTATCTTCGCATCATTTGGTGTTACACTTACCAGAAGTATTTCTATTATCTATCATCCTGAGTTATTTGAATATTGTTGACTTCTCCAAGCATCACTCTGCCAGAATCTACAATGATGTGTGCGCATACTGTAGGTGGACAGGAGAAAAATGCAGAATGGAATTTATTTTTTCCTCAAGCTTGTTTACACAGCTCTAAGATGAGTCCCCTTCCCCTTTATTTCTATCAAGGCATTCCTCCTCTTCCAGTCACTGCACACACACACACACGCACACACACACACACACACACACACACACACACACACACACACACACACACACACACACACACACACACACACACACACACACATACACTGCACATCTCTCTATGTAGCGGCTTCTTCCTCAAATAGAAAATGTGCACTAAAACATGACAGCACTGGCGGCTAGTCTCCGAGAGAGCAGCCCCACTCTCTCTGGCCTAGATTCTTTCAAATCCGCTCTGGAAGTGCCTTCGTCCTCAGCTGCACTGCCAGCCCGCCAGAGAGTGAGTGAGCAAGCCATCTGGCTGCACAGCACATCAAATCCCAATCTGTGTTAATTTGAGTGTTAAGGGCCATTGTTTATTTTTGAAAAAAAGAGGAAGAAAAAAAAAAAAGCCTCACTCACAGGATTAATAAACCCTTTTGTAGTTAATTCTGAGCAAAGTTTACACCAAAGTTTTTGCAGACATGCAGCATGCCAGGCACACTGCAGGTCACTGCTGAAAATTACATGTGTGTAACCTGGAAAAATAAAGATTTAATATAGCTACGGGACACTAATGCTCCATGGATTCAGTCAAAATGAAGAAGATGCATATTAAAACATTTGAATAAATAAAACAGTATAGTATGTAGGTCAGTGATCATGCTGTGCACATAAAAGTAACCGTGCAGCATTTGATTTTCCCCACCTGTTGAAAACATTTAGACTGCAATATAGGCTTCCCTTGATGTGTGTGTGTGTGTTTCTTTTTATTCAGACCCCCATTAACTGTCATCACAGCTACTCCTGTACAGGTTTAATAAGAATGACATGAAAAATATAAATATCCAGCCAGATAACTACTTACATAGATAGACAAACATATAGGTACTACATTTTATATATATATATATAATATATATATATGTGATCTACACGTATTATATTGTAATATAACAACAGCACAAGTATCAGCTATATTCAAAACTTCCTATTGGTGTATTGAAACTACGGAAGTTGAAGCCATATTTATTTTTCTATCTCTTTCTCCTTTCCTCTCCCTCTCGCTTTCTCTCTCACTCACACACACTTACACACACACACACACACGCACATACACACACGCCACCCACCCTGACACATGGTGTGTTATGCAATGGGTGATGCCTAATTACCACTGACATCGCAGAGACTGTTCACTGTGAAATTAATCATGACACAGGCGTCAGCTTTTGATATTTTTCACCAAGTGCACTGAGTTCGTACCAGCTGATGTAATTAATAAACCGAATGCACACAAATACTGAAAGTGACACTGATGTCTTAATAATAACCAGGCACCCTAAAGCCAACGCCAGGTGCCACACAGTAGAGATAAGAGGAGGAAAGTAAGTGGTAAAAGAACAAGTAGTAGGAAAAGCAGGAGGAAAAATTATTTTTTAAACTATTAGAATGAGGTTGTTCCTTTCCTTTGGACTTTGAGGAGCCGTTCGCAAACATAGATAGAAAATAATGAAAGAGTTCATGTGTGACAAGGATGTATGGCTGCATAATTCTAAACAGCTGTGGGTCCACAGTAGCTCCCAGAAGGGCTACAGTGCTATTTATAAATCATAGCATTGTACTGGAAAGCGCTTACAGTATATCCAGTCATGCATAACATAAACATTTGCTTTTCAGTTAGCAGAAAACCTCGCTGTTACTTCCGTATTACAAATAGATGAACTGAGACTCCAGAAACACAGCCCACCCGTATCTGGCATAATTAATGTGACATGCAGCTCATCAGTGCACAAACCTCGATGAGAGCTGGTTGCTCATTTCTTGAGGTTTTTACTGCCTCAGTTGCAAATGATCACAAGCCAAGCAGTTTGCGACAAGATGCAGAGGAACTGATTTGACATCTCTTTTTTTTTTTTTTTTTTAAATCAGGTTGAGATATTGTTTACCTCATATAAAGCCATTTTTTCCACCACACAGTCGTGATTAGCTTTGATCTTCCACAGGCTTCAAAGAAATGTATCAGAATTGTTCATTTGGAAAACACAAGTAAAACTTGTTTCCCATTTGAGACAAACTATGAATAGTGCGCAGGGTTCCTGTATTTTTAATTGGTACAGACGTGTTATGCATATGCTTTCCCTGCAAAGTGTACTATCAAGCTATTTTAGGGCCGTATGATCTCACTGAACAGCATGTATATCCTTTCAGACCATTTCAACTTTTGCACCCTGGCTTCAGCTGTTCTCCAAAGCAAATCCTCCAAACTACTGTCAGGCTGAGGTGGGTCACCGAGTGCACCTGGAGAGGGAGACTGCAGAGGACTCACAAAGTCCTGAGAATAATGAGTAGAGGTTGTTTTCTTTTTCCCTTTTAACATTTCCACTTACTCAATGTATTTTTTCAGGCATGTTGCCTTCATTTTGATATCAGAGAGCAGCAAGATAACAGGATATGAGTCTGGAGAGGATGACTGACCTGCAGTCAGACTCGAACCGGCAAAGTTATAATTACATGGTCAGCACCATAACCTCCTCTTTTCTTTCTTTTGATTGATTTATTTGTATTTCCTTTTTTTTTTTAAAACATCATATCATTATACAAGCTTCTGGCCTCGTCATTCCAAGTCATGATGATAATTTGAATGTAATTATTGTTATTTTCTTGATTGATCTGTGTTGGTTGTAAGGTAATTACTGTAACTACACCGACCATAGTGTACCTGCATCCTAAAGGAAAAGAAGCAGAGACACAAGAAGAGTCTTTTGAAAGATCCAGATAACCATGTATGTATTGTAAACACTTTTACCAGTATGTCCGACCAAAGGTCACATGGAAAAAAGTAGAGCAAGAAAAGGGTTTGAAAATAGACTAGAGTATGTTTTCATAGATTATCAGCACAGACCCATATGTTTCAAACATTGTACACACACAACGCTATAAGTCCCCAGAGACACACTGTTATACACTACAGTTGTTTTAATATGTAGAGCCCAGACTAGATCAAACTTTCAGATGGTATTGACTTTGCTTAACTGTCTGTATTTGTAAAAAAATAAATGAATAAAATCCATTTAATCTACATAGACGTGGCTGTGCGAACCGTATGTGACAGACAGAGGAGCAGAAGGTAACCTTTATAAATGACACACAAACAGTCAGACAGACAGTGTATCAGCGTAAAGGTGGCTTTTCTAATCCTCTCCCCTCCTGTTGTCTAGCCTCTGTATTGCTACATTACATCCCAGGCAGAGTGACACATTGAGCGTAGCTGTTTCTCTGGCTAATGTTCTGACATTCTGTGTCTCTCTGGGCTTCACCTGCCTCCCTCCCTCAGCTCAAGGCAGAAGAATTGAAGGATACTTCAAGAAAAAGGGCCACTACTGTTATTTTGGTGTATCAGTAGTGGGAGATGTGTTTTAAACCCTTAGCTGCTCTAATCAATATTTTTTTATAGAAATAATGGATCAAACCACTGTGTGTAGTGTCAAAGTGGTCAAGTGTGGTGACAAATCTACAAACTAGTATCACTCCGCTCTGCAGTTCCTCTCAACTCTATGAAGAGTTTCAACTTAACTTTGGGGTTTTTTTCAGCTCTGCAACTTCACGGTTTTGGTTCACTCTTACCGCTATCATGAATATTGTTTCCGGCAGTAGCTATTATCTGCTCAGCACCAAACTGCACAGACAAAGTTAGCAATGAGCTAGTGAACAAAGTGGAACATTAGGCAGATAAAGGCCCAGATTTTACCGTCGCTTTAGAGTTGGTGGAGACCAGAGCTAAAAGGAGAGTGAATATTCTCTTTAACACTGCTGATGCGACGTTCGTAAACGACCCAAATCTTTTTGTTCTTTGGTACAAATAAAGGGAACCGAGTCTTGCTTGATAGAAGTTCTTTTTATCTTAGTGCCCAAATTTCACTGCCTTCCCTAGATTCACAGCGCTGGGAGACAGGTGGAAGCGCCGCGAAGCACCCCAAAGTGCTGCCAGACACATACACAAGCAGCCAGTCAGACAAAGACAGAGAGAGAGAGAGAGAGACAGAGAGACAGAGAGAGGTGGGGGTGGAGCAGAGGGGCAGAACTGGTTGTTGACCGGCATGGAGAAATGAGCTTAAGCTAGAGTTCACAGCCTGGCCACTGCTCTGCGCGAAATTAACATCCGGCTCCATTTAAAGAGCCAGAATTCCCATCACTACTTTAGACTTGTCAAGTGGCCATAAACACGACCAATGAATGCTAATGATCCTCTGTGTCACCTGGAGCCTTAAATAGGGAACTGTTTGCACACATGTGATGCATATTGGTGTTAACAGCTTGTTGCACTGCCCCAAAATGGGAATCAATTAATGCAGGTTTGAGTAACACTATCCTCATTTGTTCATTTCTATTGGTGCATTGGGTGATGTAGTTTTATCTATAAGAATGCATCACATTTTCTGAGGGGATCAATTGTTCTGAAAAACCCAAACTACAGCTGTTAAATAAATGCAGTGGAGAAAATGTAAAATATTTCCCAGCAGGTGCAAACTGCTAAAAATATGGCAGCCAGTCAAACAAGTTGTGTGCATTCAAATCCATTCCTTAGTGGGACGAACATGTGCTACCAAACATCTGCAATGGTTTTACAGTTTGAATCCATCTAGCTAAGCTTAGCCAACCAAACTCAAGCCCAGTGAAGACTAACACACTTTTGTTGCTATATTTTTCATATTGTCTTTGATTTTAAACATAGGCTGCCAGCAGTTGTTTTATACGTTTAAATTTAAATGAATAACCTGCAACACATTCATAAAAAAATCAAAAGCAGTCATATTTCAGCACCAAAACATACTCAAATATACAAAAATGTGTTTTTAAGCTCACACTACCTTTAGGTGCTGCAGGTTGGGGGAAATATTTTCAAGTAGACACCAGGAATATCAATTCATAATGTACTTGACACAGTTTTGTTGAACAACACATTATTTAGTGATAATTCTCTGCATGTTAATAATCTGATCTGAAGCCAGGCTGTAGCCTATACGCAGTGTTCCCACTGAATATGTATTTCTGACTACACGGAGGATAAACATGTTATTTAATCATCAATGTGTTTTCAATCGTCATTGCTTAAGTAGGATGAACAAACCCCAGGTGGTGTACACATAGTACGAGAGGCTTTCTGCAGGGAGGCAAGCTGAATGCATATCATTCAGCGTTTAAACAATACGTGCAATCCGTGCAGTAGGGCAACTTAAGGTGAACAGCAATCTGTGTCAAAAGTGGGACTGGAAGATGGCCTTATTTATGTTGTCGGAGTTGCACGAGAGACACATGAAGACTTTGCATAACATGCTGTTTATTATCACACTTTTTCACGTTTGAATGACACAAAATTATGCATGAATATCTAAAACATAAGTAATCTATTTATTTACCAATGATGATAAAGTTCTTCCCTAAAATATTTTCTTCCTGATCTAAAATCAGTCAAATATGCCTTTATTTGAAATGTTGTAAAGTGTGCATTTTCACACTGACACAGTCACACAGAATGATTCTGTTGGAAATGATACCCAAGTGAATTAATTAAAATCTTACAAATTGGTTGTGTAACTCTGCAACTTTGCATATATGTGACTGATTTTATACCAGTAATATTACATCTATTGTATTCGATGTTGCACTAACTGCTTAACTTGGATGAACAGGTGGAATCTGATGTGTTACCTGGGTGAATATTTAATCATGCATGGAAATAAGAGGCTTTAAGATTAGTGTTTCAAAATTATATCATGATTGCAGAAGAGATTTTTTTTCCTTTTGCATTTGCTGCATACAATCTCTGCCAATGACTTATAAATGCAGAGGAGTTAACTCAAAAATAATCACTTATAAGAATTTTTATTAACATTTGCTATTGCCAGTTCAGATGTCAAAACATGCTAGTTCCCATAGCAACCCTAGTTAAAATTCAATATATTCCCATGTCTGACCTTCATAGGCAATGTATTATCATCCAACTGTGGGGTTATTCAGTCTGTGTGCCAGCTACATTAGCATATAGCTGCCATAGTAAAGTCCCTCAGACAAACAGAATGAGACCAGGTTTCTTATCATATAATACTTGTTAACCAAAAAATTGTTTACTGTAGCAAATATAGACATTTATTGAAAACAGGCCAGTGATGATCACACAGATGGGCTCAAAGTTGTCACATATAGGCATGAAATATACCACATGCAGCATGAGTGATCAACAACAAAAACTATTGGCCAGAGTGGTGGTGGTGATGGGAGGTGGGTGGGGAGGGTGGTGGGTGGGGGAGGGTTGAGTCAAACATATTCGTTTGACGTTGAATCAAACGAATATGTGTATATAAAGAGTTCACTTGTAGGGATGAACACAAAACTCTGCAATTCCCCTCACCACTACAGAGCGTACGAACAACCCGGTCTCACTGAGTCAGTGGCGCTCCACGTCTCATACCGTCGCACCGAGTCCGCCTTTAGCATCTGTATGAGATGCACTGTGCTTTCAACTAACTCCAATGTAAACCAAACTGTGTCATTATTAGACGCTCTGGGCACCCGACATGGTATAAAGAGCGAGAAAGTCTGCGTAGGGATGAGGTCTGGGGTGGACGGTTCGATCAAACCAACACAAGACACAGGAGACTGCTGTTCTTGTCCCCGCGTGAAACTGACACGTTGTCCCCAACACGTTCAACACTGACGCCACCTAGAGCGTCATAGTTTGAAGCGTAGGGCCACTGACCAAGAGTTGGTATTTGATGAGTTAAGAGTCAGAATGTGTTGCTTTGAGGGTCTTTCGGCTTGTTTGGTTTTTACAGCCTGAAACTTTACTGTTTTGGTCTGTTGTCAACGCTCTCATCAGCTGACATGTGTTTTCAGTGAAAAAAGCTCTGTTAAACCCACTACAAATGACAGACAGACAAAGTGAGCAATGTTTAGCAGCTAAACAGAGAGAGATTTTCCCAGGAGTTGATGGGAGAGTAAAATAAAAGCTACAGTACAGTGTTCATTCCCGCCTTCCCATGATTGCTAACGTTGCTCTGTATCTGCTGGATGTGTAATATTTGCTAAAACATTCACAATATGAACTTAGAAGTTGATAAATGTTGTGTTTACAGCTTCTGTATGCTCCCTTAGCGGCTAAATAAATATATGATATTCCAGGTTTAATGTTTTAGCGGCCTATGTTGCAAAAATTTACTTTTGGATGTAAAATCAATGCGAAACGATTTTAGTCAATTCAAAGCTGTGAGTAAGAAGAAGGAAGTGTAACCAAGTGGCTCACTTCTGGGAGAGCTACACGATCACTTCAGATGTGAATGAAGCTCATGAATAACTGCTAAACTGGAACAATAAGCAGCTGAGGGAGGATGATGGTGACGGACTTCTTGCCTGATTAAAACTACCTCTGTAATTACCACACACGATGGGGACAGGGTCTTCTGCTGAGTTGACGAGTATTTTGTTTCAGAGTTAACATGCTCCAATTCACCTTTCCCCACGAGGCGCAGCATGCACCTCTCTGTTTTGCCTTTGGCCTTCCCAGCTACTGGAGATGTCTGCTGTGTCTCTAAACTGGAGTGGAAGCCTGCTCCTAATCATTGCAATCACCCATCCAAAAGGCCCCCCCCCCCCCCCCTCCTCTAAAAACAAAGCTATTTTTAGCTCCCATGTATATATACAATGTTTTTGGGCCCGTGTGATTATCATTGATTTGACTAAAACGATGGTGCTCGAAAGCTCAGTGGGACTCAATGGAGCTGCCTCAAATTTTTACCAATGAGGGAGGCAATTATTACTGATTTCATGTCAGCCGTGTTCTGCTGTCAGTCTGCTATTCCCTGTGACTCTGTCACTGTGGAAAAATCTGTGATGCAAGGCTAAATTAGATTTGCTCATGATGTGTTTGACTGGCACCCATTATGTGCAATGGACAAATGGGAGCTGCATGAATGGGGGTGGGAAACATTGGTTATATCTCAATTCTCCTGCTTTTTCTGAAAGCAGGTCCCCATTCATGGGTGATTAACAGGCAGATCAGGGAGGTGGGCAGTGTTGCTTGGATGGCTTTGACTAATCTAACTACTGCGGCTGCCTCGCTTGGTTAATGGCTGCTACAGGCTGGCTGGGAGAACCCAGACATGCAATAAAGAGAAACATTCAAACTACTATATAGAGCTCCACTGTCAAAGCATAAAACCTACATGCACACACCTTTCTGCAGCCACGATAAACACGACAGAAAGTGACTCGACTGACTGACAACTCCAGAGATTTAAACTGATTATTGAATGTTGCTGGAGTGAAACCAGAGTCTCCCCTCAAATCATCAATGTCATGACATTGGTAAAGTGAAATGCAAACAGCAGCTCAGTCCAATACGATATTGTTGTTGTTGGTGTCACCGATAAACACGGGCACATTGTACTTTCTGATGAGTGCACCAAAGCCATACTGATCTCATCCAATCTAAGTTACAGTATGCCAGTTTGACTGCAGGTCTGAGAGGTTTGATTAAATGTGAGTATTTATCTACTTTATCATTATCATTTCAGTGGTTACTGATTCCATTGGGTGCCTGCTTGAATTTTGTAATAACACATCATATTATGTCTTTTTCATCAGTTTTAAAATCAGAATAAAAAAGGTCTACCTACAGATATTGTAACCACGTCATCTCTATGTTGTAGTTTCCTTGACACATTTGTCTACATGTCAATTTGTTTATGATGGTGGTCAATTGTTCATGAGCCAAGACAACCACAGTTTTAAGTTTGGCAGACCAAAAGCAACCCCCCCCCCCCCCAACATTTCTTTTTTAAACTAAATGTCAAATCTGTTGTAAGCACATGCAATCTGTTTCATTAGAGGTGTGGAATAAATAATTTCATCATAGTTTAACGCACAGTGAATTAAGTGACATCTTGACCACTCAATAGACTTGCTCTTCCAACAGTAATAGAAATATTGCTCCACCTAGTGGAGGCAGCCGTTGTGTTGTTACGGGGAAACATACTGACCATTCGGACTCGATTTCTCTCCTACAGTAAGAATGACTCCATACTATCAGGGTTTCTGTTTTATTTTATTTATTTTTTTTTTACAAAAAATCCATGTGAACTGTAAAAGTGAGGAGGCTGAGAGGGCTGCTACTCTGTCTCCACTCTACAATGTCGGCGTGCGTGCACGTGCATGATTGTGCACGAGCGCTATATGGTAAACCATTTCAGAGGTGGCACTAGGAAAGATGAAACAAGAAGAAGAAGAAAAAAAACAGCGTTAAGCGCAATGTTTGGAAGAAGACGGATTATTTAACATTGCATGTGGACTATGGAACAAACTTGCTCCTCGCGGTTATCCTGAGACTTTATTCCAGACAACATTGCGCTGAGCTCGGTGCCCTATTTCCAGGCGGCTCTGTCTACCTGCGCGGGGCCCCTCCCCTCTCTCCTCTGCCTCCCCTCCTCGGGAGTTTGTGTTGCACTCGTTGCAGTAGGAGGGTCCATGTGCACAGAATGACGTCGCTCTGACTTCCAAGTCAAACCGACTCCTCCGTTTGTTTTTTATTACTATTTTTTTTATTATTTTGTTTTTTTTAAAAACCTCGGGGCCCAGCATCGCCAATCTGCAACATTTTGCGGCCATAATGTGAGATCATCTGCTGCTGTCGTCCGACCCCGTCGCTGCCGTTCGTCCTGTCAGGAGCAGCGAGCCGCTGTTGAGGATTACTAGTGATAATACGCAGTAGACTTCACCAGTGCGCCTCGCTGTCAAACTGAAAACTATGTATTGGAAAGAGTAGACAGAACACATTTGTTGATATTTATTGACTTTGTCTTTTGCGTGTCTTTTTTCTTTTTTTTTTTTTTTTTTTTTTTGGTTCATCTGGATTATCGCTGCCCAGCAACACGGCCACCTGACAACTCTGAATGTCGTAATTAAGGTAAGGAAGGACGCAGCGCTGTGTTTGACTGTACATTCTTATTTGGCGCTGGGTCTGAGGTGATAATGAAAGCAAACTCCTCGCCGCTCAGTCGGATAACTGAATACTTGCATCTCCCGGTCCATTTGCTGCTGTGGGAGAGAAATCTAATAACTTTACACCGGGACCGTTAGCTCTGTGTCTGGTCCATCTTAAAAGTCGCCAGGAAGTTTATAGACTTTGTGGACGATAAACAAAAAATAACCGCAATCATTTAAATAGTAGATTGTATGTGTCTGTGAGCATCTGTCAAAAGGTGCTGAGAAATATCTAGTGCTGTCAAATTATTACCAAAAATATGACTTTAATCATTCATATTTCATTCTTTCCGCACTTAGTCCCTCTTGTCATTCGAAAAGCTGTCAACGAGACGACTTTAATAATAACTTTAACAGCTACAATACAGCGAAAACCCGTCTTTTACTATTTATTCTGCGCATACGCAAAATGGAGAGACACGCAGAGAGTTGCATGTCCTACAGAGGCAGGGCAATCACGGCAGGAGCAAGTGGGAGGAATTATCACTCTGACATGTTTGTTCTTTTTCTTTTTTGAATCCATGGATCTTTACACAATGTGCATGGGACATTTTGCGGGCAACGTGAACAACTTTAACTCAGACGTCTTGGCCGCTCCGCCGCCGGGAGCCCGTCAAAGAGTGCACCGTTAGCGCATACAAAAAAATAAAATAAAAATCATATTTAAACATCACCTGAAGCAATGCCTCATTAATGCAACCTACTCTGTCAAGTGTCTGATTGTTTGCCAGTGTTGCTGTTGCTGTTTTGCACAAGACGGAGCTGCTCCAGCCGCTAAAGCAACATTTTAAGTTATGTCGCAGCTATGTTGTGGCTGCAGGAGCAGTAACTATTGAGTGACAGCTCTCCGACCAACCCCCGAGTGGGCCTGGTGAAGCTGCCGGATTTCTGGCCGAGCTGTCCAATAGAGGCGCAGCAGAGGTGGGAATTTAAACGAAAAGCCCAGGCGACGTCACGAAGATGCGTTAACCCTTGCGAGGCAGTTTTCGTCAAGTTCTCAGACTGTACGTCCCCCGTAGTGCAGTGATGAGGAGCTTCATCTGCGAGAGGGGAAATATCGTCCTGACTTGTTTTGGACTTTTTCAGATTTAACATATTGTTCACGCAGCATCGTTTCTGTTTTTGTCTCAGTATTACATTCATGTTTAAAAGTCAAATGGTCAAACATGTTAAATCTAGTGTGTGTGTGTGTGTGTGTGTACATTGTAGATATAATATTTAGACATCTTCACACAGACTTTTTTTTCTTCTCTTTACCCTTTTTTTATTTTTTAATCCTCTGAAGCAGAATTTACTGCTATACAAAACCAATGGGACTATATTTACACTCGATATTTCAGATTCATTAGCATATTACTTAATATAAAATGTTGTCTCACATGACTGACGGTACACACCCTTAACACAACCTGTTACTCAACTATTATTATCAACCCAATGCCTGTGTACAGCTTTTCTCATTCTTTTCTTTTCTTCATTTACCAGGAGAATCAATGAGCCAGCAATGGAGACCAAAAGATACCAAAGTTTCTTTGATGGAAGTGATACAGAGAACAGATGGTCGCAGGTCCCCATCGCCATGGAGCACTGCTGCAGCACAGAGGATTCAAGTCTGACTAGCAGCGATATCCTGATGGACATAGTCAATGTCAGCTGCCCTGCTGGAAGCCCAGCCACCGACTGCAAAGACAACAATACAAAGAAGCAGGAGCAGCCAATGCTTCGACTCGGCCAGAACCAGCCATTTGTTCTCCCACACTTCAACAACTCCCTCCACAGTCATAAGCAGGACATGGACTCTAAAGAGCTTTCCAAGACCGTGGCTGAGTCTATGGGCCTGTATATGAATGCTGCCAGGGAGGCAGACTTTGCCTTTAGCCAGCATGGGGGCAGTAGCAGCCCTGTAAAGATGTATACAGTGTGTGGACGGGCTCTAGAAGAGACCCAGTGTGGGTCCACAAAGAGCCCCAAGTTAAAGCCATTTGGGTTCCAGCAGCCCAGCACCACTCCCAGAGAATGCACCACTGGGACTCCAGTTAGCTCTGCCTCAATGCTGGCCTCATCTCTGTCCTGCAGCCCTCAGACCTCCAGCTCCATCTCCAGCCCAGGGGGCAGCAACAATATGGTGTCGTCAACCACCAGTCCTCCTACGTGTTTTGGACCGGTGTGCTCGTCCGTCAATAGTCCTGTCAGCCAGACGTCTTGTGCTGCAGCTCTGGCCAACATCAAGCGCAGGAATTCAGCCACATGTAGCCCTGTGGAGTCCAGCACCGTGGGCTCACCACCTCTCACCAGCCCGCTCAACGTCATGAGGTCCCCCATGTCCAGCCCCCAGAGTATGAGCAGTGTGAGATCGCCTCCGTCCTGCAGCACTACCTGTAACATTAGGTCATCTGTATCGAGCCCCACAGGTGGCTGCTGCACCAGCACTGCCAACAGCAGCAACACAGCAAGGCCCTCCACCTCCAGTCCGGCCAAAGGGGGCACCATGGCTGTCAGCAGCCCACAGAACCCCTCCTCAGGTGGGTTTCCTGTGTGCAGTCCTGCTGGCGGACTGGGCTTGGTGCAGAATGACACCAACAGCCCAGAAGCAGCAGGTCTGACCAGAGACACAGACTTCAAGAACTTTGAATTCCCGAAAGTAGAGATGGTAGACGGGGAGGTGTTCAACGTCGGCTTAGACCACATGGGCATGGTTAAGTACATTAAGAATGAGCCTGGAACTGACTTCAGGAGCATGTGTTTAGGCAGCTCCAAATGTAATGTGAGTAGCACACCTTTTATCACACAGATTAAGAGTGAGCCAAACAAAGATGAGGGATGTATGAACCAACAGCCCTATGGTGAGCATTCACCATCCCATAGTCTCTATCCTGCATCTGAGACCACCTACTTGTCCCTGAGGAATAACATTGATGAATACAGTCTTTCTGGCATCTTAGGACCCCCTATCCCCTCTATGAATGGGACCTATGAGCCCGATGCATTCTCCAACAATGTCCTGTCTAAAGGGGTTAAGCAGGAGACCACTGATGGCAGCTATTACCAAGAGAATAACAGCATGCCCACATCGGCCATTGTTGGAGTTAATTCCGGTGGACATTCATTCCATTACCAGATTGGAGCGCAAGGAACAATGTCTTTCACGCGGCATGATGTGAGGGACCAGTCCAACCCTTTATTGAATCTAATTTCGCCCGTAACGGCGTTAATGGAGTCGTGGAAATCTCGGCCGGGCATGTCACAGGGGTCACTGTCCGCCAGAGGTGAGGGATACCTGGGTCAGAACTGCATCACGGACAGCATGACAAGGTAAGGAGAATGATGACCTCTCTATGTCGTCCGAGTGAATGCCTTTCAGTGCATCGCTGTCACATCTCTGGCTTGAAAGCTGTGATGTTTTCAGAGTTGTGATAAGTATTAAAAAGTGCAGCTTTACAGAGAGAAGCGATATTTTCCTTTTTCCTTGTTTTGGTGTGAGTATACCAGTGTGTTACAGTCAGACTCATATTACACAAGGGACTTAGGGCGTTTGCTTTGAACAGTGCAAAAATAATAACAGCAGGGCTTGGGAAAGGCAGCGGGATGCTGGCTGGGGGAACAGGAATTAAAGGACGGGGTCCAGGTCATTGTTATAGTAGCATGTGATCACAACATCATCCCTGCTAGCACTGCCCTGTGGTCTACTGTAAAACAGAGGCAAAGTTTACCTCTTATCAGATCAGGGGCCCATGTGTATGTACAACAACAATATTTATTGGTCCGTTATCGGGAGGTCCAGCTAAGACCTTGTGTAATGCAAATATCTGTTTTTATGGGCCCTAAGCCATTGGCTGCGTCATAAATTATGAATGATTGATCACATGCTTTTGTTGCCAAATTGATGAAATAAACAGTTTATTTTGTGAGGGTGGGGGCTGAAACAAAACAAACAGGCCAATGGGAAAAAGAAAAAAAAATCTATAATAGGCGCCAATCTGGCAAAGTGCAACTTTGACACAGTTGTGCTTCCTGAGTATCGTGGTGTCCTAGTTGCATGTGAAGCCAAAGGAAGTAAATTATCATCAATGCGATTAATAACAGTGTATATCAAAGCCATTATCTTGACCATGAAACACATGGTAACATTGTTGAAAATACAGAAGTATAATCACAGTGAGAGGCGCTGGTGTTTATTTGCAGTAAATCAGAAGGTTTGATGTCCAGGGCATCTGGGTGTGATGGGATTTTTGTGTATTTTTAACAGCATTAACTGTCTATTGGTGTTATTATAAACTACATGGCTATCATGTATTTATGCATATGATGTTATAAATTCACACTTTTTATGAGCTGGTGCAAAGAAGCACTAAAGAAAGTCGTAAATGACTTCCTGCTTAGTAGCACAGCTTTGATAAGAGTCGGACACTTGCTGTAAGAGAAGTACAGTATTTGAGCTGCTGCTGGTACGGTGATGTGCGTTGCTCCGCTATGTTCGACTGTGACTTGACCATGACAATTCCAGACCGACTTTGGGCAGTGATGTTGCACAGAATCTCAAAATTGAGATTTATTAGATCAAAAGCTTTCCTGATTGAATTTGTGGAAACCAACTTTGCAGATCTCACTGATTGCTATGCTACGTTCAGTTGTCTAGTTTTCATTTTCTTCAGCTTCTGCCTGTTCAGATTGCAGTTTCAGTTTGGAGGAAGGGACCGGGAGAAAGTGAGTTTATCGGTGTTACATCTCCGACTACTCTCGTAGAACTGCACACTGATTTACTGGAGCAAAATGCAAAACATTGCCAATGGTTGTTGTTCAATTTGTATGTTTTATGCATCAATCATAACTGTGTTCAGGATTTGGTCTAACACGCTAAATTTATTAAGACTAACTGATCACCAGATTAATTCTTACCTAATTCATAGCTCATAAAAACTACATTAGATTTATTGTACTTGTTGTATTTTTGTATTTCCTGTGGCAAAGATGTACAGTAAGCATGTTCTGTGTCTGTATTTATTCACAGTGCACCCAACCCATAGATCTGACCTGATTATCTGATCATGAGGGTTATTTATGTCTTCTCTGTTTGACATGTTTATTCAGCTTCATATGTACAATACACACTCGTCTCGAGAGTAGATGCTCCGTCTGTCTGTCTGTCTGTGTGTGTGTGTGTGTGTGTGTGTGTGTGAGTGTGTGGGTGTGTGGGTGCGTGCATGCGTGTTCTATGACAAGCCTCGCAGCTCTGAGGAGACTGATACAGCCCTGTTACCTTGGAGGCGACCCATATGGCAGGAGCCAAAGCGATGTTGACGGGATCACTGCCACCTTGGTCATAATGAGATCCAGCTTAGCCCTAATGTCAGACAGGATGACAGTAAGAGTTGGGCCACATGGCAGCCAGCCAGGTAGGCAAGGAAGCAGATAGATACAAACACACCTATACATACATACATACATACATACATAGAATTATGCGCACACACACACACACACACACACACACAATATAGATATAGAAATGTCTTCGGTAGAATGCAAATACTTTCTTTTTTTTTTTACGTTTCTGCCTACTTTCAGTGTCCTGTTACACCAGTAGTATTGTATTGATTGACAGCTATACTTAGACATAAACATGGGCTTATTGTATCCTGGCGGAAATCTGAAAATGCACTGCAGGAAATCTGTGGCACTGCCGAGCGTTGGGCTGACTACATGGTGCCCAGGCCCAATATTTCATAGGCAAAAATGTTACGTAACTATTAAAAAGCACAACTAAAACTCTTTGATCCGCTGAAGCCTTGGATGACAGAGTGTAAAATCCCTTGGCTCGTTTTTTTCCCTCACTTTGGTTTCCTGTGTAAATGGTTTTAATTAAAAATGGCTGCTCATCTGAGCAGTCTGGATTACTTTGTGCAAAAACCTTTTAACTCAGATTCACAAGAGAAGAGGAAGGGGGAACGAAATAAGTCGCCCTAACCAGAATTGTTATATTTATGTAATGTTTGATTTAAACTTAATGCTAAATCAAACTTGGTGTCCAGGACGGTGTATTGTACGCGATTAGAGGTTTGGATACTGAGATCTTTCTAATACAAAAAAGTTAAATTCCTTTGATTATTCTCTTGAAGACTATTAAAAAAGCTGTGGACTGTAGTTTTAAGTTCATTATGAAGCAAGTCAGACTTGTATGAAATATGAAAACATGGAAATTATCATTAGATGACCTACATTTGTGTGCTGGATTATGTTTGTTCGCTGTCTAAATCTCCAAATCTCTTTTCACCCTATTTAGGGTATTTTTGTCCTGGTTTTCACAGTAATGTTTCACCAAATAGAATTACTCTAAAACTTGTCAGCCCCCTGACCTAATAATTTCATAATCTGACAAATGGTAAAGACTCAGAATAGAAGCCAACAATGTATTTATTTTTTATTCATTTAGATTAACTCTTATTGTTGCCTCGGGAAAAGTAGCACTTTACTATAGGCCGACATTTCCCTCGCTTTAAGCTTGCAGCCCGATCAACAGAGTCCATCATGAGGAAGCACCAGATTCAAGCAGGGAGAATGCTTTGCACTGGACTCTGGCCAACCCTCAATGTTCTGCAGAGGGATGAAAAGGCATACTCCTGAGAGCACACTAATAAGGCTTTAATTGTATGTTCCTCCACTAAATTAATGGATGGAAATGATTTGATTAATTCAGACACTGCTGGATACTAATATCCAATTAAATCCCAACACCAGGCATGCACAGGGGCTCCCAGTGCATTATGGGTTCCTGACTATAAAGCGGGCAGCTGCTTGTTTGGGTTGTGAAAAGGATGTTACAGGTGTAGGTGCTGGGGAATGGCTGTGCTGTCTATACTACTCTGGCAAAGATGTTGTCTTATAGTGCGGGCAAGTGTATTTATTATGTGTGTACTGTCTAAACGTTTTGTTCTTCATTTAATTATTACTGTATACCATTCATCATATTATCATATATGCTGACAAACTTCAAGTAACAGGTTCATGTTTTTTTTCTATAATTCACTCTTTCAATTTGCAACTCTCTTGATTTCAATGAAATTGAATGCATGCCATTTAGCTTTAGAAAAACGCACAAGAACCTTCTTTAGCTTACTCTTTTGAATGCGTAGAAACTCTTGATGATATCTTAAATGCAGGCCTGAAGGTCATCAAGTGCGAGTCATTTCAAGGGTGCACTCCTAAATCAATTTCTTTTGTTACTGGTGAATGCGACTACCAGCCCGTATATTGATAAAAAAAATAATGCAGCATGGACGGCTGGAACTATTCACATTTAATGAATAACTTGAGGTCAACTAGCTGAGGATTAAAGTCATGTTGCACTCAGTTTATAGTGTGCAGTACATTCCTGAGATTCTCACTGAAGATTTTTTTATATAAAAGAAGACATACGTTTTTGTTTTTTTTATCAATATTTATCTCAAAAAGAATTGTATGATTAATACAGACTGTGTGGTGGTTTGAGAGGACACTGGGTGAAAAGGTCATGTTTTTAAGTGTGAAGATAATTGATTACCCACTGAAGGATATTGGGACTAATTGATCTCAGCCAATAGTTATTTTCAATGAAATGCAGTACAGCACTCAAAACCAATGTAAAAGTACTCTGCCCATTAAGAAGATGTAATCGACCCTTTGAACTGTCACTAACTGCACTCCTGGAATAAGTGTCAAATATTTTTGAAAAACAAACAAACAAAACAAAACAAAAAGAGGCAGAATGGGTCACAGTATTACAAGATTCGTTTGAAGGATATATCCAGGATGTCAAGATTCAGATTCAGGCAAAAACAAGTTGAAAAGACAAATAAAATGACCTAAATCCTACAAATCACATTGTAAAAGTGACAATGAACTTAAGCAAAGCCGGATCGGTCTTTATTTGCTGGTACAATCATTAAGAAGTAATGTGTTATACAGTCAGTATACCTTCAGTAGAGTGAGTAGAATAAAAGTACTAATGGTAGTTAATGTACTCTGCTAATGATCGCTCCTTAGGTTTTTATGTTAACTTTTTATGTTATGTTTTATGTTATACTCGTATACGCATTTAAACAATGTTAAAAGGATCAAAGTGTAACATTTGTCATGTTATAAGTGTTTCACACGGACTGAAATACATAAAAAATGTATTCTGAACTGTTGTCATAGCACAAACGCATGATTAAATCACCGTCTGTATACGGTGCCTTAAGTTCAAGAAAATCAACTCGTTCTCCCAAGCAGATAATAGCCATGTTTTCCCATCAAGCATGAGAATAAAGACAGTCAGTGCAAGACTTTCTATAGGATTTCAACCTATGAATCAATTTATAGTGAGGAGCGTGACACTGTTTGGCTCATGGAGGGAAGAAAACTACTTATATACTGATTGAACATTGAAAATATTTTTTGGGGTATAATAGTATTTCTTATGTCCAAGGACAGCCTTGAAGCATCTGAACCACCTGAACCACTCTACTGCCTTAAACCGTTTCTCTTTATTTCAGATAAACAATTAGCTGAACTAAAATGATGATATTTTTTTTCAATGTTTCCCATCTTTTGTGAATTGGCATGAGTATTTTTGCATGGCAAAAAAAAGATGGAGGTCTACTGGAAAAAATCCAAATGAATAAAAAAATGTATAATAATAAATAGAACCC
Organism: Ophiodon elongatus; assembly: GCA_016806645.1. Taxonomy (NCBI): domain Eukaryota; kingdom Metazoa; phylum Chordata; class Actinopteri; order Perciformes; family Hexagrammidae; genus Ophiodon; species Ophiodon elongatus. The sequence continues at coordinate 73,297 of JACSYO010001880.1, forward strand.
ACAAGATCCAGTTCTTTGCCATTTTCTGGGCAGCCTATCATTCATTGGTGTGGGTGGATTGGAGGCTGTGTAGAGCAGAGTGGTGAGGCTGTATTCAAGGTATGAGTAGTAGAGCTGGTCCGACTGGTAAAATTCTACTGTCTGCTGTTCTTAAAATATAAGATTTTTTCTTTAGAAATGAATGCCTGGCTAAAATAAAAGCTCCTTAAGAGGCATTTTAGACTCTGGCTGCAAGGTGATTCTAGTTGTAAGAAAGAGGTTTTTTTTTTTTTAGGTAAAGGGTTAAATGGCTACTGCGTCAAGCTGTCGGAGCTACCGTCGAGCCCACACAGTCACAAACTGCACTCCCTGAGTAAATATGTTCTAACTTTTGGAATTACGCAAAAGCGATTTCAGAGATAAGCAGAAACGTCTACAATATGCGTTTGAAGAATATATCCAAGATGTCAGACTGATTCAGCAGCGAAAAGTGGTTAAAAAGATAAAGATAGAAGCTAAAGACCATCTATCACATTGAAAAAGTGAATCACCACATCACATGGCGTCCGAGACCAAAGACAATAAAATTAAGGAGCAACACTGTTCAAGTAATCACCGTCTTTATTTACTGTTAAAATGATTGAAAAGCCAAAGCAGCATGTGCATACATTCAGTATACCTTTAGTAGCTAGCGTAGCTACTGTTAGTTTCAATAGTTTTCATGTAGAAATGTAACATTTTTGTATATCTTCTTCCAACCGCTGCGGGTATCAATATTACAACGCTTAACCATGACCAGTTTGAAATCCATAAAACCAGCCTGAAAAGGAAGAAAATCTAAAATGATTGCCTTAAAACATGTTTTTCTTTTAATTAATATTAGACAAAATGTGTTTTACCTGGGACTTAGTGGAGCCCAAAACAGAGCTCTTTGTGCTGGATATGTAAATAAGCTGTTTCTGCAAATAAGTTGACCACAAGAACTTTATAAGGTGATAATATGTCAATGTTGTGTTTTACAACTTGTTCCACTGGCCAAAGGAAAAAGTAAAAGTCATTATTAGCAGTTTGGCTTTTTGTTTGCTTTCTCAGTCAAATGCTCACTAAATAGTCATAGTGGATTAATTGTTTTACTACAGTAGCTCAGAGTTTTGGCTGATTCTGATGACATGGTTGTGAGATTTAATTTCTTACCTTTTCCCAAAAGAGAGAGAAAAAAGAAGCTTATTTACAAAGTTTCAGAACAGATCTAAATTTGTAACAATGTTATCTCACCAGGTATAGCCATGAGGACCAAATGAAAGCCAGCTTTCTGTTCCAGCTTCATGAATGGAATTTCTTTTTTTTTTACTTTGTGCTATTAAAGCGTAGGAGTAAATGCCTACAGTGGATGTAATCTTTTTAAAAGAACATTGTGTGGCACAATGATCGGATCCTTTTGTTGCAAAGAAAATAAACCATGTTAAAAGTCTCCACTCTGCTTCTCCCACGCAGAGCCATGCACACACACACACACAGACACACACAGACACACACACACACACACACACACACACACACACAACACGGCCACCACCGCTAACAACAACAACAACAGCAACAACAAAAACAACAACAACAACAGGAACAGCAGCAGCAGCAGAACACATTTTAGGCCGGACATGACACCCTAATAAAAATCTGGCTACTGCTGGCCAAGGCTCCTGGGATGTGAATGCTTGTCTTGTCCTCATTTGAACTTCTTCCTGAAACACAGTCTGGTGACAGAGGGACAGATTTCCGCTAGGCCAATCCTGCAGTACGGAGATCTACTCTCTATTACCTACCGCTGACATTCCCTTCTGTTGTTGAGGTCATTAACTAACTACATAAAGGAGGCGGAAACTAAATACCGGCGCTGCAACAAAGCATAGTGCATGACTCTGTTTTGTGATGAATGCCTTGATTTTTATAGTGTGCTGCTGTGTGAAATAATGGAGCTGAATGGCAGTACTTTGTTTTACTTAGCACGCAAGTAGTCTTCAAGAAATCTCACAAGTAGTGTTTAAGATCTCCTGAGTCATGAGCTTTGTGTGGAGGAGAAGATGATTGTAATGCACAATCATCTGAGATGATATAGCAACATGCTGGTATCAGTAATATAGAGTGACTACAGGGAAATATGTACACATTAAATCACAAATTACAAAGATTAACTGGTCATAAGAGCCCATCACTATTGTCATAAATAAAAAAGAATTGTTTGTAGAGCTAAATGCAGGCAGATGTAATTGCCATAATTCATTCAGAGCTATAAAAAGCAATGAGATCTATATTTCACTTTTGGTGGAGAGGAAGCGGAGAACCCATCTCAACTCACTCTTTAAGAGTATTATTGTCTTCCTCTGGTTTCCTGATATACTTGACTGAGCAAACAAGGCATGCCTTTATCATTCATGTTTAATTAGAGTTTGCCAAAGTATTCATGCCAAAGTGCTTACTTTTAAACCCAGTGTTTGTCTTGTCAGTTCCATGGAAAGGATGCCATGAAGGAAGACGCTTCAAAAAATGTTAATTGTTCAGCTTGAAAAGGTTCCCAAAGTAGGTCATGCATAGTTGGCTCAAATAAAAAGTGTGTGTGTGTGTGTGTGTGTGTGTGTGTGTGTGTGTGTGTGTGTGTGTGTGTGTGTGTGTGTGTGTGTGTGTGTGTGTTATTGGTGGTGGTGGTGGTGGTGGTGGGGGTTATTCTGGGTCCTTTTACGTAACATTATTTTCTCGCAAATACACACACAACATGCCTCCACAAAAACTTTAACATCAGCAGAACCCATGATTCAGAAAAGTGTGACTGTGACTTTAAACATGAATAACTTTGTTCATAATTTAATTCATTCCACAAATACCCTAAAGGCAGATTAAACAGTAATAAATGATCTGAATGGAATAGAAAAAAGGAAGTCAGAAGTCAACCCCTTTTTAGGTCCCCCGAATGGTTTGGAGGCTTTTAATGCAGTGACTTTCGTTGATATTATTTTCGCAATTTACATTTTTTCCACAGGTAGTTTCTTTTTAGGCAATGCATCTATTTGCTCTGCTGCCATATGTTAATTTGGTGATGACCGTTTTCAATTATTAACTAAAATAAATTATTAGATAGCTTTATCTAAATTGGGTTTGCTTTTAATCTACCTCCTGATTAATAGCACATGTAGCAATAAAACCAATCCTCTATTAAATATCTCTCACAGATACTACAGCTAACACACTAGAAGTAATAAAGTGCATACTAACATGTGTAATGTACTGTATCTCGTACACTCAAAGCCCTTTTCAACTGACTTTTGGGAATAAAAAAAACAACATACTGTATATCTGTTCAACTAAGTTAAAATCCCAGAAACACCCAGTGCACACGTTTAAGCCTTGAAAACATATCATTGATTAAAAACTGCCATCATGGTGGTGACCTAGAAAACACACATTTACTGGGCGTCTTCGCTGTGGGGAAAAAACTAAATGATTTGTGTCCTTTGTCAAGCTTTTATTTCAGTCCATAAAAGACCATCCCATGGAATTCCTGTTATTCAGGGTTCAGCTCCTCCAGCTGCACAAATCATATATGTAGCGTCACTGCTGGCCCTATGGCACGCTAACTCAGCAGGTAAAAGGGAGCTTCCAAGAATCAAGTGACAGCTCAAAGAAAAATATATTATACCAAACTGAACCTGTTTGGAGAGATCATTTGCTTGCCTGACGCTTCAAAAGGGTAAACGTGTTTGGCAGGAAGTGTAATCTGATTTCTGTTTTCAGTAGAAGAGAGGAGAGAAGAAAAGTCATTATTGAAAGGATATTAAAGGGTCAGCTTTCTCAAATTACACACACACACAAAACATGTTTCTTTCTCCCTTACCTCAGGTTGTGTAGTTTTGTTTTCACTTGTCTAAGTTTTGAGACGTCAATCTCAGACTTCTGACACCAATACAAAGGGGATAAATTTCATTTTGTTTGTAGAACTGATCTCCATTAAGGCTTTTACACACCAAGGGGCATGACAAAAAAAAACATAACTAAAATGCAAAATATTCGGCTGCAAATATTTCACATCAAAACCATTAATAACTGGCTAGTTGTCTACTATTTAGCTAGCAAGCTAACAGGCTTCAATGCCACACTGGTTAATGAGCCAAACAAAGCAATTTATCTGGCGATAGCAATGTGCTTTCCTACGATGTGACAAGAGTGTGTAAATGAAGCATTAAGTTGTAGTATTGTACTCATTTACTCTGGCTCTCTATGCATCACATTGTTACTACTCCACTACCCTTTTTTGTTGTTGCTACAAAAACTCACTCAGTGAGTCCGCGAAGTGCCGTAAGTCGGTTTAGTTTATACGGAAGTTAGCCCGCTACAACGGTCACAATAGAAATGTTACATGTAACTATGCTAGCCGCTCTGACCATCCAGCTAATATGATTTCAATTGGAATGTTTTTTCTACTTCTATTTCCCTTCTATGATCAATACATTTCAAACGATACCCCGCTGTAGAGAGAGATTTGAAAATGTCAGTTTAACTAGAGTTATCTTCATAGCTAGGTATTACTAGAGATTAGTAAGATTCTCACAGAGACATGATTTCAGGGTGTTAGCAGGGAATTTGGGAAATTGGCCTGTCTATAAAGAAAATAGACAGTTTCACCAGGAAGACACAGTCAGACTGTTAATTGGACACTATGATGAACTAAATACTGTCCACGGCTCTTTGGTTTTTGGGTTTTGACTGTTAAGCAGGATATTTTGCTTTTATTCCCAATCTCGCTCAACTGCTGGGACTTGGAGAAAGTGAAAGAAGCACGTCCACACCTTGATTGATTTGTTGTTTGTGTAACAACATAGGCATGCTCACAGATGCAGGTTTTCTCATTTGTGGTTTAGTGTCATTGGAGTGGCTCTAAGGTCACAAAAGAGGAACAATGAGAAAATGTAATATAGGTCAAGAGTCAGGTATTTTAGTCTAGTGCCCTTAATACTTAAGTTATTTTTATTCAGTCACAGAAATAAGTGGTCTTCCACAATTCCATTTTGTCATTGCGGGTTATTGATTTGGGAGCCTGAACCAGAAAGTCTTAACATGAGTATGATTTTTTTTTAACCACGATTTAAGCCAATGACCTGTGGAAATATATAAAATTAAATTTTCTGTTGGGCCGGTAGATGTTTTTCATGTGGATCTATTTTTTTTGTGGATCTAAGTTTGCTTCCTTTTATTGCTGTTGTTAAACGTGATATTGAAAGTTCCTTATGTGCAACCTGAGAGAAGCAGCCTTCTGTACCAGGTTTCTTTTGGGTTGCTGGTGGAGGAGGATATCCTGCTTGTTGTGAATGCAGCTGACATGCCTTAGGTTCTTCCTTCATTCCAGTGTGATTACACCCACTCACTCCAGTGCCAGTGACACATGCGCCTTGTGGCATTTCTGGCTCACCAGGAGGTAGCTTCTTATTCAGGTGTGATACTGCTCCAGCTGCTTCTGCCTTTTTGACAGATTGAGTGGATGGATTGATTGTTTCATTGGAATGCGTTTGTTTGATGGCACCACAGTGACAAGACCGCAGAAGAAGAAAGACTTGAGGATAATTGCGTCACTCATACTCATGACTTTAAGTGTACAGATATGTATCAGATATACTAGGTCAATGAGTTTAGTTTGCACATGGAGATCTTATTCAACACCAATATGTTTCTATAACATGAGACGCATGATTACACATCAATGCATGTCTTGAAACATTGAACATTTTATTGGGTTAGTTAGTGTTTAAAATATATGGGAAACAACTTTCACAGCCTTGAGATCATAACAATATTATCTGACACGGCGAGTACGTAAGTTAATGCACCGATCCAATATCACGTTATAATGTAATTTATCAGGTCGTATACGCTACACAGGAACAACAACAACACTAGTCACTTTCTATCCGTACATTCTGCCCGATTGGCACTGGACATGTGCAAACTAGGACAACCCACTCTGTGGTTAAACACACAAGTGCACCCTATATAGCGATAATGCTATCATGATGTGTTCAAATGTAATCTTGTACAAATTTTGTTTTTGGCGAGAAACTGAGATACAGTTGTTTGAAGGAGATGTTCTCACAGCAATATAAAATAGATATTAGAAGGGGAACTATGACCTGTTTAACTTTCTTTATAGCCAGATAACTCGCTCTATAATACATTATTAAAACTACTCCTGCCAAGATATCTTTTGATCCAAGCAAATAATCAAATAGAAATACAATCATTTATTTCCTAATCATTTGAATTGTGCTTTTATGCATGTGTATATATGTTTGTTTGATTTTAACGCACTGGTATTGGATCCATACTCGGTATCGGGATGAAATAAATGGTACTGGAACATCTCTAACTTTAAAGCTGAACTAATCAATAAAGGACCATGTGTAATGTGAAAGGGGTCACTACAAGGGATGCACTAACAGAGAATTATAACCAGACTGCAGTTCATCACAGTTATACAAAGTGTTTATCTAAACCCACTGCATGCTACTCGCTCAGCACCAAACGGCAGACAGACAAAGTTACTGAGAAGCCGGTGAAGAAAGTGGAGCATTTATTTAGAAGATAGAAGAAGAGGCAGATATTTTCTTCGGAGCTGGTGCACATGAAAAACACTAAAAGGAGAGTAAATATTGGGCTTTGTTCGTCAACTCAAAATGAATGCCAGTGTTGAGAATACAATAGGTGAGGATTATCAGCCATGGTACAGGAGGGCCGTGCTGTTAATGCCCCATATAATATTACATGTCAGTAGATCACTTGGTGTCTTAATATGAAAACAACCATCAGATCAGGTACATTTTATTGCTGTTGTATTCTCTTGGCTCTGGATTTAGTTATTAAAGCTCCCATCTGTGTGTTGTATTAGACAAGCTCAACGGAAGGCATGGCGTTTATTTCCTCTGTGAACAGAGCTGTATGCTCATTTCATGCAATACGAATTAAGGGCCAAACACAAAAGTGTTTCAAGGGGTGATTTCCCCTTAGTGATTACCACTGGAGAGGTGCCAGAAAAGGAACAGGAGAAAATTACCATTCTGTAGACAAACGGAGAGAAAACCTGTTAAAAGGTATGGTGTCCTGTGTGCATCTGGGTGTGTGCACACGTATAGTATGTGTGTGTTTCTTTACACAGAGAGACAGAAGGGGAGAGAGAGAGAGAAAGCACAGTAGATAGTTGCATATGTCACTGTACTGTATATATTAAATAGAGTCTTCAGTTAAGTGATGTAAATGTCACATTCTAGAAAACACCTGTGAGTTAATTTTGTTTGTTTTGTAAATACAACTAGGGAATGTTGTGAACACAGTTAACAGTACTGTTGTCCTTTGGTAGGATTATACTGTATTATGTATGGAAGATTTTATTTAACTTTTTACAGTTTACTCGAAATAAACTAGACTTAAATTTTAAATAGGACGAGTAATATTTAAAATTAGCTTACAGCAATAAATTAAAATGTTAAAGAGGGCTCCAGGATGCCATTTTTAGAGAGCCATTACCTGTTGCCAACTTCTTCGTGCCTAGTGGCGCTTAAGGCCTTATTATTAGAGACTGGAAGGAAGAAAAACTTGTTCGTTTGATCTAGATTTCCCAGAAACTAATCCATGTTTTATTTCTGGCTAATCAGGAACCAGTAACAATTGGAAACTGGTCTTTGGTTCTTAACCCTTACTCAGGGGTTTCGACAATACAATTGTACTTGTTTGGAACAACCAGTGGCTGATGTTAGCGTACGGAAAATACTGAGCTTTTTGAATGCGACTAGATTTAGGCCGAAGTTTTAGTTTTCACAAATACATTTCAGAGGTTTTTTCATCAGGAAATAAATGTCAGTTGATGACACATTTGCAGTTTAGTTTGGGCCCTATCCAACTTCTCACAATTAGGTCACCTGATTGTGAGTCATTATAATGGCTATATAATAATTGTAGGGGATTTCCATTACATTATGCTTTATTCATTATGCTTTATTCAACTTGTGGCCACAAACTTAAATAGGCCTGCTTGAAGCTAACAGTAGTACATTTATAATATTATTGTAAATATTTTTTGTTACCGCTGCCATCTAAAAAAAATCAGAGAAAAACAATTGTCTGTGTGCCCGGCTTCATTGGTGGTTTGACGGTGGGGATGAACTACAACGTCCTGTAATTCTGCCTCCACATTTCTTCACCTGCACGTCCAGCGATGACACACACCATTTACACGGCTCCCTGGATGAATGGCAAGACAAAATGCTGAGTCAAATGCTCAAGTCGACTGCATCACGTTTCACCCCCTCCCGAGATTAATGGTGTTGAAAATGAGGGCATGTCACATGTGTTGACGCGATGGGAGAGGCACTGGCCTCAGCGGTTCTAGCCTGCAGGCTCAGCCACTGTACAAGCTGCTGTACTCTCTTCATGACGCACCTTCCTGCAGTTAAAACATTTGAATAATTGCTAATTTGCTGGAAGAAACTCACTATGAAATACTTTTTTATGAGGACTGACAGCCTTTAGCAGACTTTTATCAACAGCACAAGGATCGTCTCACTTGAGGATTCAGTTCTTCACATAAAAGCTTCTTAGGTTGAATAAAACTTGTCAAATAACTAATTAAGATGTATTTATTTCAGCTTGTAACCCTTATCTCTAATTAAGCTGCTTCTCAATAAACTTTTCTCCACAACTTTGATGTGAGCAATAGCATGCCAAGTGTTTCCTTGTGGTGTTTGTGCAGGACTTATGATCCTCCTGTTGTCTAGTTTACATTCCACAGCGCTACAGACATGCTGACATGGATTCAAAGATTTAGATCGACATTTGTCTCAGGCATGCTCACCACTGGTCAGACAGAATAACACATCCACTCAACAATCTGACAGTTTTGGGCCCATCTTTTCTTTCCCATTGTGGTATTAAACAAACATCTGTGGGCTGCATGATTTAGTTATTCCCCCTCAGCGGGCTCCCTTTGGTTTTGGTCCCCTTGTGACTCCCTTTGGGGTGTACACACACACACACACACACACACACACACACACACACACACACATGCACACTTGTAAACAACCACAGCTGTTTAGTTGAAATGTTGATATTTTGGTGTGGCTTCTCATTTCTCAGTGTTTTGTTTTATTATAATATGATGGGCACATATATCTGAACGATTTTAGTTTTTTCTAGGATTGATGTTTTATTAAGTGTTATTGTCAGTTTATTTTGATCATGTTTGATGGACGGCTAAATAGTGAATATGGCTGAGGTAATTATATCCGCGCATTAATCACATAAATGTATTGTCTGTGTATGAAGAACCACAACTTTCTTATTACGTGTGTGTAAAAATGCAGTCTAATTATTAAATCAGGGCATGAAAATGTATTAGTGGTTCTACCAAAAAGTAGTAGTGTCTTCAAAAACGTGAGAGCAAAACACACAACCTACAGTACTGTTGGACGAGTACTCGAGGGCTCGAAGCTCCGCCATGCACACAGTGAATGCATGACAACGGATGTCTTTTTTTAGATAGCTTCGATCTATTTTGAGAGATGGGTAATGATACAGGACAGACACTGAAGGACATTCAAACCTGTCAACTCCTCTTTCTTCACACCTCATTGGTCAGGGGGAAGATGGCATTGATGAAAGGTCGTGGTGATTCTGATTAAAAGGGAATATATTCATCAAATCCACGGGCAGCGCTGGGTAGTTTCTGCTCTCTGCCTATAGATGGATTGGGTAATTGATCCGATCTGTCCTCACTCTGCCACCAGCAGCTGTTAACCCTGCAGTGTATTAAAATCAGATTAGACTCTACACAAAGGAGCGTGCCATGGGGAGGGTTACATGTTCACGTGTGTCAACACACCTCTTTACTCCAGTACGACAGGAGTAAAGACAGAGAATCGGGAGAAACTCTTTCTCCAAAAAGTATCCTCCGTATATCGCTTTGATTACCAAATCAATTGCAATCCTAAAATCCATTCTTATGATGACAAAAATGCACAAGCATAGTTTATATTTCCACTTGCAATGACATATATGACATATATTTAGGTATTGTAATATTTCAAACGAAGGATTTTCCTGTTTGCCAATACAGATGCAGATATGATGAAAGACGTTCTTTGTAATTGGTGCGGTCCTGTACTCATTTGCCAAAATCCCTCATTTACATAAAATCAAATTTCTTCAGCAAAATGTCTTAATTTGTATCTGCTGCTGTGCCAGCATTTATTCCTCCTTCTGTCAGAGGACACCATGAGAGTTGGTTTCACGTGAAAGACAACTTTCAACATACATCAGGACTATATTTTCCGTGTACTTTATAAGCCTCAAATGAATCCAAATACATATTGCTTGGGAATTTCTCAATTCAACCTGATCTTATTTCATACAGACGATGCGTGAATACAGATTGTGAACATTAACATTTGGACGAGAAAAGGGGAAATTTTAAATTAGCTCGATGAAGGGATTTAGGGCATGGCTTTGATTAAAGTTAAAAGAGCGAGATTAAAGAACCTCATAAAAATTGTGTTTCTCACAACATTACTCACTCATTGTGCGTAGAGTAGGCTACATATATATATATATATATATATATATATATACAAACAAACACTTAAATTCACAAAAATGTCAAATAAGGCCTCATTTGTCACTGAAGCCACGTACAACTGAAGCACTGAAATAACTCGTCTCTTTTGGTTTGCGTCAGTGTTCCTCTAAGAATCTGAGATTTACAGTAAAAAGAAAACCGGAGTAGCAGAATAGAAACAGAAAAGGGGCTGCAAAGGGGGATGGATGGAGAGGGAAAGACAAAGATCAGAGATAGAGAATGAAGAGCAAAAGGGCAGAGAGGGAAAGGGCATGTCTGAGTCCCCTTTCAATTTATTCTATATTGTTCATTGCAGATGACAGATTTGGGAGCAGAAAGTCTCAATAAAGTACCACATCACCATAATGAATCCCTACACATCAACCCACACCTCATTGAATTTATCCTTTTCTTTTTAATTATGGAAAAATGGGGTTTATCCAGCAAATGAATCATGCTCTATAACAATGAAAGCATTGTGTTTGAAAAGATGGAATAAGGACATTTCTCTGTGCCATTTGTGAGTACAAATTATTTCAGCTTCTTTAATGAAATAAGGGTCAATTCAAATAGTTTGACTCAATTATTGGTTTGTTCTTTGGGGCGCGTGTGTAGCACCAATTAAAAAGCTTGAAGCAAATGGCAGTATACTCTTTATTTTAAACAGCAAGGGGAAATACCCTTTACAGTGGGCGCCTGAGGGAGGAATGCAATGCAAACGAAGTCTCTCGTCCTTCCTGTCATCTTCTCCTTTTGACTGGTAGCCAGCGACTTTGCCACTAACTGTCTGCATCAGACTGGGGTTCTTAAACATGTTTTAGCCACAGCGTGTCTCTCTGCCACTCCAGCTGAAGCGCTGCAGGCCAAGATTCAGGTTCACTTTGTTGAATGTCAAGAGCACGACAAAAACAAACGGCCAAATACAAACAATTGTTAAAATGCTAGATATTTTATCACCGGAGCTGAGCTCTCCACTAACGTCATCACAGAGAGAGAGAGAGACGAGAAAGAAAGCGGATACACAGAGCGATCGCTGCTTTGTCTGCACGTTGAACACAGCTAAGAGAGGCGACTCTGCTTGGAAAGGAAGAGTGAGTAGACAGACCAGACAAACTTGGCAGGAGGACTGTGCTAACACAAGAACGTAGAGGTTTATCCAAAATCAATGCAGCCTACTAATATTTGATTCTCCCAAAAAAATGTTGTCCTCCATTGGCAGACAGGGTGCGCACAAACTCGCACACGCGCACACACACACACACACGCACACGCACACGCACACGCACACACACAGTAAACACTGCTAAATAGATATAGCTGCAGTCCACTGGTGTAAGCATGAAAGTGCCCTCCATGAATGAATGACAACATCAGTTACATGACAAATTCTATGTAACTGAAAACCAAATTAATTTGTACACTTTTGGGAGAATGGATGAATGAATTTGGTGAAATGCAGATGTTTATTATGCTACTACAACAAAAAACAGTCAAACAGTGCAAACCACAAGAACTGTACCAGCTGTATAGACCGAGGGTGTGCAATACAAAGAGAGACTGTTCTTGAGACAACAGGTCAAAACGAAGCATAAAATCAACTTTTCCTGGATATTTTGGACCAAAACATGATCTAATTGCAGAATGTTGTACAGTATGTGACTGGTTTGTTACCATTCACTGTGTGAGTATTTTGCGGAGACATCTGAAGGTTGGTTTTCCGCAACAATAATACATTGTGGTGATTGAGTAAGGTCGCTGCTTTGTATATACAGGAAAGACTGAAGCGGTCCGTCCTCATTCACCAGAATTTTGCATTGTCTTGACTTTGAAAATAAACAGAAGGGCATGTGTTAAAAGGTTTTCCAAATATGTGTTGTATTGAAAACGGGTTGGGTTTACCTTCCATTGTATTACTGAATGGAGAGACTTCTTCAATGAAACTGCTTGGCTGCCCCGTTCCCCCTCTGAGTGGTCCTAGCGGCCTCTGCCTCGTACTGACCACTGATGGTGAGTCATTTATTTGTGTCGTCCCGTGGCGTTACGAGTCACTGTTGAAAAATAAATAAATTTGGTCGGGTCTCGGTGCAAAAATAAATTAGTCAGCTTTAGGGAAAGATCATCATTTGGGTTTAAATAAGTACTCAGTTCAGGTTAGAGGACGTTTGTCGTTTTTGCTGCTTAGTGCATGGTTTGGGCAGCATAGTGTAGGAAGATCTGTCCACAGACGATGACACACCCACCGACTTACAAGGTGAAAACAATACCCGGTTGTTGAGATAAATTTCAAAAATTCCTCCTCATAACATATTCACCCGTCATGTAGCAGTTTGGCATCTGATAAACCAGAACCTGAAGAGAAAAAATGATAAATATTTTCAGTTTGAATTCCTGGTAATGCTCAAGACGTCATATAGCCACGAGTTACATTTACTCTGTTACATGTACTAAAGTAACTTTTTTTAGTAAATTGTACTCGTCAGAGAAGTTTTAATGCAGCATACTTTTTACTCTTACTTTTCATTACTTTTACTCCGTTACATTTAGATACATTCATCGCGCTACTTTCATTTATTTAGTAATTATGATTGCGAGATCCATTAAGAGGCAGATGATCAGCTGATTCCAGGTCTGCTGGCGCTCTGGTATCAAAGACGAATAGTTGTTACCCTGGTAACCCTAGTTGTCACCCTGGTTACCCTGGTAACAACTAATGGGGATCCAAATAAACAATTAATAATAGTAGTAGATGGCTTAAGCTCTGGAAGTTATTGTAGTCTTATACTATAAACCATAAAAGTCTCCATGTGAAGGTAGAATATATTCAGCTGTCTGTCTGTGGGGTGTAATAGTCAATAAGCCACAGAAAATGATTGGAAGTGATTGCTTTTGAGATTCCTTGAGACTGTATTCATTACGGCTAATTGGATTGAATGGTGCCCACTCATTGGCCTACATTTATACATTTACATCGTATTTAAAGCGCTTAATCTGAATGGCACGAATATCATGAGACTGACATTTAAGCTCCTAAATCCGGAGGATGTCATAAGGGTTTTATTGAGGGGGAGAAAGAGAGTGAGAGTGAGGGGGAGGGAGACGGAGACGGCGAGAGTGGGGAAGACTATAGAGAGGAGGAGGAGGAAGCAGAAGAAAGAAAACAGTGAGAGGGTTTCGGTGACTGTGTGCTCGGAGAGACAGTAAAGCAGAATGACAGTGCAGGGCTTTTGTTCGAAAGACTGCCAGCATGTCAATTCCAATGTAACATTTTTATCGACACCCTCCTCGCCACAACCTGACAGGCGGGCAGGAGCTCAACTTTTACGTTCCACACCAGAAGTTCAGGGTTAGTGAAACAGGTTCCCTTGGCAAACTTTGGAGGAAGTCTATTCCTCTTTTTTCCCCCCAGTCTCCTGCTTAAGGAAGTATGCAAGACTGGCAATGTTTATTCACTTGACCTAGAAAAAGCTCTTGGTAAAACTGCACACATATTCTGAACTCAAAAGTAATTTTTGATTTTATAGTGCAGCGGTATGTGGATGCACAATGTACTGTATAAGCTATTTACTGCATGATTTGCTGTTGTTTTAGAGGATCTCAGGGGGAAAATAGTTTTGGGCTTTTATATCAGGAAATGTACTGAAATGGTTCTAATCTGTGGATTGATAAAAATGCTCACTTTAAGCTCCTATTATTAGCTTCTTCTGACTGGTGCATGAGCTAAATGGCACCTTGTGAATTAAAAAATGCTAACAATTAGAGCTGAAAGAATTAGACAATTTGTTGATCTTCAGAAAACCAACAATCCTAATGATTTATCGTTTTAGTAACTTTTCAAGCAAAGGTGCCAAACATTGTCTGCTTCCAGTGTCTCAAATGCGAGGATTATCGACTCAACACTTTTATATATCATTGTAAATTGAATAAATTAGAACAGAATATTCAGTGTAGGATTGAAATGAATTGATTTCAACACAAAACTGACTGCTTTTCGTCTTCTTGCGATCTAAGGTTTTTTTGACTGTTAGTTGGAAAAAACAAAACATATAAAGAAATCACCTTGGGCCCTCGGAGACAAAAAAAATTAACCCTTAGTTGAACCCCTAAAAAAAAAAATGAAAGGAAATGTATTTTGAATCGCTATCACTGAAGCTGCTGTTATATTTAGCCAGTTTACTGCACTACCTGGCTGTAAACAGGAAGTGCTGCAGATTACAACACAACTGTCCATCTGGACATTAATACACAAAAGAAACCCAAAGCTATTTCACTGGTCCGCAGACAGACTATGTTGTTCCCTGCGCGGCTCAGTTTAAGCCTCATGACATACATTTATCCAGATACTCCAGACTGAGCAGGACAGGGGAGTGTCTACGCGGAGGGATGGATTCCTTTGATGTCTAATAAGCAATTATTGATGGCTCACCACAATTTCTTCCTAAACTTACTCACAAATCCAGAACAGCAAGTTGTTTGACTTCTTTATTCACTGCTAGTACTTTGATTGCTTTTGACCACCTCAATTGATCCAATCGTTTCACATTGATCCTGCGCATGGTGTCTTATGTTTGTTTGCTGATTGGTCAATAATCCAACTATTGCAGCACAGCTCTCTCTCTCTCTCCGAGGCCCTATGAGGTGTGAAGAGACACTTCCTTAACATGCAGAAAGAGATGAGTGAGCGAAGAGATGGGAATGGGAATAAAAGTGGGAAAGTGGGAGCTGGAGAGAAGTGTGTGAGATAACCTATGTGGGAGAGAGGAAGAGGCCGAGAGGGAGAAGGGGAGAGAGAACGAGTGAAGGGGAAAGAAACCACTAAGGGACTCCGCGGCTGTGTGTGTGTTCATGTGAGAGAAAGAAAAAGACAGGGGGGTGGGAGGGGGGGGGGGGCAGAAGACAAACTCGCAGGCAAAGCCGAAGTTACCTTTTAAAATGCACTGACCTTGTGCACTTCACATTAACCTCCATCTCCAAAAGAATTAGTCTGTATCATTCACACTCTACTGTTCCTAACTGCGCCAATTGATTTCAGTAGACCAGTAACGGGGAAATTGAATCTCCCGTTACCCTGGCCAAAGACCAAGGGAATACATGCTAATGCTGCACAGACAGACCTGAAACAGCCTTTGCTGACTGTAAGTCCACTGTTGTCTCTGTGGATAGATTTGGTGTGACTAGAATGGCTCCCTAGGGTGCGGAACTGTTGGAACAGCTTCATACGCTGGGGCTGCAAGGGATGGCTAAACTCTTTCAATGCTTTCTCACTCCTCCTCCCTGTGCGCCAGGTTTTTAAATGCAGGTAAGGAAAGAGGACAAAAGAATGCAAGAATGGGCCCCGTTAACAATTAATTTTTAAGTGAATGACGTGTGGCATCATAGCATTGTAGGGGAGGGCGGGGCACAACATAACACGTTTTGGCTAAGTAATTCAAACGATATCTGAGTTTGATTAATCATGTTTTTATACAAGCAACACGCACATCTTTGCTACCAATGAACAAGTGGCTTAAGCGAAATGTTACAACTTTTCAGCAATTAAAACCAGCATAGGTTCGCAGCATCATACACATTGAATAGCCTAAAAGCGATGTTTATTTTATGAAGATTTGTTTGCTGAACAAAAGTATGGAATGGTAAATGGAAAAAATCCCATTGGCTCTTCGTCGAGGGAACTAATGCAATGTTAATTTTAATGTTGGCCTACAAAAATACGTCATTCCCTGCAGCGCTTTATTAAAATGATATACGGTTGGATTCGCTGACTTACACACACATCTCAGAAATCTTGCTGAAAACATTCTTTGCCACAGATCTCCACGAAAACACGTCCAACTTTAAAAAAAATTAGCGGGAAGCTTTCTACTGGCGATGTGGCAACCTGACCGGAAGCACATCCTGCTCGACCCTGTGCAACTAGGTAAAAGGTCTGTGTTATGATAAGGAGTTCCCTAGTACACCCTATGGCCGCCGTTCTAACCCTATTAAATCAGGAGTGAGCATTATACTTCTGATTGATGGCCGCGGGCGAGGAGCTCAGACAGATTCATTTACGCAGCATTTGCTCCTCGTTAATAACAACTGATGCTATCACTACAAAAACAAGTTTTCAAATTGTCCTTTGTACGTTCACCCAGGCACAAAAGGGCTTCTGGGTGCAATGAGTTTAAAGAGACAGTTCAACTCAACGTGTATTGATTTTTATAAATGCCTCCGTTCTACAATAGAATATGAAGTCGTAGCATAAGGCTAATGTTGATGTTTGGCTCCGCGACGGCACATTTTGCCTTTCGCGACAAATGGCTTTAATCCACATAAATAAGAAGAAGTTTCTCAGCAGGAGGCAAAGATTACAGGGATAATGCGTGTGAAGGAGCGGAGGAGCTCTGACGAAGCGGCTGACAAAGCAGGCGTGTTGACAGAGACACGGTGTAAGTGCAGCAGCCGGGGTAAGGACCTTTCAGCAGCATGCCAAAGTTAGCCCTCAACAAACAAAAGATGGCACGAGAGGAAGGTTGAATCAAATTGGCGGAGTAGAAGGAGGAGCTTAAACACTTTGACAAAGTGCTTACAGTAAACAGCTCTGTTGAACTTAAATCGGGGGAAACGTTTAAACATTGTCGTAAAGAACACCATTTTGTAGTTTTTCTGATTTTGCTTTTGCTGAAGAGGATCCTAAATTAGTTACTGTGGACACACAGGGACATAAATAATAATAAAAAAGGAGGCATACAAATCCCTGTGTTTTTGTTCATCCGACGGGGTTAGCCAGTGGAATTTATTTAGACCGGTATATAATCCTTCATCTACGGCACAGTAGCAGGGCTTCAGTTTGGGGTCTTTTTGGTTTTATAAGGCTACATTATTTTGGGCAGTAAAACACAGAAAAATATGCTTTTTCTTGATATGCTTTTTACATATGCATGGCTCTAAACCATAACATGTATATCTAGAAGCAGTGGGTGTTAAATGGAAATTATGACCTCTGTGTCTCCCAAGGGGATTTGGTGGTACAGATGTGTTCAGAGTAGTGTGGCACTTCCTTTGAATTTACAGTAACCAGAGTTTGTATGCTTTGGCCAGGGATCCCATTGAAATGGGCATGCCTCACACTGTAACATGGCTGTTATGACTGGTTTTCTCATATAAAGCGTCTGTGGACTGACAGCCCCTGGGGGCAGAGTACATAAAGAGGAGTCAGTGCCACATTGAGAGGCTGTCAATGTTCTCCACAGTATATGGTGTCGAGAAATCTAGATGTGCCAGTCAGGTTTTGGTAGAAGGTTCAGTATATATGCTTGATATGAGGTGTACAGACATCTTTCCACCATGTCTTTCTATTGCTCAGAAGAGAACCAATTACGCTCTATTTCCTCTTATAAAGCTACTCATTAGCGCTGATGGGTTTCGCAACATGAAGCAGAACAGTGACTAGATAGAAAATGTAGAGCTACAAGCTGCTTCTCTGCTGCACAAAGCCCGTGTTTCAATAGGGAATCCTTTGTTCACTGTCTAAATCCCCATGGCCTCCCATTTAAGAGCTCAGTATGTCACTTGAGACTAAACTCCTGTTCACAAAAAAGTAATTAAAATATTTTTCTAAAAATCCACTCCGGTTGCTCTCCTTTTAAGAAAGATATCCATCTCTAGAAATGATAGAAAATACTTTTTCTTTATTTTCCCTCTTCCTGTTCTCCTCATACACCTTTATAAGATTCTCTTCCTACATGAGATATTTCTCCTCCCCTCTCCACCTGAGACCTGTCTCCCACTCTTAAATATTTATGCCATAAGCTCAAGATGTCATGTATTTACCCTAATCTTCAGAGTTTCATACACCTCAAACAATGAGATGGAGTGTATACACAAGACAGCGAGGGGAAGAGCAGCAGAGAGAGAGGAAGGAGAGAAACCTCTGAATCGACAGTATTTCACTCGGATGGAAAATGTGGGAGATATTCTGAGCCCCGGGAGTATTTGGTTGGGCGAATGTTTTATTTGAACAGGGCGTCTTAGTGGCAAAGCCTGATGTTATGATTTATTAAAAGTGCAGCGTGAAGGGAATTATAACGTGGTGGGAAATGGTACATGTGTGTATGTGTGTATGGTGCCTGAAACTGTATGTTGATGAATATATTTGTGCGCATGTGACTGCTCGCCGGAGGAAAGAGGGCAAGGACAGTTCAGTCAGATGATGAGCTGAACATAACATTTAATTTCCATGATGCATACCACTGTTCTTCTGTGAGTAAAGTGAGGCGATGTCATTGAGGACGAATGCAAGTAATTTTAAAGTTGCAGCTTACAATTATTTTCATTATCTGTTAATCTGCTGAATGATCTTTTGTCCATAAAATGTTCGAAAATAGAGAAAAATCACAGAACATGACGTTTTCAAATGTCTCGTTTTATCCCACCAACACTCTAAAACCCAGATATTCAGTTTAGTGTCACATAAGATAAAGACAAGCAGCAAATTCTCACACTTGCGGGGCAGTAAAATTGACAGAAAAATTACTTAAAATGAATAATTGATATTTAAAACTATCCCATAAATTGGCGAATGGTTTTAGTAGTATTCAATATTACCATTTATCTGGTTTCTCTAGAATCATATTGTGATATGTGATCATCAAGGGCTGTAACTGAAATTATTTCCAAGATTAATAGTTTAATCTATAAAAAAATATAATATAAGGGACAGATTCCCATTACAAGTTCTTAAAGCCAAAGGTGTCATCTTCCAATTCCTTACAACAATTAAAAACACAAATTGATAAAGATTAAAATGGTATAATATAAAGAAAAGCTGCAAATCTGTACAATGGTTTAAACTGGAGCCTTTAAATATTTGTCCATTGTATTTGATATATTATTATTAATCTATGAAAATACCAAACATTTTAGCAATGATGTGAAAACATTATGCTATTGTGTTACCATGCAGCACATCGTGTTCATTTAACTGAGCATCAGTTGATGATTTGATTTCAAATGCATTTGCCATGATGTTGAACTTATATCAGAGAATTATAAAAAAGATTATATTGATTTCAACCCTATTCAACCTACATGCAGAAAGAGATAGGAATTAATCATTATCTGACTATTTCACACGAGTCACTTCCAGAATACTAGTCAGTTTAATTGCGGGGCAAAATCTGTGTATATTTTATTTTAATATATATTTTATGCATATATTTTGAAGCCTGTCAGAATCAACCAGAAAATAAGTTAGTATATGTGGATGTCAGAATTAAATTTAAATATTCTCTCTTGCTTCCTCTCTCGTCCTGTCTCACTCTACCCTTTGTCCCCATCTCACTGTATTCCTCCAGTCTGCCTCACCATTGCTGACATCCCTGGAATTGGCCGCCCCAAAAAGGTGACATGGGCGCCGGCTCTGAAAGGGCAGCCACATGCACCACCGCAAATCTTTCACCTTATTAAATATACATCAATAGTCAGCCATACCTATGAAGAAGCCCTCACCTGAGCCAAGTTTGCAATGCCTGATGTTGTTTAAAACCTCTCGTTTTTAACAGGAAATTATGTTTCAGGCTATAATATGTGCTACATATAAGTACAATGATGGTGAGAGGTGACAACAGTTGGTAATCATAGTCTCTCTCTCTCTCTCTCTCTCTCTCTCTCTCTCTCTCTCTCTGCACATAACCAACACGTGACTCTTTGTGCGACACCAAAAAGAAAAAGTCGGCATTGTGTGGGGATGGCCAAGGCCTGGTGCAAGCCTTATAATCGAGATGCAGGAGGCAGACACGCCATCCAAGCTGTAGCACTTTAGAGCATTTGTAGAAATATTCAGCTCTCTGGATCCCCTTTCAAGAAAGCAGTACTACTATCTGACATCAGTCAATCGTCGTGTTTCCTCTTTTCTAAAGCCAATCTGGTCAAATTTCAAGGGGTGCGTGACTTTGTCTGAAATGACAAAACTGAGACATGTCGATCAGGTTTGTTGGGCTACGCCTGTAGCGATGACAGTGCCGATGCACGCTAACTTCGTCACTTCAGTAAATGATATACGTGTATTTTTCACTCAAAACATCCTAACTGCTTAACAGCAACAACACAGCTCCGCAAAAACACAATACCAGATATTTCATTGTTGCCGTGAGTGCAGGTTGAATGTGCATAAAGTTATGGATTGCTCATTTTAAGATTTAGGCTTCTATTCTGAGGACGGACATTGACTGAAGATGTATGGATTATACTGTGGTTGTGTTTATAGTGAGTTAGCGTGGTCAGCTCATACATATGCGTTTCTTTGATATTTTATTATGTAGACAGAGGTTTGTCTTTTTGCAGTAGTTTTTTTTGCAAAAACCTAATTGCGCCATGTCCCTCAGCAGGTGTTGTATTGTTCATCCAGTGGCCATCTGGGCCTGTAATCCTTTGGAGGTGAACACACTGAATTTGAAAAAGGTCATTGCACAGACACATTTAGTTTGGCCCGATATTGTGTGTGTGTGTGTGTGTGTCTTTGCCCTCTAACCTTCCCTTTCTTTTGCATTTTGTCCCGCTTGTGTGTGACCTTTTGTAATTTTGGAGGTCAGAATTAAAGTTGACCTTTTATGAAATTAATGTTGAGCTTTACACTGAGAAGACCTGATAGCGCTGGACAAACTGTAGACATAAACCTGTTGGGTTTATGTCTACAGTGCCATTTATTGCATTTGCTCTGGGTTGATAGGTGTTAACCTCCTATTCCGCAGCACTGACTCACCAAATTGGCAGAATATATTATGGTGTTTAAACGAACCAAATTCTAAAATTGTAATTGTAAAACGATACGATACTATCCTCCTCCTTTCTCCACCTCCTACTACGAATTATGTGCAGAAACGCCATTTAAACAATAACATTTGCAAAAATACTATGCAGAAAGCCTCTAAAAATCCGTATTTCTGTCATTGTATAATTTATGTTTCATCTGCATATTTTTGTTGATCACATGATTGGCCCCTGCTGTCAGAAGCAGTTTGGACTAAGTGGCTGAGCGCAGGCCAGACTTCTAGCTGGGTATATGACTGCTCTTTTGCTGTTGAACCTGTCAAATACTATAGAGAGGCTGACTGGAGAGCAGTTCTCAGCAGTTCTTGAGCTTACATGCAGAATGTGCTGCCGTGGTGCTAACCACCTGGATCTGAGCCAACTAGAGACTTGGCTTTGACTCTCATGCGAGCCCACTTCTTGAGGTTGTGGTTTCATACCCAGTGACTTTAGGGAGCCACAAGACTTTAAACTATACATACAATAAACACTCCCAGCAGATCCACTTGGCAACCCCATAGCTAACTTTATCCCCTCAGTATGTATGTTAATATATGATGGTGTATGCAGCGTTTCCCTTTTGCCCACGCTGGACTCTCAGCCTGCTCTTCCTCCATGTTTGTCCCAGCAGAATTGTAAATGACTGGTGGGTGTTGAGGATGATCGCATGTGACAGCTAATGCGTAGGGTTGCTGGCAACATGTGTCAGCGCCAGCGTACATTAACCTACATTCAGAGTGAGGCCTTTTTGAATCACACAGGAAAGGAAAAGGTCACCTCTTGAATAAGATTTACTTTGGCAGGTTTAATTCTTCTGGACCCACATGCTTAGTTTTTTTTTAAAAAAGATTTTTGTAGAATTTAAACGTCAGCTTATAGTATATGGCAATCTTATTGATTTGACCCTTGTTGTACTTAACTAGATGATAACAAACAGGACTTAACTGTGTGCTAACTGTTGCTAGAAAGTGGAGAACAGAGGTAAGGAGTGTGTGGTGTGGAGGTGGCCCTGGTCAGTGCTGATCCCTTAAAGATAATCTCCCTCTCTAGGGATTTGTTTTTCTCATTTGTCCCAGGGCCTCTAAGCTGAGTTTGGAGGTCACCTGCTGTACAGGCAACCTGACCCAAACCTGGCTAGAGACACATTTGTAAGGAGCCTGGTATTGCATGGAGTCGGTGGAAGAAAGCAAAGTAAGCAGTAAATAATGTTGAAACATGAACACCTGGGGAGGCCAGGTCTAGAGTTCAACCATGCCACTGAAATCAAAGGATTTGGGTCAATAACAGAACTAGTTTTAGCAGCGTAGCTTTGAAGTGGTCCATTTGTGTTTATGTTCGTGGCAGTGAGATAGATTAGAGTACATTTTGAGCCACGTTTCACAAAGGTGATGAAAACAGGCTCCTTTTTGTGTATTTAGATAGATTTAAGCCAACTACCATGCTTATTTTTGCTGTTATCATGTAGGTTTATGTTCAGGAGGAAAATTTGATTTAGGTCATTGAGCTGGTATTCCATGTTTATTCATGTGTCGAACATTTTGTTTATCACTGGCCTCTTGTTTGCATTATTTCTCTATTTCCCATGCCTGTAAATCAACCTGATGCCCAACAATGTATTTCTCAACATCAGCTGAATTATGTTCCCAGCTGTTTTGCGGCTGTTTCTGATTTCAGCAAAGGATCTTGGAAACTAACTGCTAAAAACAGAAAGTGATCAGGGTGAGGAGCCCATGTGGACCTAACTGCTTTAAGGCAGTAAAGACACTTTGTCGCAGTCGATCAAAACAGTGCAGGTGAACTTGGCGAGGGGATCTGTCGAGAATGCTGCACAAATGGATAGCAGTTTTTTTCATAGTAAAGGCTGTAGTTGTGTCCTTTTGAATTGCAATGTGATCCGGTTACATGTGCAATTGTTTGCAGGGTTGTTGTTTTACAAATACAAAACATTTTACAGGTGGTTGATGTTTTGTCTATTTCTAGCTCTGAAAAATGTCTCTCTTTGGAGAAAGTTTCTGAGGTAACCAAGTTAAAGCTACTACGAGCAACTAATTTCGTGTTGGTTTTGTTGTGGTCCCCGTGGACAAAAGCGGTAGTGTTTCCCAAGCACCAGAGTCACTTTAGAAAACCTCTCATTTTACTGCAGCGGGTTTGGAGAGTCTTCCCTGTGCAAGTCCTGGTTCTGATTCTCCTGTGCCTCACTTCCCTCCAGCGGGCCCCCAGCAGTGTGGTGTTGGTGTTGGCTCCCAGCGGAGGCCGGAGTAGCAAAGTGCTCTGCTCCTGGCTGGAGGAGGAGCCGCTGGAGGTTTGACTGCAGGTGAACGACGGATCTGATGAACCTGCATGATTTTGTCCGATTTCGCGCGGAATCTGACCCAGTGGCACAGACGACAAGCATTAAGAATAACTATGTAGAAAGAGCCAATCTTCTCGCTGGTGGTCTCGTTTACTTATGTAAGTCATATAGAGGCATCGGCATTAAATTGAGACGGTTTCATAACCAATTAAAAGTTCCTCACATTAACTTTTTTTGTGTGTGATTTACACCCACCTACATCCCTTCTCAGCCTTGTACATTTCCAAAGTTCAGATGCAAGATCCGTCTAATTTGAGTCCCAGTATTGGAGATCTTTGGCCTGGTTCATGCTTTGTGTATAAACTAACCCAGTGCATATGGTCAGAAACGAACGAGTGGGTGTGTTGACCCCATAAACTGTATAGGAACTGTTTATTTTTCTTCTTGTGACATTATGCAAAAAGCTGCATTTTTAATATGGCTGCACATTTACATTTTGGAGTGTGCAGTGTAAAAAGTATGAAAAACACACTACACAGAAACTATGATCAAATCTTTGGGCATGCAGTGGCATTCCATGCCTAATTTTATACTGCGTGAATATGATCGGTCTCTCGTTGCCCTCGACAGGCATGAATTACGGGAGTTTCCAGCCACTATAATCCTCCCCAACAGATAATAACACCCTGCCACATCTCCCTGAGATCCATGCCTGCATGCTTTGCGACTTAGCCAAAATATCTCAGGTGATTAATTTCATTCACTGTGTGTGACAGTAAGTGATTTAAGTGAAGTCAAAATGGTCAGACAGCTCTGGTTAGTTAAAAGCCGCCGAGTTACACTACTGCTCCCCTAAAAGTATCCACTGTCCCCGTGAGACCCCGAGGCCATCCAGCTGCAACTGCATACTGAAGGAAAGGTGAAAGTTCAGGAAGGAGTGGCTGTGGAGTTGGTGAATGGAATTTAAAGTCAAAGTCAGATACAGCTTCAGACATGTAGAGTACAAACTGGATACTCTGTATGGATCAGAATGATACTGTAGTCTGTTTCTGCCCATTGACGAGCCTCTATCAACTCTGTGTGTGTGCGTGTGTGCGTGTGTGCGTGTGTGTGTGTGTGTGTGTGTGTGTGTGTGTGTGTGTGTGCGCGCGCGTGTGTGTGCGCGTGTGTGTGCGTGTATTTCTGTGACTTGCCTCATTTCTTTGTTTACACTCAAAACAGTGGATTTATATGTGACTGATAATCATGATTTGCTGTCACGGGGAAGGTCACTTAAAGTTTATAGGCACAAGCTTTGGAGGGGAGACAACACAACAGCTTGGAATTTAAAACAAGGAATGCAATCACAGCCGGTACACCAGATTCCATCAGAAAGCAAATTTGCAATATCTGTTATTTGATGGTGAAATCACCTTATTTGCCCTGTATTTAAGGTTTTTAACTCGTTGTGTTTTTACAAAAAATACAAGAAGAATTATAAACTGTGAGATGGAAAATGACGGTGTGAAACCCTCATGCATAACATTTCAAAGTTCTGATTTTTTTTTCTTAACCAGGCAGCCAGTCAGAGTAGATTATACTGTAACCTTAACACAAGTGTAACACAAGCCTGACAAAGAGGAAATCTCATATTTCTGTATGCTCAGGTACTCTGCCCAATGCCAGGGTCACCTTTACCAGGAAAAATAAATCCCTGGTGGCTCTCTAACACTACCCATAAGACCTCTCTCCCTTTGAGAGGCGGTGAGTGGGTGTCAACCTAATGTTTATACTGTCTGCTCACGGTTATGTAAGCCATTTTGTCCTCTTCTTTCGCTCCCTCTCCATCTCCCTCAGCTTGTTTAAACCAATCTACCTTTACCTTTCCAACATGCCGAGTTGTCCGTTACATAAAAAGTCTTTGAACTGGTCTTGCTTAAGGTTTTTCAGCATGCCAAAGTGTGTATTACATAAATATTGTAGGCCAGACTGTAGAGACGCACTGTACCATGGAAGTTGTGTGTGTGCGTTTTTTTTTTTTGTTTTTTTTTTTGCAGAGTCAAGGATGCTTCTCTTTCATGAGGGGTAGGTTCAGGGAGGCTGTGGTACTTGTCTGATCCCTGTGATAACAGCCTCTAGAATGAGTCCGTGTGTCTGCTCAAACACACACACACACAAATTTATCTTTACAGTGGGCGGCTGGCTCCACAGCAGTGTAAATACAGTACAGCACAGAAGTGTGTGTGTGTGTGTTTGGGAAAGACAGAAGTCGTGTCTCCATTCAATATATTCAAAGGTTTTATAATGTTGCAAAAAGGAAATGCAAATTAGGCACGTTTTCATCAACTGATTTGAAGCAAATAAAGTAATTGGGTCAGAAGTTGCTGGGAAAGGCTACACTTTTCACAGGGTCAGCCAGTAAACAGAGTCAAAGAAGAAGTAGAGGTTGCGTACTGGAAACCAAACAAGTTGCCATGGCCAACTAAATCATCTACAAGATAAAAAAGAAGAGTTCTTTAGGAATTTGTTTCAATTGTAACAAGTTTTTCCATGTTAGCTAATATTGTCCATGTTTCAAGTTGTCCGGTGACGAAGCCAGCGTAAAAAAATCTTGGGAAATACGTCTAGTCTTATAATAGTTACATGCATGAGGAGGACATTGTTTTTCTATACAACAGATCTCTCTCTGTGGTTCAGCTGCTTGTTTACTGACTGTCATGCTAATGTACTTATGCGGATCACAGGGTTCATTCTCATCACGTGGGTCGTCCATCATACGGCCATCTGACGGCCCATTATTCACCCATAATGATGTTATCTTGATAACCTCAGAGTAACTAATCCCCCTTGACTCCCCTTGTATCTGTAACTTGTCATTTATTTGACTTCATGTTCTAGGTACGCCATGCTCGGATGACTTCTGACCTTTTCTTGTGACCCATATTGACCTGTATGCGGCTAATGCAGACTCTGAATTCTGAAAAGTTCCGCTTTGACTGACTGCTGTCATTATCAAGTGCAAGATTGGCTTCTGATAACTCTTTGGCCATCCTTTCTGGTTTTAGCTCTCGCTGATTTAGCATTCCTTCCGCAGCTGAGAGAGGGTGGAGATATTTGAACCATTTGGAGAATGCTCCCAGTGTGACATCCGAATTACTTGTAGAAAAGCACGAGGCCAATTTTTGAGCCCAAACATCTGTTCTGTGGTTTGGTCCTCACACATTTTAGCGGGCACAGTGGGCTTCGTCTGGTTTCAAACACTCTCAAATTTCTTTTCCTTTGTCATTTCATTAACATCTTTCCTAAGCGGCCAGTCGGTGGGAGGAGCAGCGAAGAGGGCAGCAAGCATTAGTAAGAGATACAAGTTTCTGCTTGTACATTTTGGTGGGAAGAAACAGGCTTTGTGTACTCGCACTCATCTGTATCCTCATGGGAAATAAACAGCAACTAAATCAGTTGTTAGCTTTGTGTGTTATCTTTTAAGATGAAAGGACACTGAAAACAATGAAACCGCTGCCCTGGGGTTTCTGTAGGAAGAGAAAAAAGCAACAACTGGAGCGAAGAATGAGACCTTTGATCTGTGCAGTCAGTCCCATTGAGTCCGTCTGAGATTGTACCCAGAAATAAAGACAGGGGTTGAGAAAAGAAGTCCCAGTTCACAGAAGTAGCCTGCACACAACTGCAGAACTTGTCATCCACATTGTTTTAGAGATATTGTGATAAATTAATTGAATTTCCTTCTTAAAAAAGGAAAAATGTCCCATCTTCAAGGATAAGGTCATACATTTATTTGTGTATTATACTGTACTTTGACCTGAAATGGACATCTCGACCAAATATCATCAATGCAAATTTGCTTCTTCTGCAGTCTGGCTTTGTGTTTTCAGTATGAGATGAACAGTGACATAAGGTCCTGCATGCAGTTACTTCCAGTGCTACATCATCATTTCAACCTTAATTGAAATGGACAGAAATTGCAACCTCAGAATACTTTAAGCTATGAAAATGACAAGCCAAACAAAAAGGAAATGTATTTATTGTGTCCTCGTGATCAAAGACGCACACCACTTACCCACAACGTACCGATTTTGATTCTGACTGGAGACCTTTGTTGCAAGTCATTCCCTTATTCTCTTAAGCACATTAAAATCATATTACATTATCATTTGTGCCCGTACGCTGACAAACTGCAGGCTATCATCTCTGCTGAAAGAGCCCGATTTGGGAATGTCTGGTAGCTCGTGTTTAGTTTTGGGCCACTGGCAGCCGTTGGTGCACAGTCACTGCAGCCTGCCCTGTCTGCTCTGGTTTCATAAGCAGAGAGAGTGAATGACCTATATACTTCTCTGAGGGAGGGGAAGTCACCTTGTTGGTCGACCAGCAGGCAGGCAGGCTGGCACGCAGTGACAAGGTTTTAATGTGTGGCACTATTAAAAGGGTGGACCACTGACTGCATTTTAGAAGCAGATACTTTAGACCTCTCATGTGCTCTTAGTGTTATTCTTGGCTGTAAACTTTCTTTGCTCCCTTGTTAAACCTGCTTTGTAATGGTGTGAAAAACCCAATGTATTGGGGATCGTGGGGGGATATTCAGCAGATTAACATGCTGAAAAACACACCTTGACATGGATTGGTTTTGTGCATGCACACATACACACACTCACATTAGCTGAAACCATGGGGCCCGGTGCCAGAAAGATCTAGTCAGACAAACACCTCACCAGAGACTCCTCTAAGCGTCCTAACAAATTGAATGTGTGTGTAGATGGACGAGAGGGAATTAGATCAGTGGTCCTGATTGTATCTGAGTGTGCTGTTGCTGTACCCCTTTCCAGCTAGTCCCCTGGAGGAAATGTGTGTGCATGAGAGAGCGTGCGAGGCAGAGAGACAGAGAGAGGAGGAGAGAGAGTGCTTGGCAGCTGGTTTGATGAAGGATGTAAGGAGAATGTTAACCAGACAATCACCTTGCATGTTATTGATTGAGATGGGAGCGAGGTAATTAGAACAGAAAAGAAGGGGAAGCTGAGGCCACTTTTAATGTTTTGATACAAGGTGTTCTCTCTTTGTACCCATCTACGTGTTGTGTTCTTTGTGTGTGCGTGTGTATGCACATGAAGGGAAATGTCTTATCAAATATTTTATATCCAATTTTTTTTTTCGTTTGTGTGGACCTATCCTTAAATGCAGGAAGCTTTGAATCTACTCAGAATGTAAATGTATGTTAAAATTTTTATAACATATGAGAGCCAACTGATTCAGTGTCATTCCATTAATAAGTAGCACGAATAAGAAGCATGCCCTAATATAAGATAATCGTTCAGCCTCATCCATAGGGCATGCTTGCTCTGCAAACTGATGAAACCAT
The DNA here is from genome assembly GCA_016806645.1 of Ophiodon elongatus. Classification (NCBI taxonomy): domain Eukaryota; kingdom Metazoa; phylum Chordata; class Actinopteri; order Perciformes; family Hexagrammidae; genus Ophiodon; species Ophiodon elongatus. The sequence continues at coordinate 102,349 of JACSYO010001880.1, forward strand.
GTCATATTTCTAGCCAGACTGTACTGGATGGCCTCAAAATTTACCTGCCCCCCTCCACCTATCTTTTGCCTTACATCTCCATTTAGCAGACCTTATTTTAAGGGAATAGATTTAGTCTTAATGTTCTTGGAAATGCATCGGATATAAATGCTTAAAGAGCTTAAATGCCTTATATGGCTTAGCATTGAATCTATATATAGTATACTGAATGGATACTCAACATGCTTCGCCCGCTTGGGCCACTTTTGCAAAATGACAGAAGGCCATGGGTCAGTAAATAAACAAACAATAATATTTATATATATATAGACAGAAAGAATAAACATTAAAAAGACCCATAACTTGTCTTCATTTGTAATTCTTTAGCTTTAAATTAACTGACTTATTTCTTCAGAGCTTCTCCCATGGCACTATTTGTCTATTTTGAAGTGTATTCTATGCACTCTGATCTCTTATTTACACAAAAACTACAAAACAAGTCCCATTGAAATGGTTGGCTGGCCACCCGGCGACCTATCCAATTCATACTGGATTTCTGAAGCTAATACCCTTAAATTTGGTTATCAAAACATTGATATCTTACAGTTAAAAAATATACTTCTTGGTGCTCTCATACAAACAATGTACGACTGACAATGTTTCTGAATAACGTCAAAAGTATTTGGCATTTCTGTACTGTTATTTCATGTTACTTAAGCAGTGTCTCTGGGAAGCGAAATCATCCGATGATATTGGCCCACTGTTTATCGGACTGTAATACCGACACTGTACACTGTACAGCTCTCTCATGTTGCATTTATAAATGTCTAACTGACAAAACTACTACAACGACTGACATGGAAGCAGAAGTTTAACTGGCTAATTAGCCAATGGCCCAGTTCCTTTAACTGGTCATTCACTTATTTAACAGGACAAACGTGACAGAAGTAAGCTTATATGAGATCGAATAGTATCTCAATTTACATTGACCTACTGTCAAGCCCTACTTTTTGTGTCTTCTGCAAGTCCTTTTCAGTTCTTTAAACTGCTTTGAGGATGCCTCTTTTGTTAATAGATTAACTAGACAGATATGTCATCCATTTGCTTTTGACCTTTGACACCTATTTGCAGGAATAGGTAAACTGTAACAAACTATCACCAATTCTCCCATTTAGCACTGGATGAGTAGGAATGTACTGTAAATCCTAAGGTTTAATGTTCATGTAATTGCATAAATCAGTCAGTAGTGAAAGCAGTAAATTATGCCAAAGTAAACAAAGCCTTCTTGCTCAGAGTAAATAATGACAACATGACATGCTACTTACAGTACAGCACACGTCGATACCGATTCTCAGCTTTGATCTTTGAACCTGAACTTGTTGCACAGTTTACACTATTACACAGTCAAATCTTTGCTCGATCACGGTTTGTATTATTTTTGGCCACCACTCGATACTTTTTCCAGCGCCGTTCACTTTTTCTGCCAGAGAAGGGGACAAGTGTTTTGGATCCTACTTAAATTTGACATCCTGCTCTGTGTCTCTCTGCTTATTGAATTTAAATAATCTCCTCTATAATTCTGTCATTGGCGTCTCCATAAGCCTGGTGAAGCTATAAATCAGTTGAGTGCAAAGCCCTCCTCTCTCGGCTGGCAGACATCTTTATGGTTAGCCACACGGTGCTGCTACTGTACAGTGGGTCGTAAAAACACAAGAATGTTTCACCATGTGAATCAGGCAATAACACTGGAAGGAAGGGGACAGTCTGCCCTGGCTTTGTTGTTGACTTTTAAAAAATCTTTGTTGATTCATGTCTAGTCTTAAAACTCTTGTTTGTGTGCGTGTGTGTGTCCTTTCAGCTCGCCACTGAGACAACCGTCCTCAACGGCCAAAGTGTGCCTGGTTTGTGGAGACGAGGCATCAGGATGCCACTACGGCGTCGTGACGTGTGGAAGCTGCAAAGTGTTCTTCAAAAGAGCCGTGGAAGGTACGTCACTAACTCGTGTTGAAACTAGATATCGCCGCTCAGGTTTTTCTCGGGTGACTGGGAGAGAAAACACAAGTAAATATAAAAAAAAACAAAAAAAAAAAACATCAACGCTGACAGAAAACACAAGCAAATTAAGACACTCATTTGCAAGTTTAACAACACAGACGGCACAAAGAAACGCACCGCGAATACAGAAAAGACAAGCAAATGAAATGCTGCAATTTGCACACAACAACAAAATTAAGTTACAACACAATAGAAGTCTGTGATGACTGATGATGATGAGCACGCTCGTAATTAGTCGTAAAATCTTGCATTGAGCGCTCTCTTGGCCACCATACTTTTCTCATACTGACCATTTAAAAAGAAGAAAAGCCATCTCTTACTTCATTGTTTACAGAAGAGTGACATGTTGTTTAAACTCTAATCCTGAAAACTAATAGTTGTGTTACTATAAGAGGAAGAAACTACTGCTACCGTTATTCAGCAAGTTTCATTCATCATGCATTTTTCTTTTTTCTTTCTTCATTTTTCAGATAATCACTTTTTTCCTGAGCAGACATGAAGCTGCCTGTTTTTACCATTTAGGCAGCGTATAGTGTCGATCATTTTTTGCAAGAGTTATTAACAACAACTGTTAAATCAAAGACCTATTTATTTTTTCTAAAAGATCATTTAACTGACCAAAAACATTTGGCACACTATATTTATAGTCTGTGACCAAGTTGAGAGGCACATCAGAAAAAAAAAAAATCATTCAGTAGGTAATTCTCCTGCAGCAGCTCTTTGTGTTATATTTAGCTGAGGGAAAATCACAAGCAGCCATAATGTGCTTTTCATTTTGTGCCTGAGGCGTTGGCCTCACTCATTAAAATGAGTGTTTGAATGCAAAATGCACTCTTACAGACCCAGTGCAGGCGGGAAAAAAAAAACAAGCAAACAAGCCTGACAGCCAGCCATCGGGCCCTCTAGGTGTTTTTCTGACCGTTGGAGGAATTGCACTTATTCCCAATCAAATCATGCCTTAATTTGATGATATTTACAAACTGTCATTACGGAGACCTGAAACCAGATTATGTGTCAGGGGTTATCCAATCAGACATGTCATTGTTCTTGCTTCAAGCTTGGCCGGCAGAGAGCCGGCGGCAGATGCTAAAGATGTGACTTTGTGTGTTAGTCAGGTGAGGCTCGGAAGAGCTCAGATCTCGACAGGCTTTGCACTTCTGCAGCCCTATTTGTTTCGCATACGAAGTATAATTGTACCGAAATCGACTCATTGATTATGTGATGCCCTTTAAATCTAATGCGGTGCTCTTTACTCTATGGGCATCTCCCTGTTTTTAAGGGGAGTTTCCTCTGGATTCGGCCAAAACAACCGCAACTGTGCGAACCATCAAAGCGTAATGAGGGCAACCCACACCGTGGTGTGATGTCATCAAGGTTGCGTGAGACTTGCGCGCCCTTCCGATGTGCAAAGTGAGCTGTTACCTTACTTGACCCCTCCACAGCTGCTGCTGCTGCTGCTGCTGCTGAGGTGTAAAGAGAGCTGCAAGGTGGAGGGAGGCAAAGGGTGAAAATAGTGAGAGAAGGATTTTGCAAAGTGAAGAGAGATAGAGGACAGTGAAACAGATACAGTGAGGGAGGGGGGGAGGAAGGACAAAGAAAAAGTCAGACGCAGACAGAGAGATAAAGAGAGGCGGAGCCGGGAGAGGGAGTAAGACACAGGGAGAGGGATGCAAAACGATGTGTCAGCAGTAAGCGCCGGAGAGGTGTAAGTTAGGACGTGAGAAGACGTTTTACTCCTCCCCTCGCCCAGTATTTCCTCCTCCTTCTCCTCCTCTTTTCTCTCAAAGTTAAAAACTTAGGCTTGGCATGTGAGATGTAAAAGACGACTGCAGAGAGCGGGCATCTGTAGAAGGGGAATAATCCAGCCCATGCTTAATTTCCTTTGGCACCGCCTGCCTAAGGGGACAAAACTTTTCAGTCGGCTGTAGCTCATTAGACGACTAACTGGCTCACAGCCTTTTACTACAGAGCTAGTTAGCATTCCACAGTCATCAACAAAGCAGATAAAATCCTACCGACTGTGGAGGGTCTGCTTTCCCCTTCATCCAAGTCATTGTTGGGTTTTTACGTTACATCATCGGAGGTTGGCACTGTTATTCTTTGAGGGCTGTATTTTAGGTTTACATTTAGAACATCTGTTTGGAATATCTATTGGCCACATGTGCTGCCTTCCACTGTCCTCCTCAAGAGAACAAATATTCATTGCACTTGTCATATCTACCAGAAGGCAAAGCCGACTGTGCACTATGAAGTTTATAACCGTGGTCCCGGGGAAATATGTAGAAATGCAAAATTATGTGCAGCGTACTGACTGTGAGCTTTTCAAAAAGCCCTCAATTCATTCTTTAAGCTTTCACATCCACATCCACTTATTTCATAAAAAAAAAAAAAAACACATTCATCCACCTGCTCTATTATTCACTGCAAGTCTTCCAACTTATCTGATACACTATGGCGGCTACTACACTCACACACTTAGTAAATAACTTTTATGAAGCTTACAAGTTTTGCAGTTGCATTGCTACTGTTGACTCAACTGTCACATGCAAACACGCAGCCAATTTATCGGCTCCATTGAAATGAATGGACACTTCAGTACAAACGTTTATCCTGCGCCGCGGGAAAATGCTTTCTGACATTAAACAACAGTTTGTAAATATGTCTTATTATCGCTAATGAAATGTGGAAATAGCTGAATGCATTCATATGTGCTTCTCTCCTGCCCCCGCTCCACTAAAGACTAGTTTGTTGATACAAGACAGCTGCACTCAATAAATGGCTCCATGTGGAGCGCATTTGAAGAGTTGAACGCTAGCTTATTATTCACATGTCATCAGTGGCTTGGCATGTCTGCTCTGTGCAATAATACCAGGCCCTGCTTTTAGCTCACTAGCAGTTTTTCTTGTTGTTCTCTCATTGAACTGAGAGGTTTACAAAGACGTTAGTCAACCTTGTTATGGCCTCAGTGTGTTCTGTAATGTGACTGAATCGCGGTTTCCATGGCGCTGGTGTCAATCTAAAAACGTATTCCTCGGCACCGCCTCTGTGGGAGAGGTCATCCGAGGACACGTCTCGCACTGTTTCTGCTCTGACTGGCAGCTCTGCCGTCCAATCGCATCTTTTTCAGCTCAAGCCGGGGGAATAAAAGGCCTCCCTCCCGTGCCGGAGTGAATGCTTCAGGTTTTGTGTGAGAGGCTCGTGTAACAACGGCTGGAGTGAAGCCATTTAGCAGCCCCCGATTCCAGCTCCACAATACATCTCACACCAGAGCTTCTTTGATCAGAAACGGCATACAACATACATACAAACACTGTCGCAGGCGCAAACTAACCATGCACACATGCATGAACATGCGCGTCTTCATTAAGTAGTATAGGATTTCAGTTGTACAGCATCAGGCAGAAATTAAATCTTCAAAGCTTACTGTAAATATGTGTGTGACCCACATTGCTAATAGACATTTAGGTTGGAGAATGCAGCCAGAGAAAGGGTCTCTTTACTGTCCCAGTGTGTGTGTGTGTGTGTGTGTGTGTGTGTGTGTGTGTGTATTGTTGTTTTTTTTTTACATCCTTTCTGCTTTAAAAATAGACAAATGTGTGCATACAATATATTTGGGCTGCAAGAATTATTCGTTTTTTTTAATTCATTGATAAATTGTTCAGCCTTTGAAATATTAGAATGAAATATAGAGAACAAATGCCACTCGCATTTTTTCTGAAGCTTAAGTTGGCTTCTCCAAATTGCTTGTTTTGTCTGACAGAGTCCCAAAAAAAAAAGAGCAGAGAAACGCAGGAAATTCTTACTAAAATACTTAATTATTTAACTTGCTGTTGATTATTTTCTTTCTTCTTCAAATGAATAATCAATTAATTGACAAATTATTTCTGCCCTACAATATGCAGCATTCACAGCATTTTGCCTAAATATAATAAACCCTCAGTTACAGGTATGCTGCAGGTTTATAACAAGTATGACGATATAACTCGCTCATATATGCACACACACTACTTCCTATGTGCCTTGACCTTCAGTGGATATAATCTGACCTCCATCTCTTCCTGCTCCCCGGTGATACCACTGACTGCATTATTTTTGAATTGATGTCAAAGAACAAAGGTTACACCTTTTGTGTTCAACCAAATGAGCAGTACCAATCTGATGGGCTTCATCAGCTTTCTTCACTGATGATTGGTTAGCTAAAGATACAGTACTACAAGTGTTAGCCACGTGTACCAAATACTATGCTGTAAATGCACGTCAAATGCACTTTCTCTATGCAGAGAAAGAAAGGAAGTACAGAGGAAAGGGAATGTTTCTGTTGTAATCCCATAGTCTGAAAACACTTAGCAACGAGCACTGTCAAATGTGTTTTTAACCTGTAGGGGGATAGACATTTTTTAATTTGTACAAATTAATATCAGAGTGTCTCAACAGTTGAACAGTTGAAGTAGTGCTGGAAAAAAAAGTATTGCACTGTGAGTGAGAATGCTGGAAAACAGTCACTGCAATAAGTGGCTGTTCTTACACATTACAAACCTCCAAATACCATATTGAGGTCTAAACATTGACTTGACGCATTATGTAAAAAGACAGCAGATGGTGAAAATCTTTGTTAAATGTAAATGTGCAAGACAACACTTAACGTGATATACTGCAGATACTTATGGAAGTAAAGAGATTAGTAAACAAAATAACAGCTTCTGTTACATTTTGTTCTAACTTCTGCACCCTCTTTTTTTATAACGCTCTAGACAAGGACATTTAATTGTGTAGAGCCACATCCAACACAGCTGTTTGTGTGTTGTCCAAAGAAGTGCAGTAGCAGTGCTATTGCTGGGCAGTGATTTGCTTACTGCTGGCCGAGTGGTAACAACAATTACATCCCTGAGAGGCCAGTTGTTGTTGTTTTTTTTGTTTTTTTTTGGTAATTTTGTTGTCTATGTAATTTAGGTTGCAATAATAACCGATGAATGACGAATACAGAATTGACCAAATGCTTTGTGAATGGATGACTTATTGGCAATAATCTATGAGAGTGACATTTTGACGTTTTGAGCACATCCTTTAGTTATATGTCATCTTGTGACTGCAGGACCGGCTTGCAACTAAGAAATCTGCAGCCACTATGAATACTAAATATTAATGTGGGTCAGCTACTGTATCTGAGAAGCTATTTACACAACCGGGGGCCTGACCACTTGTGTCTAGTGGCTATTGAAAAATGTCAGGTTAAAGGCTATATTTTATCAAAGCCCTGAGTCTTTCTGACTTCTGTTTGTACAGCAGATGCACTGTAGCTGTGCTGTGGGCAGCAGGACTTTTTTTTTTTCTTTTTGGGATTACACTTGTTAAAGTGGGGTCCCCATAGGAAAGAGTATTCCCTTTCAGAAGGATGTCCTCATAATTGAGGATGCTGGAGCTGACAGACAACAGAGACTACTCAGCGGGTTGTTGCCAGATTGTGAGATCATTAGCTAAAAGTAGACGTGAGTGGACTCCATTAAAAAACTCTTAGGGTTGCCATGTAATGGAGAATGCTGACAGAGTGTGCATTGTACCAGCAGACAAGAGTTTTTAAAGTTATGTCAAGTTTATTACAGTATCTGAGGAATCTCATCTATTTCATGTATTATGTGATTTTTACTGTAAAAAACAGAATTTTGGGCTATGATGCATGTTAACATGACTTCATAAATTAACCATTTTAATAGGAGATGAAATTATTATATATTTTTTTATTTCATGAAACGATTTCCAAAGGGAAGACAAAAAAGTAGCATTCAGTAGCCCGCCACGTGCCAGGTTGATAAGCAAATTCACATATTCAGAGGTAAACGCGCTGTGCGGGGGCATGCAAGTGCATGCACACACAGTGCATAAATAAACAACTTTGCTCTCTTTTCAGATACACACACAGTGGCGCGCACACACACCATTGGACTACGACTTTGCCTGTCTCATAAAGTGTATTTCACTCTAACAATTATTAACAAGATTCACGGGAATGAGCAAAACAGTTGACAGGAAGGCTCCGGAGTTTTCAGAATTGCCAATTGGTCCGGCCCATCCAAGCGAGTGTGTGTGTGTGTGTGTATGTGCATGTGTGTGCGCGTGCACGAGGGGGGTGGGGAAGGGGAAGGCTGCGTTGTGTTTCCTGTGTCGCAGTTTACTGTTTTTTAGAGCAAGAAAAATGGGCTTATGTAACGGTCATGTGATTTAGCCAGAAATAGTGGTGGGGCTACAGCTGCTGCCTCTCCTCCTGCAGCTCGGTTCCTTGGCTTTTGGCAGCAGCCAGACAGACACACTGTGCACTACTCCTGCTAGCTCAGAAAACAACTTCTGCTCCGTCCTACACACAAATGCAAATACTGTACTGTAGATGCAACAAACACAATGCACCGAATGTACATGTTTGAGCAAGCTGCATGTAAACAACGCACAAGCTTTCATGCCAGAAATCTCGGTTACTTCTGAAGAAACAAACGAACATTAAGACGAACATGCAGGGAAACACAGATATACATTGACCTGCCAGTATGTGCGCGCACACAACCATATAAACCATCAGCGATTAACACACAATTTCAATAATCAACACTAATAGAGATAAGCCATGTAGCGGGGCCATTGGGGTCACTACACCACACTATACCACTCCATCTGGGTTGTGTTGTGAATTCCATGTGTGTATTTGTTTGTGAAAGCAGCTACAACATTCACAGTTTTTTTTTTTTATAAATTGCCAAGTGGAGCAGCTTTGGTGGTGTGTGTGTATGGGCATGCATGTTGTGTGTGTTGTGTGTGTGTGTGTGTGTGTGTGTGTGTATGGGAGTGAGCGAGTGAATGACTGTATGTGTGCACGAGCATGAGCCTGCCTGTGTGTGGGCGTATGGCGCTCTGAGGCTGGCGGACGTGTGGAAAAAGGGAAAAAAAAGTGGGATGGAGTCGCAGAGAAGAGTGGAGGAGGAGAGGAGCTGTACAGTGAAGAACTAGTGAAGCGGAAGGAAGCGCTCTGAAATGGGAGATCATTGGGTTTAGCTAAGGGCTAGGCAGGAGGCAGGAGGGATTCTCGCCATGTTAGCATCACTGTCAGGAATAGTCTAGCTGCAGCCAGTGTCCTGGGTCCAGCGAATATTAATACCCTCATGCCATATACTGTAAAATACACCATTAGTCATGCGTTCTAGAATGTGAGAGCGGCATAATCACAATTTTGATCATTTTCACAGTGAAAGTCGTGAAATGTAGATCTCTGATATTGCCAGACATTTCACGGGTTTCTGTGTTGACCTACATTACAAAACAGTCTCTACAGTAGAATCAAACATTTATTTCTGTTCATTTAATCACATTCATACAAATATTATTCCATATTAAATACGTTAGCTTTCTTTAACTCCCTCTTCATTGCTCTATTTTTTAAATTTTTATCTTTGCTGCTCATGGCTGCTGTTCTATGTCGGTTCACCATCGTTCTGATAATGTGTCCTGTCTTTCTGTAGGTCAGCACAACTACCTGTGTGCCGGGAGAAATGACTGTATCATTGACAAGATCCGAAGGAAAAACTGTCCGGCATGTCGCGTACGGAAGTGTCTCCAGGCCGGGATGAACCTCGGAGGTGAGGAGTCACACCCTGATTACAGATTTGCCCTGTCACGTGTCTCAGATGTGACATTTGAGTCAGCCTTGCTCTGCTTATGAGAACTGATAGATATGGAAAAGTAGGTCTGGCTGTAGTCACAGGAGGCCCAAGCATGCTGAGTCATAGGATGTTTGTGTGTATGTGTGTGCATATAGTAGCCTACATCTGAGCACAATGTGCATAATGCATATCTACAGAAGGTGTAGATCTACAGTACTCCATACGATGCCAGCTGACAAAGTTACAGTATTGTATTATGAGGTAAGATGACACTGTCGTCGAGAGGGATTCGGAATGAAATTAATTCATTTATTGCCACTGGCTTATTCCAATTCAGGGTTGGAGTGGCATATACAAGGCTAAAAGCATACTTGATAGGTTTTCAGTCCATTAGAATAATTGAAATTACAAATTTTATGCTCCCCCAGGATACTAAATTCAAACGAGAATGTAAATGTATAGAAATATGTGGTAGGGCTGTCAAATTACTAACTAAAATAAAGGTGGCCAAAGGGGGAACATGCACACTACTGTACAGCTGCTGCTGTTACAGAGAGTAGCCGGAGTTGACTGCTTCATGCTTGTTAGTGAATTATTTGTCTTCCAAATGAATCCAAAGACAAATATTTGCAAATTGGAATGACGCAGAGCGATAGCAATGGGGAGAGGATTTAATAGATGCCTATGGAAAGGTCCTCAGACTTTAGACTCAGACTAGCTGTGCTGCCGTGCATTGTAATTTCTATGCAAGATTCCTTGATTTGCTGTCGAAAAAAGTATTTTTTTCGTAATGATCATCACCTAATTAACCTCCGCGCTAAATATTATCTTACCATGAGGCATATGATACAACAAAGTTGCACCATTTTTTGTGTCATTAAATGTTCAGGGATTTTATCTATTCGGATATGCAATGAGATGAAAGTGTGAAAGCAGTGAATATTGAATATCTTAATCCTAAATATTTCAGCACTTATCTAAAGTACTGTTCAGTACCAGGCTACTGGTTTATGAAAAGTCTGGCGTGTGCAAATGCACTAGAAATTTCCGCTGTCATGTCAAATCAAGTTTAATTAGCCCAATATCACATAAAAGATGTAAAGGGCTTTTACAGGCCCACAACAGCAACGGCTCCAAGCCTATCTCAGGCTCTCTGTGGCCCGAGTCCTTTATGAACTTAGCAATGATTTAGTAAATGGCTGCGGGAATAACGCTCTCATTTCTTATTTTCCCTAAAAGGAGTTATTTTCTGAGGAAGTGATGATGTTAGTGAGCTTCATTTAACAGGGTAATCATTTACACACTTGTTGTTGAGCAGGGTTAAATGTGCAAGTAAAAACCCAGGTGTTCACAGAAAATAAACACATTCATTTAATGATGCAATGTAACAAACAAGAGATGACTACTATTGTTAGTGCAGTATGAAATGTGTTTTATCTGGGACGGGATTTCTAAATCAGCTGATAGAGTGCTTGTTTTTTTTGCTTGGTTAAAGTGCTCATAATGAGAGCAAAAATGGCTAAAAATGTCAATGATGAGGTTACCCTCGCTTCCTTTTTGTTCAAGGCCTGTGCCTCTGAATGTTACACATTTATCCTCGAGACAATCCGAATCTCTAATAGTACATCATAAAATAAACAAATGTGCACTGATTGAGAAAATAAATTCCAGAAAAGTCTTTTTATGATTCATTGCAATGCACTGTGAATGTGTGAACATATATTTTTTATGGCTAATTGGATTTTCTAGTATATTTTTCAGTCAACAAAACTACTGTGGAATGGATGTATGATAGATTGAATAATAGAGTTTCAGCAGAGTCCATTATTCTTTGCATTGACATCGTCACTCTCCTAAAACATGTCCAGTGTTCATACAGACAGGAAAGTGACAGTAATAGACTCACTCACAGGGGGAATAAGAGCCTATGGTGGATGCCAGGATGAAGGGTGGCCTTGTGACATGCTATATGAGTAGCAGTGTTGAAGTGGTGTTTGGAGCAGTATATATATATATATATATATATATATATATATATATATATATATATATATATATATATATATATGCAGCAACAGCATAGCAGAACAGAGAAAAAGAGTAGCCACAACAAAATGCATCTTAAAAAGACTGACGCTTTCACTCAATTAGTCATGTAGAACTCATGTAATATATAAAATCACTCCCAACATACACCAAGACCAGCACAGAGGCAACAAGGGAGTGACGGAAAACTATGAAAACCACATTAGATACTGAATCTGACATTAGCTTTACAGCTGTAATAGCTGGGGTCCAGCCCCTGTAAGGTTACCCTCTGACAATGAACCTCCAACAACTTGGTGAAAAGGTATTAATTTAAGCCCAACAATCCACCATGTGTCAATCAGATACAGACACGTCAACTTAGCAGCAGGTAATTATTAACTTAAGCATATTACAGGCACAAAAACATGACCTGGAGTAAACACATGTCTTTAGTGAAATGTTACGTAGTGTTGAAACGTAGCAGATGACCATGAGTCATGAATAAAAGCTTAAGGTTGCCAATGAGTGTTTGAGTAGCAGCGGAGTAACCCATTAAATGTAAGCTCGGCTGTGTAGATCGGATTTTGATATTAAGACAAGAAAGCTGCCAGATTCCCAAATGGTAAAGAAAAAGAAATATTTCTGTAACACTGGCTAACTATCAAGTATATGTGGAAAGAAGTGAAAGTGATTACCAACTTCATGTTTGCTTTGAAGCTAATATTACGGGAAAAGAATTTCATGCATTAATTTCATGTGTAAAGTGGAGTCATGTTTATGTTACTGCCAACATAGACTAGTATCATTGAACATGATATCAAGTATCAATATTTCTTCAAGGTATTGTACCAAAATTAGAAATTCCAGTATTGTGACAACACTAGTGGTGGAAAGTTACTAAGTACATTTACTTGAGTACACTTTTCAGGTACTTGTAATTTACTTTAGTACAATTCCATTGTATGCTTTCTAAAGTTGAACATTTTAGACCACTACATTTATTCGACAGCTTTAGTTGCTTTGCACAATTACATTTAAATATAAATAAGCCAACAAGTTATGATACACAACTATAGGTTAAGCTATTCAAGATACATAAATAATTCAAATTTCCTCCACATTTGCCAGATGCAAAATTAAAGTGATGAACACATTCATGCAACAATAATCCAATAACATAACATGATGATATAATGTGCCATTCTGCATAATGATTTGGCCTTAATTTTACTTCTGGTACTTTATTACTTGATGTTGATGCAGAACTTTTAGTATTTTTAGTATTTAGTATGTAGTATTCCTACACTGTAGTATTGCTATTTAAGTAAAATATCTGAATACTCCTTCCAACCACTAAACCTGGGGAAAGTGAGTCAAACAGTTAAATTCAAAGAAAAACAACAGATTAGCACAAACAAAAAGCCATTAACTCAACTCATTCAGTCAGTAGCTGGCTAAAACCAGCGCAATAACAACATCCTCATAGGAGCAGAAACGTAGCAGCTAACACGTGCAATGACCGAATTAATTCATAAACAAGTCTGTACTGTTACCAAAGCTGAGACACAACTAAACAGCCACCAAGGGTAACATTAACGGCATAGCTTACAAACATGTGTCTTTACCGCGTTAGCTAATCAGTAGTTCTTCTTACTTTGTTGACGTGAAGAAGTGATTCCGCATCTCAGCAGTGACAGAAAATCCGTAGGCGGGACAGTAAACCTCCAGCTTCCATCTTGAGGTCGATAGTTTGTGGACAAACATTGAATAAACTTCCGACAAACGGATTTGGGGAATAGTGGCAGCAACTAACATTAGTGCACGTAATAGTTAGCCAGCTTGTTAAAGAAATGAGAGATCATTTAACTTTTAAAAAAAGATGGCCTTGTTGCACTGGGGGTGTTAAAAATACATTACAAATGCCTTGCGTGTGTGTGTGTGTGTGTGTGTGTGTGTGTAGCAGCAGCACACCTGTAGTTAATTGCTTGATCAAGCTGAGAGGCTTTATTTTATGAATTGTATGTTTTTTTTATGTGTTCTTTGCTTGCTCACTATCTAAAATATCCCCGTCTACCTTTGTATGAATGATCAATACACAGGAAATGAAACATGATTATTGTGCTACAGTATTATGTGCTTTTGGTTTTACTGAACTTTATTCTATCATACCATTCAGACTCCCTTTCAGCACACCTTTAACATTGACGTGAGAGAAAAAAAATCACATTGATTTAAAATGATTTCATAACAGACATTGTTAACGCACACAGCAGACCCACGTACCTCTTATTATATCTATATTTGTTTTTTTAATTATACCTGCACAGTGTATGTCACATGGTAATTATAATTTCAGATTGTGAATGTAAGAAATGCCACCACCATCAATGTGTTAATGAGGGCGGTTGTGTTCCCCACAGCACGAAAGTCCAAGAAGTTAGGGAAGCTGAAGGGTGTCAGCGAGGACCTGCAGGGCTCTAAGGAAGGCCAGACTGCTACAGGTGGCGCTGGAGGCGGTTACCTGTCGTCAGAGAAGGAGCTCAACGCCAGCGCTGCCAATGCCCTGGTGCCCCATGGGCCCGGGGTGGTCACACCTTTTCTGCCGCCCTCCATCTGCAGTGTGTTGGAGCTGATTGAGCCTGAAGAGGTGTACTCTGGCTATGACAACACGCAGCCTGACACCACTGACCACCTGCTGTCCAGTCTCAACCGCCTGGCCGGAAAGCAGATGGTACGCATGGTGAAGTGGGCCAAAGTACTTCCAGGTTAGTGACCAGCAGAGCGTTGGGCCCAAATGCAGTATGAGAGTTTTTTACGCCATAATTGGAAAGCAGTTGAAAAATGCACCTGCACAAATATGTGTAAAGAAAATAAGGTGTGGGAATTACATTTTAAAAGCTATAAATAGCTTGGAAATGCAATAAATTGTATATTTTCAGCACAATACAATGTCTTTTACCAGGTGCATTTCATACATTTTTACATTTTTTATATTATTTAATAATGACTGATTGTATTATTAACAAACAATTGAAATTTTGTCAGTTTTATTTATGGGTATGTCAAAGAAAATGGAAAATAATAAAAGCATTCAGTCTAATAAATCAGCCTATACTATTATTGTGGATCAGGGGTTTATGAAGATAACATGCCTATATGTTCAGTTTTGATCTCTACATTTTGAGAATGCAACACTCTTAGTTTTGTCATGACACAGAATTTTAATTTTTAATATTAGGTCAGGAAATGATCCTGTAAAGCTTCAACAAGATTAGGAAGGGAATCCAATTTAACCATTAAAACAAATCAAGATTAAGATTTCCAAACAGAACTCATTTACATTATCGTTATCAGATGTTATGTTGAACAGAAGATCTGATGTCTCTCTCTCATACATTTTTACCTATAAACTACAGCACTAGAATAAAAAAAAAAAACACAACAAGTTCCCCTAAAATGCCAGTCAGTGGGAGACATTGAAAGATGCCTCACAGGTAGCTCTTTGAGGCTTTTTAATTTGCTGTATTGCAAATATTTGATACCTCCACGGTGTCTGCTTGCCATATCCGGACGTATAAATAGAAGGGGAGCCAGACACAAGGGTCAAAATGAGTACCTTCGACTTTCAGATATGCCACCGCCTGCATTCGGCTAACATTTGGAGAAGGCAGGTCCAACACACAGTGCAACATGGAACAATGCTGTCAGTACGACCCGAATATTTGCAGGGAAGTCAGACTTGTTTGTCAATGGGAGCTACATTACTAGCACTCCTTTTCTGATAGGAACCTTTTAAAGTTGCCTTGAAAATAAAAAATTACGGACATCGATTCTCAACCAACCTTGTAATGAAAAGACATTGTCAGGCCGGCCATTTAACATACCTTTTCTAGAAATATATATTTTTCTGATCATTGTATGTTGACAAATGACATGCATATTGACTAAAATAGTCCCTAAGCCTTGAAGTCACTTGTGTGTCCTCAGTTTGCCTATGTTTTGCATGAGGAGGAGTTTCTTGCCAGAGTTTGATTGAGAGTTTGGCAAGTTTTCTATCTGACTCTATTTTTGGAGCTCCATAGACAACACGCCAATAACTGGAGGCCTTGTGGGATTTGCATAAAACAAGAATGGGTGAATACTTCTCTGTGCTTATCGTGTCGAAACCAATATTGCCACAAAACAAGCTCACTGGAACAAAGTTACACGCTATGTAATGCACGTGAGAAGACACGCAGGTACACACCTGCAGCTAAATGAATGCCTTTTAAGGCGGTGCTTAAGTCCAAATGCTTTGAATCAACGCGTGAGTATTGTCAGCTTGCTTTGTTCTCACCAGCTTTGCCCATGTCTGCTATGTGTCTGCTTTTGTGTGTGTTAGGTTTCCGGGGCCTGCCCATTGAGGACCAAATCACCCTGATCCAGTACTCATGGATGTGTCTGTCCTCCTTTTGCCTCAGCTGGCGCTCCTACAAACACACCAATGGACAGATGCTCTACTTTGCCCCTGACCTCGTCTTTAACGAGTAGGTCCAAGCTTCCATATCTGCTGTGTCCCACACACATCGTTCCTGATGTTATTAAAATGTACCAGTCCTGAGATTTGGCAGCTGTCCAGATGTTAAATATTTTATGTCACACACTTTTTATATTATTTTCAGAATCTAACAAAGAAAAAGGAGTAC
Source organism: Ophiodon elongatus (assembly GCA_016806645.1). Lineage (NCBI taxonomy): Eukaryota > Metazoa > Chordata > Actinopteri > Perciformes > Hexagrammidae > Ophiodon > Ophiodon elongatus. The sequence goes on from JACSYO010001880.1 coordinate 118,739, forward strand.
TAAGTACTAAGGGACAATATTTAGCAGACGCATTTCTGTGAATAGAATATATATAATATAAAATACATTTGATGTTGACTGATGTCCTGCGGGATCCCCAACACACAAACATATAGATGTGAGAAAGAATCATTTGTTTTTCAGGGTGGGTAATTAGCAGATACGGTAATTGGTTGAACAGTTGGGCTTTGTCTTTGTGTTTAGTAGTCTCTGCCTTTTTTTAGCTGCTCATCAGATGCAAATTTATGCATAAACATACATTTTGCAAGTGGAATTTGGAGAGTAAGGAGTGTTTTTTCCCGCCGTGTTATTTTGAGTTTCTCATTTACATACCTGAAAACTATTCAAAGGGACAAAATGAGTTTTTGTGGTAATGACGTTGTTGTTAGGAAGTCATGGTGTACTGAAAACAAGGTTATATTTTGCACCTGATTTCTGGCACTTCCCAGGGAAATACTTTATGTACATTTTGATAGCTCTTTAAATGCAGTATAGGCACAAGCGATCAAACCATAACAAGTGCAGTCAACGGCCCACTTGATCTTTGTTAATATGTTGGAACGGGAGAACAAGTGGAAAAGAAGTGTGTGTGGGCCCTTTCTCATTGGAGCTGTGGTGCATGGCCACTGATGAATTGAATGTTGTAGAATTAATCAAAAATGAGAATAGAAGCCTCTGTAGGCAGCCTTCTGTAGAGGAGTGGGTTCAGTCAGGGGCAGGTTTAAAAGCTCCAACTAATAGCTTGTGTAAGTCAATGTCAGTGGGTCAGTTTGTCCCAAATAAACAAATAAATAAACAGCAGCGCAAATGCCATTGTGCAACACGGCTTCAGACTGTGAGGTTGTGTTGTATCACTGTTAGCTTAGTACAGTTGGTAAAGCTTGAGATTGCCACACCAGAGATCATCTGATCCTCTCATCAATTCAGTGCCAAGTGGATCACAGTTCTTGTAGAATTATGCGTTTGCTTCTGTGAGATGACAACAGCTTTTGGAGAAAATCCAATTTTGTGGCAGAGACTTTATAGTTTGTGTCATTTGGCAAGTTCAGTTTGGAATAAGTTCTAACAGAGAAAAATATGTGAAATACACATGCATTTAGATGACAGTTTAATATGTATGCTTTGCGGCGCAGTTAAGATATCTTTTTACTCTGTCTGCTGCCATTGCTGCATGTGATGCTTTTACAGCATGCCTGTCCTTATTGACGGATGGGCCCGGTACTCAGCTTGACAGAGGAGATGAGATGTAGAGTGGGCTGGATGTCACTGCTTTCTGCTCTGTGTCTTTTCGGGCCTGTTATCAGGCGGATTGTGTTGCTTGCTTGTTGTTAACATTAAGAAGTCTGTCCATTGACGATAATTCTGTCAAAAATGCACACAAAATCGGTCCATAACTTTGCAGAGTCCACTGAGCCTTTAGGGGGTTGGAGAGTGTACACTTGTTTCCATAGCTACTTAGTGCTTATTGACCCAGGGCATGAAGGCATTTATTGAATAGACTGTCCGCTCACTCAGCTCTGAGAGTGGAATCTGTCACTGATTGAGCGTAAATACTGCAAAGACAGATGTGCATTTTACACTCAAGACAAAGCAAGCCCGCGTTTGGTCTTTGATGTGCAAACCGATAAACAAAGCTATTTCCTTAAAAGTTCTAGGCCCCCACTCGTGATTGAATTAATGTGCGAGTTGGACACACAAAATGTATCCACTATGTGTAACGGTAGAAAGGAAATGCAACATATGGCAGTAAGTTCTACTGGACACAGACAAGATAAATGACTACATCCTTTGTTTTGGCCTTTTTTTTCGAGTCAGAACACTGTTGGTTTTATGAGTAGAGAGCAGTGGCCAGTCAAATCCTTTCATTTGAATTCATATTTTAAACACTTACAATCACAGACATCAGTTTGCAACTTCTCTATCGTTGGTTGATGACACAGACAGCAACCACCAGGGGAAAATACACTTGTTTCGTCTGTTTGCAGATAATTAGCACGTTGAACAGCTAACATTTTACCATCAAGTGTAAATGTCAGTCAGCTCACAAGTCATTCATTCTAGTCCTTATTTGTCAATACCACTGCTAACAAAACACTGTCCTTGACTTGCAAACTGCAGTCACCGGTGCAAGATGATTTATTTTGTGTCACTGTTCCCTTACTAGCTCAGCTGTCAATCAAACACACACACACACACACGGGCCCACCCATTCAGACAGCTGAAGGCTAAAGTAGCATTTCTCTTTAAAAATAATAATAATTATTTTGCCACACTCTTTGACTGTACAGGGATATGACTAATTGTGATTTCAGTTTGTACATACTTTTCTGAACAAACTAAATGTTGCTGGCTTCTTCCAGCCAAAGGTGAAACTTTCCTTCCTCCTCGGTTCTGTGCTACTTTCTGAATCTTTTACCATAGAAACAGAGAAAGAGAGTAAGTTTGAGACAGAGAGAAACAGAGTGAGAGCCAGACAGAGAGATACAAAGAGAGGGAGAAGGTGGGAAGGAGAGATTTCTGCCAGTTTTTTCTTTCCTCCCCAAAACCAGCAGCTCATTTTGGGCAGTGATTCAGCAAAATTGATTTCAGGAAGAGAGTGCAAGAGAGAGAGAGAGAGGCGAGAGAGGCGACAGAGGCGAGAGAGGCGAGAGAGAGAGAGGGGGAGAGAGAGAGAGGGAGAGAGGGAGAGAGGGAGAGAGAGAGAGAGAGAGAGAGAGAGAGAGAGAGAGAGAAACGTGTGGGGACTTTAGAAACTTCAGCCCAAAGTTCTATCAAATGATGTTATGCTGCACTTTGCAAAACTGCTCACATACACAGTGCTGCTGAGCAGGGAACAGGTCTGCTCCTCACCCAGACGTTGTCACAGTTTATCAGTTATTTAGTCGGGCCGACAGACACAGCTGTACAGTAAATACTGTAAAATCTGCCTTGTGCTTTACTTTGAATACTCAGCACACCTTTCCAATTGGCTGCTTCTGGTCCCCTCCAAAGAATGTTTAGTCTAGTTGTTATCAGAGTGAAGTCTCCACCCTCACTGCCTATGTAATGATGCGGTTTCGGTGTATTGTGAGAAAAACCCCAACCTCTTTCAAGTCGAGCCACAACACTTGCGTTTAATTACTGTAGTCCCAATGTGATGGTGATTTATAGCAAAGAGAAGTGGCATCTAAAGCCAGAGATTCCCCTGAATCTGTAGCATCTGCAGAGCACATTTCTGATTGGCTCATGCTTTATCCCCAATAATGTTTCTTTCCTGTTTTTGTGAAGTCTTTTTTTGTGAAGTCTGTGACGTAACAGAGATTACTTTGCTAATAAAATGTGTGCGAGAGAGCGAGAGAGAGAGGGGTAGTGAGAAAGTGTCGCGCACGACAAGCATGCGCAATTGCAGAGCACACTTAATGATGTCTTTTCAACACATCAATGCACATAAATTTGTTGAGTAATCATGTGCAGTACATCACTGTGTCGTTAACATATGTTCATGTGCGTGTAATTTCTTTCAACATGAACGTGCTGAATAATACACATCCTCCTTAAGTAGGTTTCTTTGGTGGATGGGGTTAGATATGGGGTCTTTCGTAGGCTGCCTCAGCTTTAGGAAAGTGGTGCATCTGTGCTGTGATGCTGTATGCAGAGCTCTGCAATCTGGGGGGATTTGGTATTCTGCTCTTAGCCCAGACTAGCAGGATCCTCCTCTGCACTGTGTGGAAATATTGTTTCACTGGGCTCAAGTAAGTTACATAAAATTATGACATAAAATCAGACTGAGGGTGGATTGTAACTAATACTGATAAAGGAGTCCTGAAAGAAATGCAATTCACTTTTTGTGAAGCTGGAAAAAAAAAAACATTTTTGTTACATTCCCCTTCCTCCTCCCTCTCTTTCTCCAGGGACCGCATGCAGCAGTCGGCCATGTACGACCTGTGTCTGGGCATGAGGCAGGTGAGCCAGGAGTTTCTACGACTGCAGCTGAGCTATGATGAGTTCCTCTCCATGAAAGTCCTTCTGCTTCTCAGCACAGGTAGGCAGTAAACTACAGGCCCTGCAATAGCACTTATTTATTTATTATATACCCACTTGCTCACACTGCTTCTTTTTTTTTCTTCCCCTCAAGCACAAATTATACTTGCTGTATAATGAAATGTCATTTGGAAATCATTTTATTTAAAGAAACAACAAAAAAAAAACATTATGTTGTCAACATCAATTCCATGAAAGAATTAATTGAAATTTCAGGCTATCCATAACTCAAACTGACTAACAAACATAACATGAATGCTGTAGATGTAATAAACATGAATTTCCTGGCTATAAGGTGTGCAGACCAGACACTACTAATAGAGACCGCTCTTTAATACCACTTTAGACCTTTGTGCCTGACAACAACTGCCACATGTCATGGCAATGACTGAACTGTAGTGTCCCAGTTAAAGCTGACCATTGCAGACATCGTTATTTTTAAGTATAGCTTCCCAACGTTGAGAGGAGGATGCTCCTTTCTTTTCCGATGCTGCATTCAAAGTCAACCCAAAGACATTGGCGTCCTCTTTGAAAGTACGAGCTCCTTGTGTGAGAACACGTGTCCCGTGAATAGGTGATACTCCGTGTACCGTGACACCAGAATCAACAGGGCTGATAGTCCGTAGTTTATGGTGAGCAGGAGAGGGTTTTTTTTCTCTGCCTTTTACACCACATACAAGCAGAGGTGCGATGCCTTTCGCGGCCTGAGTCACTCAACGTCTCCCACATTCCTCAACCAAAGGAAGTGTATTGATACGGTTTCTTGGGTTCCGCTTCATCCACCTTGAGACTGCTTTGGCAATGTTCGTACACATTCCTGGCACAATTGTGTCTTTTTTAAAGTCTGTTAGATTATCATTCCTGGTAATCCGTTAACATGCGTAACAAGCGTGGAAATAGACTTGATGCAGCTTGCACCTGTTTGTGTAGCAAAACACGTTACATGCAGATAGAGAAAAGGGGACAGCGTCTTCTTTTTTTTTGGAGCGAAAGCTACTCTGTTTTATATTGTTTTATTTTTTAAATTGCCCATGGATAAAGATAATGTCTATCACTCACTAAAGAGGGTCTCACCGTGTTGCCAAAATGCCCCACAGGCACTGCAGCTTCACAGAGAGGATGTGTTGGACCACATAGCTCAGTTAGAAACTAAAAGCACTGCTTTTTCCACCACCTCAACACCCTGTGAGCTGCTGCCTTCAGTTCAATAGTAACAGTTAAAGATTCCGTGACGGCAGCTGTGTCATAACTTCACCGTCCACACCCACTCGCAGCTATTAAAAAAATAAATAAAACCTACGCACGAGACCTGCTGCTGTTTTGTACTTATACATATGCTTAATGAAAGGCCTTTATCTGTGAGTGTCTTTGTGCCAATAGATGTTCGATATTTAGACTGAGAGGGGCCGGGGGGGGTGGGGGGGGGGGAGTTGAGGCGGGCTATTTAAGAGTCTACATGCTGGCCAGACTTCAGACTCTTTGAACTTCAGCGCCAGTGCCAATCAGAAGAAATATTTTTTAATTTTCAGTTACTGAGGCCTTTAAAAGTGGTGCGTGAATTCTGGACTCAACCATGGTAAACTAAACTTCATCCTAGTATCACAAGTTCTTCAATTTTACATTTTGGACAGTTAAGTTACACCATAATCCAAAATGAATTATAATGAGTGCAACCATAGAAGGAGTTTATAGTTCTATTGGCAATTAAAAGGTCAAAACTGCTCAGACAATGTAGCAGACATGTCAGTGGCTTTGCGCTAATCATATCATGTTTGATTGATGACACAAATTTAATCCTATTTATTAAAACATAAAACATTTTTTTTTATGGTTATCAGATGACCTTTACTATAAAATTTAAAGCCCAAACATTTTTGTAACAAATCCCACTTGCTGCTATCTGCTATCTTGGCCCTAATTCCGATCCATTTTTGTAATAGAGTTTAAAAAAATGTATCAGACTTTAAAAACAGAGTTGCAGTTTCTAAGCCTATGTGCTGGAAGTCTTTTAGTTTATAAACCCTAACCATATTTAATAAAGAGTATTATTTGGATGATTGGTCAGTAGTGATCATTAAAACAAATGTAAATAAAACAGTTGTACACATTCTGTCAGTGGATATACATAAACATACAATCTATCCCTTACCGTTGGTATAAGGTTGGTCTGGCTTCATAGTACAGCGGTGGAGTGAACGCAGACATAAACTCAGTGTTGTTGAGTCATGTGGAAGCAGGGGAGCTCCAGCTGGACTTCAGCTATTGGATGTTGGGAGAGATGAGGAAGAGAGAGAGAGTACAGAGAGGATGGAAAACCAAGAGGGAAAAGGGAGATTTAAAGAGTGAAATCAGACAAATGTTGACAGGGAGAGCTTGTGTTGGTGAGAAAGAGACAGGTGCATAGCTATAGGGAGAAAGAAACAGAATACAAAGGGGTAGGGGAGTTGGCAGAGCTGGTCCTTCTGTTGCCATGGCCTCCCTCTCCTCTTCTCGCTGGTCCTCTGGAGATTTTCCAGAGACTCCTGCTGTACTTAATAAAGGCCAGTCAAGCACCAGGCAACTCTCCAAGACCTGCTATTTTTCTTTACTTCCTTCAAACCCGGGGCTGGGATTTTGAAGGAGAGGGTGTGGATAAAAGAAACTGGTATACAGCATTGAAACAGGGAATTTCAACCTGCTCTGGTTATTGGATTTAGTCAAAATACAGCGGGAAAATACCAGGGATGGGAAGAAAATAATCATTCAGCAGTTTTAATGTGCAGCAGAGAAATTCCTGTACCTGTGAGTGAGTGCGCTGTATGGAGGCTCGACAAAGATTTCAGCAAAAGCACTTAAAGCAGTCCGTGTCTGGATTTTCTGAGGCACTGTAGGAAGCTCTCTTCGTTACAGTCATTCCGAGGTAATGCTAGGACCTCGTGGAAAGAGTAGCGGCGTCAATGTTTACAGAAGAGATGTCAGAACTTGTCAGCTGAGCAAGTACTACGGAGTCATTGAGTGTGTGTGTGTGTGTGTGTGTGTGTGTGTGTGTGTGTGTGTGTGTGTGTGTGTGTGTCTGTGCCTGTGCCTGTGCCTGTGGGCTGGTTTGAAAAATGTTGTGAGAGAGAGAGAGAGAGAGAGAGAGAGAGAGAGGGATGAAGAGAAAAGAGAGAAGGGCTGTTATTCCTCTCTGACCTTGGCTAAGGTTTCATTGAGCCTGTGGTGTCTCATGACCCTGTTTGGATTTGGAACAGGAGCGGTGGCCTGCTCAAGCCAGTTACGCTCCTCACCTCTACACAGACATAGTACTGCTAGATTATCTCAATCATTCTCTCACCAAACAGCCTCGTTCCAGGTGGGGCAAGTGTACAGTATGTTAACCAAGGTGGGTGCAACATGTGACACGTTTTACAGTTAGTCACGCAACTGCCGGATTGTTTTGAACTACTGTAATCATTTTTAATCTCACCAGTCATTACTCTCCTGGGTGATTGTGCCTGTTAGTTACTGAAGTCACGCTCAGGGGTAATTGTAGAATTCCCAGCATTAAATCTAACGTTAAACCGAGAGCCATCCTGTCAGTTTGGTATGCACCAGCAACCCAGAGCAGGAAACTACATGACCTTGAACGACATTGCTAATGGCATCTCCAAACTGCACGAGTTATGTTCGCCTCTTTATGTTGCGCGCATTAGTAAACGAGCTTTTCTGGGCTTTTGGTACAGCTGCATAAAATATGGCCGGCTCGAAAAAGCTCTGTACCTGCAGCGAACGTCCATTTGACACCGATAACGTTGGTATGAATGCCCTGTTTTGTGGCCGGTCATGGCAACGCCCTTTAATGGCAGGTCAGTTTCTAATCAGGGCGTATGTGGGTCAGTGGGAGGAAAACAAAAGGTCCAAATGCAGACCTCGGTTTTAGCACATTCTCATCATGTCAGCCATGATATGAAGCACAGAAATCACAGCCTTTGCACCGGGGTCCAATCTGTTTTCATATCTGCTTCCCTCGACCTCATGTAAGTCATGCTTGAAGGTGATTGTGCATCAATGTAGGGCTGGGAATATGGCTAAAATCTAAAATCTTCTATCCCGATATAGGTAATTTAATTTATTTTGAATACATGAAAAAAAAAAAAATACAAGAACTTTCGCGCAAAATGATCAGATTTTAAAATATTATATTAGAAGTTTAGAGGATGTAGTTGTGTATAACAATATCTTGATTTGTAATGTCTATTGAGAGACAATATTATCACATTGAATTTTTTTCCCACCTCTACATCGAATGTAATCGAGAATTACATAGAAAGAGAGGACGTGATGAAGTCAGACAAACACACCTTCTCAGATTTATTGACCTACAATGATCCGTTCTCAAAAGGCTGACACGAAGCAGGTTTCTGCTTCAGGCTATTCATTCTGCAAAAACTCAGAACAGGTTCTGTCAGTTACTGCTTTTTGCCAGTGTTGCTAATGGCTATACTCACACGTACTAAAGAAAGCACATGATTTAGTTTTTAAAGGGAGGTAATTTAAACTATTAGGGCCCACAATTTCACATTCTGCTGTGAAAGATACTTTTTCTAAGGTTTCAAAAATACGTTGAAAATGTACGAGACATTAACACCGTCGTCTCTTCTCGACGCGTTTAGCCTGCTGTGCGTTTGGTGACGTCAACTGACCTTTTTCAAGGCAGGCAGTTTGACTTGTCATAGTAGGAAAACTCAAGTGGATTTAATAACAATGATAGGTGTGTTCCATTTAAGGGAGGCGCTGGTTCACTGGAATAGCTTACTGGGCCACTTAATAGAACTGAGCTATTGTAAATGTTAAGGTGATTGTAAGAGCATTTTATACAGTAAACGATCAGTCGAGAAAATAATCAACAGATCAATTGATAAAGAAAATAATCAGAAGTTATTTGCCTTATTCCACAAAATTAAAGCAATATTTATTTTTATTATTATATCTGTATCCATTTTCTTTATCTTATTATCTTATTATTAACACTGGCGTGGGAGTGGGCGTTGTGGATAAAATCTTCTGTCATGGTACATGTGATGTTATATTGTGATATACTGTAGTTACGTTTCTGGAAAGTTAATAGATTGTTTATGGGTAAATAACCAGAAAGTGATGCCTGTTTTGGGCTAATATATACAATTAAATACATTACAAATGAAGGTACAGTACTTTGGAAAATTTAAAAAAAAAAAAAATCCTTTTATCATAAAACATGGATCAACACATGGATTTCCAGCATTGCGAAAGATGACCCAAGACAGCCAGAGATATAACTGTATTGAAACATCTCCGACGGTCGACAAAGTCATGTTGTGGGTCATCTTAGTATAAGTCTATCATCATATCTAAGTCTTGGCTCAAGGACAACTGAGGGCGTTCCCTCAGACTGATTTGAGGTGTGCTCTTTGTGAGGCGAGGTGTCTTTTAATCTGGTAGCCAGCAGCTGAATGTCATTGAGGAGCTTTGGCAGACGTCCATATCTGTGACTTTGTTCTCCTGCACAGGGAGAGAGAAAAATATTGCAGACATTTCGATGCATCCTCATGGTGCAGTTACCGTATCTCATTTTTCACGTCTGTCTAAGTCTCTCCCATTACACTGCCTTTTTACTTTAAATGCACCATCCAAATCATTATGGTGTGAATGAAGGTTGGAGTAATTTAAGAGCTCTGGTCATTGATCAAACTTCTTGATAAATGATGTTTAGTAGACAAATGATTAAGCTCTTTAACACACATAAGCACCGTTGTTCCCTTTTTTTTTTTGCCGTCACTGAGATAACTTTTTTATCAATGGCTTCCAGTATATCAGTTGTCTTTCATGAATCAGTAGCTACACATGAACTAATTAGCTCTTGAAATGGTGAAAGTTGTTTTAATGAGTCGCTTAATAGATTTAGATTGTCAACACAGGGAAAAAAATCCCGAACCCCCCGACCCCCAAAAAAGGCTACTGTGTGGGAGTCCGACCGTGATTTACACCTCTAATTACCCTTTACACGGTTACACATTTCCACATTAAAGGAGCATACCGGTGGTTGTGCATGGCTTGGCCCATTACCTGCAGATGGTGATGATGGTAATGGGCATTTTCTAAAGTGCACCGTACATTTTTGGATGTATGCACTACATTGCAGGCAGCTATTGGTTTCCACTCGTTTCTGTATGATAGGAAAATCAAATAAGAGAGACTGAAGAAACGTAAACCATCACAGTGAGCGTTTTGGAGCCTAATTTTTTATATTCTTCTATCATGTATGGTTTTCGTTGCTTTTTTCACATATACAAATAAACATTGACGGCTGAGAATGGCTTGTTGGCTGCAGAACACTCTTATATTAAATATGCTGATTATGTAAGACACATTCACTTCAGTCATGACAAATTACTAACAAGTTTTAATCATTTCTAATAAATCTGCCTAGTATCTCATATCAGTTTTTTTTTTTTGTGCCAATATTGGGACATAACATTTAAACCTGTATTGTTTTCCACTCATGAAATCCAGTTGATGACAGAAGGATTTGTTTTGTCTCCCAGTTCCCAAAGAGGGTCTGAAGAACCAGGCGGCGTTCGAGGAGATGAGGGTTAATTACATTAAGGAGCTCCGGCGTTCAGTGGGGAAAGCAACCAACAACTCTGGCCAAACCTGGCAGCGCTTCTTCCAGCTCACCAAGCTACTGGACGCCATGCATGATGTAAGTACCCTTGCCCTGTCTGCCTCCCATTGCCAATGGCCTACAGTACAGCACAGGCTTCCCTTGGCAGCCTCTCGGTATGCCATGCCTTCACACACAGAGCGAGGTGTCCAGTGGCACTGTTTTGAATAAAATGACAGCACAGTGGATTCGGAGAACTTAGCGGTTCAATGGTGATGTGGCTTGGAATAAAGATTATTACATCCCAATCCGGTCCTGAGGGGGAGGTTATTTTGGAAGAGGTAGTGACCAGCCCGTACTGGTGAATGGAAAAGAAGGGGATCAATACAAGCTCGCAGTTTATTGGAGCAGAGTACACAGTGGTCACTGAGGCAAATGTTTATGCCCGGGTCAACCAGTATGTGGCATAACGACAGTGTAGGCAAAGCCCCAAGAAGTGGGAGTCAGCAAGTAGGAGGTCACAGAGATAGATGACAGGAATTCAATGACCCAAATGAGTGAATGGGGTTAGTGCTGGAAGGATGATGCTTCTTTAAAGGAGGGTTATCCAGAAAAAAAAATCAGTGGTGCCCCCCAGTGGTGAGCTAGGAAGAATTGTAAAGGGGTCAGTGCCCCTACAGAATGTAAACACACTCATATAAATATACAGTAGTCTATTAAAACTCTCCTTATTTTAGAAAATGTTTACATATGAATAATACTATCCTATAAAAATAGGAAAATCTTTTTTTGTCAGCCTGAAACAAGCCATAAAAAGCTACATCTAAAGCATGTTTCCAATAAAATGTTCTGTCTGTGTCGTCCAGCTGGTGGGGAACTTGTTGGACTTCTGTTTCTACACCTTTCGTGAGTCCCAGGCCCTGAAAGTGGAGTTCCCCGAAATGTTGGTGGAGATCATCAGTGACCAGATACCAAAGGTGGAGTCAGGCCTCACTCACACAATCTACTTCCACAAGAAGTGACTCCCTTAACAGCCGGGTGAGAAGCAGCAAGACCTGGAAGAAATGGGGAAGAAGTTCAAAAAGAGAAAATGTGCGAGAAAAGGCCAGACCAGTTGGCCCGCACCCGGTCGCCCAGTATGCCGGCGTCGTCCTCGTCTTGGATGGGAAAGTCACGCAACGTGGTGACGGAATTAAAACGGGGAGAAGTGATTTGACCCTGCGGTCACCACGAGCAGGTCAGAGCTGTGAATAGTACGTGGAGCCGAGCCCGACACGCCGAGAAGGACTTGAGACAAATGTGACAAAGCCTCCCGAAGTATCCCCGCCCCTTCCCCCCCTCCCCCCGCGTGTTCCTTTGCCCCCCCCCCCCCTCCTAGCCCCAAAGACAGTATTTTCTATGGAGATAAAGCCATACATTTCTTAGGATGCGCTATATACATTCACTGCGTGCAGACACACACACAGAGGGAAATTGATACACATGCTGTCAACAATCCTTCACACAAAACTCACAGATGCACTCCACATGCACTAAAATCAGAATCCCGTACAAATCTAGAGAGAACGTTTTTGCAAATATTACATGTGGCTTATGCAGTCTTTCACAAATAATAGCACTACAAAAAAAAAATATATATATATGCCAATACTTAGATTTCGCTTTGCAGCATACTGCAAGACAACAGGGGAATTATGAGGAGACAGAAATTCTAGACGGTAAGGCGAAAGGTCTATTTGAATATTATCCAAGGGCTATACAAGCGTCATCTTAAGCTAAATAATTATATTAAATCTAACGAGTCCAAGTTTCAATCTCAATCGGTCTCATAACAGCCATCATTAACATTCACATACTGAGTTTTTTAAAATTAAAATATGTAGTAAAACAATCAAAACTAATATGCAAAAGTCCAAAGCTAAAGCTGTTTTGAAATTTAAGAAATGTCTCTCTTGTGTGAAGAAAGGTTGCACGTGAAGCTCCCATGTCATAAAGTCACTATTTTTAGGCATTGTGGTGTAGAATTAAGACAATATTGATGAACGATTTTACCTTTGTGCAAAAGTGGTCAGGAGTGCTGCAGGATGGAAAACATCATGCATTTACGGAAACGATTGCAGTAGAGTCCGCTGGTAATGGATTTGACTGAGGTGCATCCATAGTAATTGTGTTTTGTGTTATCTCCAGAGCAGCTGTCCAAATGTCTGTTTTTACTCACAATGAAGCAAAACCAGCCCTTTGTGAACCAACACTTATCTACTCTTCCCAGAAATAATAAGAAGCATTTTATAAAAGTGTGTTGCAAAGGTTTAGTTTTTGACAAGCCAGTCATTTTACATTAAGGTGCTTCATTTCTACAAAGCCAGGCAAAGCATAACATGTACAGTAACGTGTTGACAGTCCATACAATACACTGTGCGGACACGCGGTTTAAAACACACATACTCTGTAAAGTTGATATATTCCAAAATGGAGCATTACTCTGCAGTGCTTACAGCAAACAGCTAATGTATCAAAAACCAGGCAAATGTGTACAGGTATTAACAACTTCTTTAACACATTCTATTCAGCGGTTGTACAGAAAATGTTTTGAGGTACGTCGGGATGAATGCTCGATGAAGAACTGTTGGTATGATCACCTTTCCTAATTTAGTTTAATTCCTAACTCTTATCTTTGGGCCAAGCTACTGCTATTTTAGGTATGGCAGGCCCAGTCATCTGGACCATTAACTTGTCTCACACCCCACTGGTTTCTGGGTGGTTGTGGAAGGAACACTACTATGATGCTACTGAAAAGCGATAGAGCCGCTGGGGAAGAAAAACAGTGGGGGCGTGTGATTATTTGTCTTTTTTTCTTTCTTTTTTTTTGGTGCCCTGTGAGTGTGTATTTACATTTGTGTATGAAGTGAGAATGGCTTAAGTTTGTGTGTGTGTGTGTGTGTGTGTGTGGTTTTTTTCTTTCTTTTTCTGGCAAGCATGTGTGCATAGTTGATCTGCTCTTTCAGTGTGGGTATTATGCATTTATGTTATAGGATTAGCCATATCCTATTTCTACATTTCGATTTGCACAGTGAGATACAATGTGAAATGAGGCATTAGTGCAGCTAGCAGGAATTGTCTGTTTTGATAAGCAACTATGATGATGCGGGAAAAGACTTTCTGCATGGTCACCCAGCCTAAAGTTAGACAACATGACATCATTAGCACAGCTGGGTGCTTGTGTAATGTATTTGTGGTCTCGGCTCTCGTGATGATGACGCCGTGCTACGCTATGAGGTCTCTTCTGTGGCGGTAATTGTGTGAAGATTGGTGGACAAAAAGATGGCGGTGGCATAATTGCAACTGTTGTAAGGGACTGTGCAAAAGTTATTCGGGGTGTTCAGAAAAGGAGGACGGTTATGCATTTCAAATTTTGGCTCAAGGGAGGGTAGTTTGTATTCGTTGGGAGAGCAGGGGGAGGGTGTTTCAATCGTCCCATAATTATATGCGTTTCATTCATCCCGAGTTGAAAATATTGTGGTTCTCATTGTGATTTTTCTTATCAGATGACTCATTCGCCGGCTTTTATAAACCCAACTGTTTAGCAGCTCTTTATTTAAAAATAGAGACGGGCTGTATTTTCACTATTTTGTTGTTTTGCCAAAAAAAAAAAAAACCCATAAGATATAAATATAAGATTCAGTCCCCGTCTCCTGCCCAATAAGTTTTGTACAGTCCCTTGTCAGAAAGGCCTCATTTTACAACCTGTGTTTGTTGTGCATTATTGTGTTCAAGTTGTGAAGGACCCTGAAGCTATTCTCTCACCGTTTTTTTTTTTTTTTGCCCCTTTTTTGTCCTTTTTGAAGAATAAAAAAAAAAAGGTTCATAGGATGAATGGGAAAGTATTTTTGAGAGAATTATATTTTGCTGGAAAACAATATTTAAGTACTTTGTCTAAAAATGATATCCTTTTTGTAAAATGAAATGTTAATGCATGCTTTTTGATGAGATGTTTACATTGTATTTAAAAAAGGGAAACTTGTGCCTTTTTATCTCACCTGATTTACAATTTTACAGTATATATTGTAAATAATACAGCAAGTCCTTATGTTGAGTATAGTATAAAACATTTTTACTTTAACCATCTTGTTGGAATATTGGAAAAATGTGTGTTTCCCACTCGCCATGTTCTGTGTGTTGGATCACAGAGAAGAATTTACAGTTGAGTTGGCGCCAGAAAGGGCCAAATAGAGAAATGAATGTATCATACATTGTGAGAGACTTATGGAACTTACTACCTGAATGTTAGAGAGAGTACATGTATTATCTTCTTATTAAGTCAAGTTATTTGATTTTGCATCTTTACTTTATTTTTTTTACTTTTTGCATCTTTGTTTAAGTGGCTCAAACAAAAGATAATAATAATCAAAAAGTATTTCTTATTTTGTAACAAGATGTATCAAGTGATGGATCCTTGAGTTGTTG
The DNA here is from genome assembly GCA_016806645.1 of Ophiodon elongatus. Taxonomy (NCBI): domain Eukaryota; kingdom Metazoa; phylum Chordata; class Actinopteri; order Perciformes; family Hexagrammidae; genus Ophiodon; species Ophiodon elongatus. The sequence continues at coordinate 133,824 of JACSYO010001880.1, forward strand.
CTGTTGAAATGATTTCCTAACCCGTGGCGGTATTGTCGGTGAGCATCACAATAAAATCAAGAAATCACAGACTATTGAAACTGGGATACGTGAAAGAAAGTTCTTGACTTATCAGTTTTAAAGTAGAAACTTAATGCACACACAAAACAAAGTGAAATGATGGACGTAGAGGCTGTAGACCTGAAGTTTTGCCAATTCAAATTTGACCAGTTATTAACTGCCAAATGAGGTCTAAATCATAACAAAAAAATATTTCCCAAAGAATGGTAATGTTAAAATATAAACACATCATTTTCTCAAGCCCCTGAATGACCCTTTTGCACTCCAAATATTTGGCTTTGACTGTTGGCTATTTTCTTTTCTTGAAAGGAAACGTTCTTTCTTGAAAGGAAAAGTTCTTGCTGAGAGTTAGATGAGAAGATTGATACTACGCTAATGTCTCTATGGTAAATATGAAGCTATAGTCAAGAGACCTTTAGCTTAGCTTAGCAAAAAGACTGGAAGCAGGTGGAAACAGCTAGCCTGGCTATACCCAAGGATTAAGAAAATACACCCACCAGCACCTCTAAAACTCAGTAATTAACAAGCATCTTGTTTGTTTGACTGAAAAAGTGTGAAAATTACGGTTTATGTGCTAGACTGTCAAAGCAGGAAGTCACTGCGCTTGACCAGGAAATAGTTCAGCACAAAATCCCCCATCAAAACACAACTTGTAGTTTTTACTCCTGTTTTTGTACAAATGAGATTGTGAGCTAATATGTGTTACATAATGAGCTTTAGAGGTGCTGCTAAGAAAATGTTGTTACCTTTGTACAGATCCAGGCTAGCTGTATCTCCGTCTTTATGCTAAGCTAAGCTAACGGTAACCTGGCTGTAGCTTCATATTTACTTCACAGGTCTGAGGGTGGTATCAATATTCTAATCGAATCGAAAGTGTTTCCCAAAATGTCACCATGTTCATTTATTGACTTAATGAAATAAAAATAAAAATGTCAAAAATAAAAACGTCACTCTTATCAAGATAGCAAAATGATTTTCAAAGCTGTCTCCTTCAAAAAAAAAATGAACTCCTTTTAGGCATGAATGACTCAGAATGTGTTCAACTGCTGTTACACAGTACACCATCGCGTCACTGTATGTGAACTCACGTCATGGCCATTTTCTGTTCACGGTTATGAATCGGGTGTAGAGAGACTAAGCCATATCTCCACAGCCATGGCAGTGCATTTCTTATTAATATATAAATATATACAAATGTTTGTTTTTTTTCCAATTCCAAAAATGACTTTTTACTCAGATGCTTTGTACAATATTTCTCAGCAACTATCCAGCAAACATACAGTAGACATCCTTCACCATAAACCAATAAAACCAGTTACTACTGTATATCTTGATGCAGATATTGCCATACTTGTGTTTGCAAAACTATTGCAAGATTCTAATAAAACTGTTAAATTGATCATTTGATGTGGTGTAATTTGTCTGTGTATGTATGCATGTGTGTATGTGTGTATGTGTGTGAGATGAAATATGTATCACGAGACAGAAGCTAGGGAAATGTGCCCTCAAAAAAATGGGTTGTTTGATCTGGTTGAATTCAAAACAGCTGCATTTGGCGGCTGGGGAGGATAATGAGCCAAAAAAACACAGAGTTAGCATGGAAAAACAGAAATGATGTGAAGCAGCAGCAGGTACAGCAGTCACGGGGAGAGCAGATGAAGAGAACAAAGAGGAACGGAAAGAGAGTAAAAATGACAGAGATAAAGCAAGCGAGTATGAGGCTTTTACAGTAAAACGGTGCCTGTGGAGAAAAATCACCATTAACCTTGTTAAAGGCTGATCTGAAAACACGCCTGCTTTGCCAGACTGTAGAGCAGACAGTATTACTTTTTTTTTTTGCTCATTTTTTTTCTCTCTCTCTCTCTCTCTCTCTGAATCCACAGCCTTCTCCAAATCTCCCCCAGATTTCCAATTGCTTTCACTTGTAGTCGTGCCAGATAAACAGAATCTATTGGATCAGGCTGATTTCACGGCTGCGCCCGCGCACATGGCGGCTTCTGTGGCCCACTCTCTGAGCTGAGGTTGTCTCCACCCCCCCCACCCCCCCTCCACACTCTCACATTTATGTTGGAAATTCACTTTTCTCCAAATTCCCACTCAGTTTTCAGCCCCAATAACACATCAAGTCTAAAGAAACCAGAGGAAGACACAGGAATGGATTAAGTTAGTGTTGCTTCCACACGGAAATTCAAACACGTTTGAATCCCTGAATTGTGTCATTTGCTCATCGTTTAAGGTAAAGTGCTGTGGGCTTTGATCTAAGCTGAGTCATGGCGTTGAACTGTATTTTGCGGTTGAAGGACACTGCGTCATGGGAGCCAGAGAACAGCTGGCACACAGCCAGAACTCTGGGAAATGAGAAATGTAAACAGCCATCTGGATTTTTGCTCAAACACAACTACATCTCGTCTCATTCGACACGCTGACACCGACGTACACATAGTATCCCAGACTGATAGACGATGATGCATAATGCATGCGGAGACGCAGACATCCCCACAGGTAACACAACCTCAGTCTCAAGTGATATTCGGGCAGCTCGCAGGCTGACCAACACTCATTTTCATTGCGTCGTAGACCCAAATTTAGAAGTGAAAGATAAATGCACCTCGATTTAACTGGGTTCATAAACAATTTACATTGAGCGCGCCAGAAAATAAGTGGAGCGCCAACTAAGTAGGAAGTCCTGGAGGAGAGAGACACGGACAGGTGAGGTGGAAGACGGAAGGAAGGCAGATAGAAAATCATGGCTCGCTCTCGCTGACAGACAGTCCAAAGCAGAGTGAGAGGCAGGCAGAGTGGATGTCTGTATGATTCAGCAGTATTCTGGCAGCGGGTAGAGGATGATGAAGGGCCCCGGGGGTGGATGGTGGTGGTGATAGTGGGGGAATAGTTTTGCCCATCTCATTAGCTCTGCCTCATTTCATTATGTAATCATGCCGTCTGTGTCAGGGTGCTGGTGGACACAAACCACAGCTCCAACCTTTGGTATTTGTGGACAAAGCATGTGTGTTTATACTTCTAAATAGTGCAGCAGCACACTCATGCGTATTATGTAACCGAGGCCAAAGCACCGGGTCTGGAGGCCGTTTGGTGTGTTGATTAATTACACTGATGTAGTCTAAAAATAAACACGTGCAAGTCTGAGATGTAAATGGATCAGGGCGGTGGAGGTGGATCAGTGTGTGTTTATTTTTTTTCTTTATTAAAGATTATTATCTATGTTTAATCCCCTTTTGGAAAGTTTTTTTGGAAGCAGCTTTGCCATCGGCTTTGGTCAGATGGACGTGAAGGCTAACGTTACGCTACACGGCTCAGTGGAACAGTACTGGCTGCAAAGTGACTACTCATTCCACCAGTCGCTGTATTCTTAGACTCTGTGGGAAACTGTGGACCTTTCTAACTGACACAATAGAGGAGTCATCACAAAATTAGACATAGCGCTAGATTTGACATTGGTAACTTTCCCCACATATAAAATTTGACAATTATGAGTCTCAGTCAACTGAAGGTGTCCATAAAAGTGACGACAGTGCTTTCCTTAATTGTCTTCCTCTTAAACTCCTGTTCATGAGATCAGTGCCTGAGATGAGATTGTTTAATACAATATTTGATAAGTCGTCGATCTTTAAAATGTTTAAATTATCGTTCATCACATTTATTTCATGACAAGAATACAAAATACAGTAAAGAACAAAAAAAATCTTTATTTGTTTAACATTGATCAAGAGGATACCCAAAGGTATAAAAGTGAAAGAAGTCAAGGCCCTTTGAAGAAGTCATAAATCTGCTGCTGAACCAAAGCTCTCAGAAAAATTAAAGCGTCCCGTTGAACAGCTGAGGGATGAATTGTAATGGGACATGTATACATGCTAAAACCAATCCATATTATAACCTGTCCATCAAGTAATGGACACTTGTAAAACATACTTGGCATTCATAACTCTCTCAATATTTAGGCTATATGAACTGAACGGATGTAAAACTTTGAAATACTGCATTTTGTGGTCCTATTGATAATAAAACTTTGATTTCTAATCACTTCCTCTCCCGACAATGGAAATTGATAAAAATGGATAAAATAATGCTAAGCTAAAATGACAGCTTCGTGGGAGTGTCTCATTTCTCTGCTCAGAGGAAAGCGAGCGATGTTAAAAATAAGCTTTGAAAACAAAAAAATCATTTGACACGAAAAACTTTCCAAACTCGGTTTCAATCATTACTACCTATTTAAATTTACCTCTGCGGACTCTGTCTGATGCTAGTGTTTAACTCAAGAAGCTCATCAGTCATCAAATAGGCGTTTCATTGTGTTTCTGTAAAGGAGTGCACCAAGAACAAGACAGTACAGAGTGGATTTAAAATTCAAAAGTCATGCAATCAATGTGCCAATTAAATAAAATAAAATTACAATTGCGATGTGCCTCATTCTGAATATCCAAATATTCCTTAAATGACAGAAGACTAAAACATTTTAAAAGTGAAAGCAGTAACACCACAATTCATTTACATACATACATTTACACTGGGTGTTTTCCGATGGTCAAGGCACGGGAAGTAAAGTATCTCTAATCTTTTAAAAGCTGAAAACAAAAACTGTGCATCGTTGTCAAGAGGGGTTAAAGCTGCTGAACTCGGTGCAAAAACGTCTTAACGAAAACCGATTACAGTGACTTGAGTGCTGACATTCTTCCTTACGGTTTCTGAGGATCGCTGTTGGACTTGGGAGCTCATGGATACCATGTATAACTGAGGGAGAGCGAGAGCGCGAGGCCTTTGACAGAGAGACGCTCCTTTTCTGCCGCTGCTACAGAGTTACCCGGATGTTTAGAGACGACGGCCTTCTTTGTACGCAGCGGAATATTGTAAGTGCAAAACCCATTTTGTAAATTACAATGCTGAAATCCATGTGGATACTCGAAGTAAAATTCAAACAAAGAAAACATGGCTGCACATGCGTCACAAAAGTCTACTTGTGTATCAAGAACGGGCCACCAGTAATAACAAAATGTCACTTGCTTGAGAGAATTCAGGGATTTGGTTAAACAAGACTCTGTGGTGAATGTCAGAGTCGAGGCACATGCATCTCCGCATAGTTTTCCCCAGTGGAAGGTGATAATTTGTCCATAAATATTCCCATTCGAGGCTACAGCATCTCCACATAGTTTTCAGGGATGAGGCCCCTCTTTCCCTCCAGCTCGCCCTCCAGCCAGCCCGGCTCTCTCGACTGGGTCACTGCAGGAGAGGACACAGCGTCACCAGGGGTGGGGGGGGGAGACAACAGCACAGGGAGGGTGAGGGTGGGGGACAGACAGAGGACACGAAGCCTCCGGTGAGTATACAGCATATGCATGTGTCAGAGCGAACAGAGCACAGGTCTGAAGCGGATACAGTGATTATGTGCTGACAATAAACCCCGCTGTGTCTACTGTACATTTCAAGTTCAGTTTTTTGCGTCGTATTCTTCTTTAAAATGTCCCCCCGAGCTTAACCTCAGCAGCAAAACGGGGCTCTCACAAGCCATTCATTATGACAGAGGTGTCAGAGAAGCCTTCTCAAAAATCCTCCCAGGATTCTTTATTTGCCTACAAAGTGAACCAATTTAAAATGTTGAGTGCACTTGCAAGTCAGCAATTGCAGAGATAAATTGTCAGGGAGAACTTCTAAGGCCAAATCAAGACATGAACTTATTCAACACTTATTTTTCTTTTTTTTTTTATCATAACATGTCTCAGCCAGCGTCGGGACACAAAGAAATGTGTTTAACGACGGTGCTCTTCTGTGTCTATTGAATACAAAATGAACAAGGAACTTTAAAGCCCAAACTTTCATAGTGTGATCAAAAGGATTCATCAGCCTCCAAAATTCAAAGCAAGGTTTGAACCTGCTTTGAATCCTAAATTGACTGACAGGTCCTCCAATACGAAGGCTACCACAAGGAAACACCTCTTTCTGCATTGTTAATGTTTTAAAAGTCTTTTAACAAAGACCCCCAGCCCTACCCGAGTACCATAACAAACTGCCATGCAATTATTTTTACTGCTATTTTTTAGAATAATTATCAACAAATGTATTTCTTTAATATACATACATACATACATACATACATTTCATTCATTAGTCAAATAATAAAGCCTATCCTTAGATGGAAGGATACACTTTATCTCATAAACATTAGAACTAGTGTTTTATTTTACACTCACACCTGTGTTTCCATACTTTGTTTTTACCTTGTGTATTGGACTCATTCACACGGAAGAAACTACGCTTGGTCAGTGTATGACCGAGTACATAATGTGTACATTGTTTTATGAAAAAAGTGAAATTCACCAAACCAACAGAAATACAAATAAGTAGAGACTGCCCCTTTAAGAAAATAAAAGTTGTCCTTTCAGTCAAGGGTCAGGAAGCATCGACATATGTTGATTTTTTCTTTAGACAAACTGTATGTACAGCAGCTTGCTCAAATATTCAGACCTTTTGACCTGTTTGCACATAAGTTATACACAAAAAATATAATAAATACATTTAGAAATAACTGAATAGTGCGGCAAAATATGCAAAATGTCAAGGGTCCTCAAGATACTGCAGATGTCAAGAACAACCGCATCATGTAACAATTATGTAACACGTCAGTCGCTTTATTTGAAGCCTAAGTGTTGACGGACAGACAGAATATAATAAAACTACTTAAACTCCCCAAACTGGACATTTAAGCGGCGATCCAAAAGAAACGCACATCATTCAGTCATACAAAACAGTCAAGCTCCAAATTAAATTTCAGAGTAAGAGAATGGCCTTTAGAACCCAATCTAATTTAGGTTTTGAAAAATGTGGTACTTCATTCATTTTAAGTGTATTAGTCTTTATATAATTCAAGTTCATATTTATGATTTTTAAATCCACTCTCTGATAAATGAAATGTTGCCATTGTATCCTGACATGAACTCTTTCAACCAACAATGAAACATTGATGGCTTTCATGTGCAGGCATCAAAACAGGAAGTAGTGTACAGACAGTAGATAGAAATATGATTAAGGTGAAGTTTCAGTCCTCTAATCCATATCTATTAATGGTAGTTGTCAGATTTTGATGTTTAGATCATTAAGGATGGTTATATCTGCAGGACAGTGGAGGTTTAAAACATCAAAAAAAGATGTGATTGCAGCTTTAAAAGCAGAAAGAAAAAGATAGCCAATAAACTGCAATGCATTGTGGGATCTTATCAAAGACATCACCACATGTTTCCCAGTGAAGACTATAGCATTTCTATAGTGTCTGTGTCTCACAAAAAAAAAGACACAAAAAAAAAAAATAGGAACTACAAAATCCTCATTTCCTCTGAGAGTGATTAAAGCTCAGTCGAGCTTCTTCCAGACACACGGAGGAGCAAATCTGTGTCTCCTGCTCCCCCACCCCCTCTCCTTCTCCTTCTCCTCGTCTCATCTCTCTGTTCGATTGAAGATCAGATTGGGTGTTTCGGTTTTCCTCCAAATCCAATATGCCAGGGCTGGTTCTAAGTGAGCGACTGGTGTAGGCGATAACACTTACCGGCGTTGAATATTGCGCCGACCTGGAAGGAGAGCTCAGAGTCGTGCTCAGCCTCACATGGGTACACTGCCTTGGCTTTCCTGCTGGTGACACTGAAAAATGAAGGCAATCAGTGAGCTGGCGGAGCTTTGGGGAGGATTACCGCACAGTTCAATCTGGGCCCGGGGCCTGCTTGTTCATTCACTCACTAGCCTGAAACAGCAGAAATGGGCCAGGCTGGAATATAAGCAAAAAGTACTAAGAGAGGAGCCGGGCCACTACACACTCTTGTTGTTGCCCTATCTCCAGTCTAGACAGACTAGCGAGCGAGTCAGAACAGACCCATGTGCACCCGTGTGCGTGCACAAACACAATGAGATGCAGCGCCGTTTGTAGCAGGTTTTGTACAGCCAAAAAGGCAGGCACACATCGAGTCCGCACAGCAGACAACCAACTCTGGTGAGATAATTAAAAAGTGGCGAGGGGATTCTAAAGTGGGTTTGCACACAAACAGAGGTGGAATACAAAATTTCCTCCACGCTGCTTCAGCTTTTAAATTCACATTTGTGAGCTTCGAAGCTGCATTGTAAATCAGCTTGATGTAAAAGGGCGCCGTCAAAGGAACCATATTCATCGCTCTGAAAAAGTTAGTAAAAAAAAAAAAGAAAAAAAAAAAAGGCGCATTTATGCAATTGCGCTCCGGAAAACATAAAAAAAAAACGTTTCCACAGAGAGGTTGTTTTGCCCACCATTGCAAACCGTTATCTCGAATGCCAGCAACATTACCATGTAGAAATTGTGCCTTCAACACACGATGCCCTGATAAATATTTCATATTCTTTCTGCAGAGCAGCAACAATGTAGGATGAGAGAGGAGAATAGAGGATATACAAACTGAAAAAAAAAGTTTGTGGTCACAGAGTTGTCAATACAACAATGTTCAGCCGAGTTTTTGAATTCAGATTTGGAAAAATGCACTCTCGTGGAACCGCATTTGGAAAAAATGAGGATTTGTATTTCTATGAAAAAAATAACATTAATGGTTTGCCCACAGAATGGCCGAGCTGTTTACAATTTTTCTCGGTAACATCTGAAAGCCCTGAAAATAAATTCATCATTTGGTCTCAAGGAAGCACAGCAATAGATCAGTGTAATGGGCAGACTGTGTACACAGGCCATCCAGTTCTCTCAGATACCTCTGTGTGTATCTGGGGTTTGACTGAAAGGAAAGAAGCTTGCTGCTATACCCAACACCTTGCATGAAGACCCCTCAAACCAAATTAAAGGCTGGTGAATATATGAGAAACAAAAAAGGGAAAACACTGATGTGCAAGACTGCAAGAAAGATGTTCGACGAGTGAGGCAGTTGGTGATTCTGTTGGGTGAACATGCAAGATAAGACGAGCGAACGAGTAACGGAGCAAGTGAGTGAAAAAAAAGGAGAGTGAAAGAACCCCAGAGTGTGACATTCAACCAATACGCGAGCGTAAAAATCACGACACCAAACGGAGATAAAGACGGGGGAAAAAGTAGTCAACTGCAATTATGAAATCCAGTTGGGAGGGAAACAAGCAAATAGTCCGAAAAGGGATCCCCGTCTTACCTCTCCTCTGGCTTTTCCTCGTCAGAGGCAGCTGTGGTGGAAGCAGGCTGGCCCTCTCCTGAGGCTCCAGTGGGGGACCTGGAGGTTCCTGCTATGGGGGCCCTGCAGATTAAAGGTGCGTTTTATTTACGTTTCAGTCACCACAGATCCTATGGTGTCGTCTATTGACTGAAAACGTGGCATAGCCGCCCTGAAGACTCAACTACCGCCACGTCTTTCAGCTAGAGAAAAGAAGAATGCACACAGAAGGCAGTAACAATGTTGAACCTGGAGGGTTTTCAGCAGAGCGGAGAAGGTGAGACGTTCACCGCGACAAGCAGATGCTGTGCTCTCACGGGGCGTTGTCGTACATTGTTAAACTGTTCACTACTGGCAGCAACTACCGTAAGTGGTGGTATCAGAGCAACAGGTGAGCTAAACTGAGCAACCTGTTGTTATGGAGACACGGTGAGAACACATTTCTACACCGATCTAGAGCAAAAGCAGAAGTCGCTGGTAGATTTCAACGCCATCCACAAGCATCATTTTAACTAGCTTTATCTAGAACCGGACCTAGAAGCGATAGATAATTGAGAATAATAATAATAATAATTAATAATAATAATTGTATTACATTTTCACAGAGCGGGGGGTATAGAGCTGAAACAAGTGTTTCAATAACCACAGATTAAGTCCCTGCACACGGTTTTCTCTCTTTTTAGAAGATGAGAAGAAATATAATATTGTGGCTCTTTTGGTTGACATCATTTAAGACCTGAATGAACTGAATTAACAGTTGCAGTTTCAAGGACATTTCAGTTCAATACATTTCTCTAAAATGAAGTTCTTTATTTTAAGATGCAAATTTCTTAAACACTTTCTATTCTGTATTTAAATTTTTAAATCCAGCCTTTATTTTACTTGAAATGAGATAAGAACTGTTATTTATTATTATAATTACATACATATAGTATGTATTCTTTAGAATTCATCCAGTTCAATTTGAAAACTGCCTATACATATTGTTGAGATATTATTCAATTGAACTTTCTTTATTTGATAGTCAGTTGTTGACTACATACAGACAATACAACTACTATATATACACGCAAGCGAGACATTTTTGTGATGTTCCGGACCTTCCATGTCCTTTTCCGAGGACATTTTCATCTAACTGGACCTCGTTGAATTTTAATTGAATACCCGTGGACTCATGGATCACACTTTCCCCACAAAAAAAGAATAAATGTTCCATCTCATTTCTTTCTACTCTCCAGCAGCTACATGCATGGGGAGTTGCACTTTGATTTTTTTTATTGTGTGCCAGCTGCACATTTATCCCAACAACAAGGACAACAGGCCTCCATAAACAAATAATCCATTCTTCATCCAACTCCATCTGCCCAAGAGCCTCTTCAGGAGGACCGGCTCTCACTAAGGGTCCATATTAACCTGAAAGGTAGTCATCAGGAGAAACTTCGAAATATATTTATCTGGAGGTCTGAAATTGAATGAAGAAATGTATTTGAACTTCTGCATCAACTTCCTGTGATCCATATCTCGAGCCAACTAGTAACTTTTCTGGAAGCTCAACTGGCTCAACCCCCGACCTGTCAACTGGTCTAAAGTAAACAGAACAGGCTTATCATAAACTCTCAGTCTGCATTGCTCATTCTGAAGTCACTCCCTATCAATACAGTCAATCCAGATTATTTCAAACAGTCATGAATTCTGGAAGAATATTCACATACGGACTGATACGGTTTGTTTTTCTTTTCCGAGAACAGACAAAAGTAAAATGGTAATTCAAACCTGTGTGCAACCACAACAAAGAGTTTAAAAGAATGAACCCCATTGACACAACGATGACACTTTTGTTACTTGAAATTGAAGGAATAAAAAAAAAGAAAAAAACACCTTGACAGATAAAAGAGAAGTGTTCTGGAGGCTTCTGATTGCCCACTTTACGTCGATTGTTTTTGTCATGTACAGTACATTCAGTTCCTACAGGAATGTTTAAGACTCTGTATGTGTAAAGTCAAACAATAGCACGCCAACACTTTGAGCCTCATCTTTTACATTAGTGGCTGTGTTTTACACTCGCTGGCATCACGGCCAACGGTTTCCTGGTCGACCTACAGGATGGAGGTAGGGGTCCTGGTAAAGGCAGAGAGGAGCAGGAGTCTAAGCCCGGCGTCCCTCTGTGTTCCATGCCTGCCCCGGGGCCAGTGCTAATACAGTACATAATGAGCAAATTGCTCCTAGCTGCCGCTCCCATAGAGACGTTAATAAAGGCAATTAGAGGAAGCAGCTGGGGAGGGGCTGGAGGTTGAGAGGATGTTGTGCGTAGCGGTTACGTTGGCACTGGTGGAAGAGCGAGAGCTAGGTGGCCTCAAGGGGGAACATGGTAGGGGGATCTTATGTGGACATAGGTGAGCACTCGGCACTGGGCTCACGCTTCTGCATCACCTCCTCCCTCCATTTCTCCCCCTGCCTCCCTCTCAGTGCGCTTGTCCATCCCCAGCGGTGGCTGCTCCGTTCGGGCCTGGCCTGACTGTGGGTGATTTATAGCTCTGCAGCAGTGTGGGGGCCACTGTGGTGCTCAGCTGCTCCACATCAGCATGGGGGGATAGTGCGCTGCAGTGCAGCAAATCCACTCATTAACCTGGGCCCAGGCACAACCACTGTCTGCCTGGGTCACAGCCAAGAGAGGGGAGAGCAGAGGAGCACCAACACTTAACCCACCTGCAGGTGAACCCACTCTGATACATGCAAAACCCCGGACTACCATCAAATCGAATGCATGCACACGCGTACAAACATGGGAAAAGTTGACACATCTAACCGCTTATTTCTGTTGAAAGAGGATTAAACAGATCTTTGAAGATCTTTGAAATAAACAGATATCTTAATAATTAAAGAATAAACAGTAAGGGAAATTCAGTGAATGCCACATGGCTGCCCTAGAAACTTGTTAAATGTACCAGAGGTAAATGGATTCATCCCAAAATTGCTTTCACAATTATAGCTAAGCCAAACCGAGGGAAATCGTTTGCCATTTCTCTTCAACAAAAATAGCATCAAGCTTTGAATTGCTCATCCGTTGTTTTCACCCATCACAGGCCTAGCTAAGCTTCTACAAACATGATTAAATACAGTAAATGGGACTCGCGTGAAAATGCACTGTATGCGAGGCCCTCATTAAAAAAAACAACCTCTTGAGATGTTTGCAACACGTTTTGAAGAATATTTAGTTGTGAGCAATTTTTTTTTTAGGCATATATAAAATAATATGCAAGAAAATTTAGATTATTGTACATCATTATATCAAAAGTATCAAATAACCTCGAAATTCCAAAGTGAGGTGCAACTGGAGGTCATTTGGTTTATTATTTCAACCATCAGGGTTATCACACATTATCTCACGCTGCCAGGTTAGTAGCAGGGAGAAATTCATCAACAAGAGAGGACTGCTGCTTCTCATTACTGCAGGAATTTCACCCTGCAGCATCCAGGCCTTGTTGATCCTGGCGTGGAGCTAACGCCGGGATGAGCGAGGCTATTGACTGTCTTTCGACTTAAGACAGAAGGCCAGCGGTGGGATTTAGCAGTGTTTCTAGTAGAAAGTGGGATCAAACCAACAGCCGAGCTGCGCGCCCAGCCACCGCCAGTTTGGGTGGGCAGGAAATAAGCTCTGATCCACCATTTTATGATCCACAGCTGTCTGCCAGCAAGAGGCATGGAGGGCTGAAGGTAGGACAGCACAGAGGAAGGAAAAGTGGCCAGAAAAATGTAACCTCATTGGGCAGGACTTGAGGCAACGGTACCACTGGGAGAAGCTGTGACTGAATTTAGGGAGAAGAGGAGCAATGAGGCAAGACATCGAAAATGACGGAGATGATAAATCATGCCACAGTCCACAAAAGAGTCAGTGCATGATATAGTGAGTCAGGACGCACTTGTGTATGACCCGGCAGATTTTGCTGCAGCTAACCTGCAGGAAACTGACAAAAAAAAAAATGCTGTTTTCCAGGTGCATTTTTTAAAAGACACCAGAGTGCAGATAATACATTTCTGAGAGTGGCTGGAAGTACTCTCGCAGTAGCCTTCCCTACTGCTCTTTTTGGCTCGGGCTGAACCCGAATCCCTGGGTTCCAGGCCAGACAGGGTGCTGTGCTAACAGGTCTCCACCATCTCACATGCTAAGATGTATGAGTGAACAACGCCAGGGCGACACCCTGTGACATATGGCGCAAGTCTTCATAAAGGGACAGGGGCTGCGGCTATAAGGGTAAACAAGATGAATATATCCCCAATGTCAATACGATTTGCACGGCCAACGCGCGGCCACCTGTCTCCCAAACAAATAAGAGCGGAGATTTACGACCTCCTCCTGGTTGCTCCTTCCGTCCTCCAACATGATGCCACATATGTGGGAAAGTGAAAAAAATAAATACCCGCAGGACAAAAAAAAAAAAAAAGGAGTTGGTTACATAAGTACAATACTGGAGAGCCATGTCTATCTAAACCTGCAACTTAGAGAAAACACTTGATACGCACATGCCTACACACACAGGTGGGCACATACCCACAGAGGTCAAAGTGAGAAAGGAATCACATTGTCCTCTGTCAAGTTGTGAGGCAGATTTGTTTTTATTTTACGGCTCTTTTCAGCTGATGGAAAATGAGAAGGGGACAGTGAATGAGGAAAAAGTCTATTTCAAGGTGAATCTGTAGACATGACACAGCAGCGAGTCTAACATCTGCAGCATAACCCAATAATTCATCGCTCACATCAGCATTCAAGACAAGTCATGGGCTGGAAAAACAACAAAAAAGGACCAAGGACTTAGTAGAGAGTGAGAACAGAAAGCAGAAGCCAGAGCGAAGGATTTTCCATCTTGTATTCTTGCAAGAGACCAATAGAGTACAAAGAATTAACATTTGGGCTAACACGAAAAGTTAATTCATTTAATTTTTGTTAAATTTTTTGATTAACTCTAAACGATTCACAGGAGAATTGAGACGCTTATTGGCTTCGGTTCTGAGTCAATTAACAATGTTGAAAAATCAATTCTTGTTCGTTAATGATAATAGTGACATGGTTTCTCTTTGCTAAATACTCGTTTCTACCAAGGTCGAAAAGACGGAACTGTGTTCCAACTACACAGCTCAGTAAAGTGTGACTGCTACTATGATGCTACGTCGGAGTAAAATTGTATTAAACTGGTCACAAGACAATATTTTCAGGCTCTTTTTGAGTGCGCTGATTTGTACATATAGGAAAGATTTTCTCATCATTCTATTCTGCTGCAATATGAAACATAACTGGCAGTTCAGGTCTTCATCAAAAGGTTAAAAGAAATCTGAATCAAATCCAAATGTAATATGTCCCTAATAAGAATACTAACAACACTGTTAACACTACTACTGTTAACTCACATAATAAATCCCAATAATGATAACATTGCCACCACATAAAAAGTAATGATCCCTACAATAGAAAATAGCTTTACATTATACATGTAGTTTCCTGTGTAGTGAAAGTGCTCTTGCTTGAAGTCCAAGCTATGTAGCTTGGTTACAAACCATTTGAGTCGCCGCCCACATCTCCGATATGTTCAGCAAATACATATAGTAGATGAATGTAGAAAAAAAAAAAAAATGGCAACTCAGTCTGATTATCAGGCAAACCACCATGTTTTGGAAGCAGAGACCAGTGAATAACAACAACACGCTCAAATCAAACACCAGTGAATGTTTAGACAGTTTACATGTGAATGTGGTAGTATTCACTTGATACACCTTTGGGCAACTTTAACTGTTGATGGTAAAGTAGTGATAAAATATTGAAAATATGAAATCCCATTTGCAATCCATGCAGTGCACACAGCCCACATTTGGATTAAGTTGTGACTCCACTTTCTTCAGAACCAAACACCTGCATCTTCAGTGGTGCAGTCACATATTGATGTGGGACTTCAGCATAGCGAACCACTCACCTGGAGTTGCTGCCTGAGCTGAGGCTGGTGCTAAGTGGGACGTGGTCACTCTTCTCTGCAGGCATCTCTGAGGCCGAGGCCGACGATGACTGGGACGATACGGACTCATTGCTGCCCATTGAGGTCTCATCTGCAGCTAGACTCGAACCATCTCCCACTGTTGACACTTGAATGATGAAATACATACATCATTTCTTTTTAATTACTTGCATCTTTTCATTAATTTGATTCCACAGTAAAAGATCCCAGCCTATGCCAGCTTACTGATGATAGCTTGCCTGATAAAACAGCTGAATAATTTATCAATACATAAGGCAATGCTGGATCGACAGGGGATTTTATGAATCAAACTGCTGTCAAAACAGGCGAGACTTACAACCAAGTTTGTATTGTTCATGATAATACACTTCTGCAGTCATAGACAAGACACACTAGAGAGATCCAAGCTCTTTTATTTCAATTTTACTGTCAAGTAAAGATCCTGCTTTTGGAAGGAGGAAGAGGCACAGAGAAACTGTTAATGTTAAAAAAGTTTTTTTCCCCCCAGCAAACACATATCAAAGCATTTAAATCAAAAGCCCATATTTAATTGAGATTAAGTTTGAACCGCTGCTAAGCTTGTGGCCTAATTATTATCAAATGTAATAACATCATTTATACATTATAGATGGCCCATAGATGCATGGCAACATTGGTTTATGTACTGTACAGTTAGTTTATTGTATTTGGTTTAAACTGTGATTTTTTTTTTTTTACCTTAAAAGGAATGACACTCATTAATTTAAATGCTTTGTACATTCACACAGGTGTTGTCAGTTGTGACTAATTAGACCTCAGCTCAGGTTTAAAGCCGGAGAGTAGAACATTTCTCTTTCCCTTTTGGCAGTGAGATGAATTACATAAACGCTGTCGACGTGTGCTTATGTCGGGAGGTGAGCTTGACACTCACTTTCTTTTCTTTTCTTTTCTTTTTTTACTTTAATGCTTCCTCTGAATGCCAAGTTTCTATTTAATCTGGAGCATCCATTCTTATACGCGTTATTAAAATTTTCCGCCATACTCCTATGGCTGCGGCTCCGTCGCTACCATCTCGACCCTTCTTCCTGCCCCCTTTAGCTCGGGCTGGTTGATGTAAAAGAACATCACTTCTGGTGCGCCACCGCGGGAAAGTCGCCACAAATACCACAACTCCGGGAAATACAGAGAGCTTTCTCTGGCGGCGGCAGGCTTAATCAGTTGTGTGTGAACTCATTTGGCGTTTATGTATAAGTAAAAGTCCAACTCTCCAGCTTTAATATGGGTGGAGCTGTGCAGGGAACTATGTGAGGTCACCAAACTTTATGAACCAATACGAATGAGGAAAGGTGGTGATTTGTCCCATCCTTACAGTTCCAACAGGAGGGAGATGTCAATCAAGCCCAGCCTGTAAAAACCCACACAGTCTTGAGAAAGTGGCACAATCAGGCAAAACAAGTGAAAACGCCTGCGTGGGTGGACGACGGGTGTGCAGGGCCTTTAATGACACGGAGCATTTACAGACGTAACGTGATGAGAAAGACATTAACGGCCATAATGTCTGTATTTCACTCTGATCTATGAATTTGTTCCTTTTGTAAAGGACTTTGAAGCTCTTGCTGGAAAACACATCTTTTCCAGAATAATTATAGAATAACAATGCATTTAATTAAAATGTGAATGTAATGTGAAAGGGGTCACTTGTGGTGATGAACAGACACGATGAGAATTATCACCTAAATCTGCAGCTCCCCTTGGCTTGAAGGAGCTTTAGTTTCACCTCATTATTTAGCTGTCCGGCCCACATCTTTACTGTTTTGGTTCATTCATCCCATAGTTTTCGGCTGCTGTTTTCAGTGAAAACCAACTGTTCACTACCTGCTCAGCACCAAACCGCAGACAGATAACTAGCTGGTGAACAAAATGGAGGCTTTAGCAGCACAAGTGGCAGACATTTCCTTCAGGAGTTGGTAGAGACCAAAAACGGAGCTAAAATACAGTAACTATTTGCCATCTACACAGAGACATGACTCCAAATGAATGATAAATGAATGATTATTGTGCACTGTGCTGCTTGATGTGTAAATAAGTAAGTGTTCGTAAACAAGTTTGCCATATCAACTTAAAAGTTTGTTCTTGTTTCTCCAAAGGGTTTAAGCAAATTAATAACATATACACAACTTATATCATGATATAAACTGATTAATGCACTTCTCTAGGCATCGTATGTTGTCATGCATATACATCTCACAAGAAGACTCGCATGCATACATTACACTCTTCTCTTTCTCTTTCTCCCACTTCATCGTTTTAAAATGAGCTTTTACCCGCTAAAGGCCGAGACAACTTACTTAAAAACAATTATGTGGCACTCATATAAAAGACACCAAGGTTAAAAAAGGATTACGCCTTTCATCCCGGATATTAAAATACCCCGTGCTAAAAGCTGGCGCGAGGGAGGAAAAGAGAGGCAATCTGGTAAGCAGATTTAGATTCCTACTGTATGGGGGGAGGAGGGATTTGACTGGCCTTGGAACACAAATGGCTGAGGTCAGATTGTTTGGGCCACCAGGTCAGGTGATCAGCTCACCTGATGCACAGGAGAAGGCCCATATTATTCTCATTTCATCAATTATCAGAGGAAACTGATGTCAACTTTAAGCCCTTTAAAGAAATGAACACACAAAAGGCAAATCTCTCCACACAGTAATACAGAGAGGAGGCGACGAAGTTCAGTGTCATCTGTGGGCACTACTACGGTTCATAGTGGTCACTCGGTAACAGACAGACTAACCAGGAGTGAGTGAATGAATTCAAAGCCCAGCAGGAATCCAGAGTAAATACACTCAGATGCCAGTGTATTTGGTACAAGTAGCCAAAACTACAGTACGGTTATAATGTTCCGCTTTTGCTGAAACAGTTTTAGGTAGGTGTTGATTCAACTTCATGGTCATTTTAAAAGGATGTAGTTCCTGGTGCTGTTGAACTGTATTGCATTGTACAGAGAGGCGTTTCTGATATTTCGCCCACCACCCTTATTGAAATAAATGAGGTGTACCTAATATTTAACTAGCAACTGAGTGTATTAAGTAGTGCACAAAAGTTTCTCAGTTAAGATCCAATCAGAACACCGTATGTACACAAATTAACAATTCATCCCCTTGAATTACCCCAAATGTGTGCTCTTTATAGGCTCGAAACAACTATGAGTTGTGATACTCCCTACTGATAGTATCACAAAAGACACTATGGCAGACAGGAATACATACTATATATATAAAAAAAAAAAAAACACTCAAAGTTGTTGTGTCATGGAAAATTTAAATGCGATTGGGTTTACTACATTACAGTTTAATACAGTTTTCTTGTGACGCTAATTATTTATTATACTTTTAGCCTAGTTTATGGTAACCATGCTAGCTAGCTGGCTTGCTAGCTAGCTAACTCTCCAACTACCTACAGTTGCTACATCCATGGAAATATGCCCTTTTCACAGCAGCACTTTTGTGGGCATCTGTGGGACTGATATTTCACCCACTACTGACCGATTAGGGCAAAACAAAATACCCCCCTTCCAACCAGAATCTGCAAACTGGAACAGAATAAAATCAGGATGAAATATTGAAGCAAAATTTATATTTTTTTTATTCATGCTGATTACCAGGATGATATACATTCCGATAACAAATCTTATATTATATATTAATTAAAAATGTCTTATTAGGATGACAGGCCGTGTATGTTCTGTTAATTTGTGTAAACCAATATTTCAAGAACCGAAAAATGTATTTATAGCATAAATTGCAAATTATCAGGCACAAATTACAGACCAAATTTACCCCCCTGATACCTGTTTGGTTCCGTAAATGAATAAGTCAATATTCGAGTTGCATTTTTTCTGGATCGCTAAGGTAGTTTCATTCATAAAAAGCTTATTTCTAAGGTATCTTCTAATGATTTCATAAGGCTTTTGTCCAACGTCAGTTCCTTTAATATATTCCGAGGTGTACAAATATACAGGTGCAGGTGTGTATGACTCTTACCATTCTGAATGTCTAGGGCTTGTGGATTGTAGACAGCCAGGGGCCGATTCTGTCGATTCAGCTTCTTGGACTGCCTTGTGGGAGCGGAGGATACTGGGGCAGCAGGTGAAAGAGAGCAGGACTCTGGAGCATCTGCAAAGATCTGAATACACAATGTGATCACAGTAAGTCAGCACAGTGCAGTTAAGAGTTGAGCAGCAGCAGCAGGAACAGCAGCAGCGTGTCCTTAACTGACCTCACTTAGTGAACAGCTTCGGAAACTCACAGGCTTTATGTAGTGGCAAATTAATGGAAAAGGCCATTTGCAGCCACAGCATGTGCTCCTAGGGAGAGCCGAGCAGCTCATTGATTGGACCCTAATAACTGCATGTGAGAAGATTTTGTTTGTGCCAAAATAAACGAGAGCAGCTCCACATGTAACACAATCGCACCCCGTCCAGAAATCTGGGTCTAAGTAAAGGTGACATTTCTCCGCAGAGAAACTGACCCACTCTCTGAAAGACTGGAGGGTAAAATAAACAGGGTTTAGACTCGAGGAGGGCCGGCCAACTGGCGCAGCCTGTTTACACCGGGCCGTGTTTACATATAAACTTCAGATGTAGAGTTAAAAGAGAATAGGGCTGCAGAGGAGAGGAAGTCTCAGCAGAGCCTCGGAAAGGATCACAGACGAGGAGAGGAGGAAGGTAGGGAAGGGAGGCGAGAGAGAGAGAGAGAGAGAGAGAGAGAGAGAGAGAGAGAGAGAGAGAGAGAGAGAGAGAGAGAGAGAGAGAGAGAGAGAGAGAGAGAGAGACAGAGAGAGAGAGAGAGAGAGAAAGTGGCAGAGAAAGTGAGACAGTGTGAATGAGAGAGGCAGACACAGAGGAGGGGGCTATGAGAGAAAAAGTTTGCAGGAGAAAGCAGATAGAAAAAGTGAGAAATCTGATATGGCTGAGAGTTTCTGCTGCCTCCCTCTCCCTCTCTCTGCAGATGGAGGTGAATGTAAAACAGAGTCTACTGTTGGTATCTGGGGGTATCAACAGTCTGGAGTGGGACTAAGCTGTGAGAGAAGTTAATGCCTGCCTGTCTGTCTGCTCAACTTTTCCCCTGCTCTAACACGCTGTACTTTCCAAAATGCTCCTGCTGCATTCTAACACTACATCCTTTATCACCTGGACGGTGTTGGATACCTCTGGGTAGTCTCAGAAACTAGCAGTATCAATGTGTTGTTTCACCAAGCCTCTCTATTCTCTCACACCCCATTTTAGATTTGTGAGCTTGGGTGGAGCCATTATTCACAGCACACATCAGATTCCATTTAATGAAGCTGGAGGAAAATAATAAAAGACAGAAACACTAAAAGCTCTTTGGTTTCATCTGATTCTAGGCAGAGTGCAGTGCTGCTCCAAACAGATTAGAAAACTAATCTCAAACCTTTTTCTCTTGTGACACTGACAATTATCCCCCTTTGGGGATTGACACCGATTAATGACATTCTGAGATTACATGATCCCATGAACAACAGGTTATGAAACCACTCATAAGAAAAATAAATGTATTTAGGCAGGGAAAGGACCTTACAAATTAAATCAAATGTATATGATAATCTACAGAATAACCAACCTCCTGAAAATGAACAGAATATTTAATCCCAGTGTGAGCAATTGGGGCTCCCCCTATTGGCCAAATAAAAGATTCTGGATATTAAACTGCTGTCTTGCTCCTCTGTACCTTAACACTTGGGTGAAGGGTATGCTGTCCCAAGGGTTTAAGTTAAATGTGATACACGTCTCATTTTCAGAGAACTTTATTTCTGCTTATTATTTTGTAGAACAAGCGATAAACATAATACGCATGTATTCAAAAACAGACCACTAAGTGCATTTTCATTGCGAAAACATTTGCTCAAGTAAAATGATTTTAAGGTGGAGTAGGCACAATTTTTATACGAGTATACGGAAGTGTAAACAGCCTTAAAAAGAGGACCGACAGATAAGAAGAGCTTCCCAAATGAGACTCTTACTCTGCCCAAAAGAAATTCTGGTGTCAGACAGAGTACTGTTTGTGCACTTCTCTGCCAACAGAAACTGCCAAATAGAAACTTAAGAAATAAATAAATAAAATACAAAACTTCTAAACATTGTAAGAAAGCGCTAAGTGCTGAGAGACCAGGACTTGCAAACATTCGTTCTTTTGCTTTGCTTGCACATTTATTATACTTCAGTATCACGTAATTACACGCCACCAAGGTAGATAAACACAAAGGTGCCATGTGTCACCTCATTCAGAGTTGACTTGGTGTCATCATTGTACCCTGTGTTGCCTAGGGCGCCAATTTCTTTGTAAATAGAGTTCTGGATGGCAAGTGGAAACACAATTATACGCACAATGTTGCACTGACAGAATGAATCATCAAAGTGCAGTCGGTGCAGTAAAGATTTGACCAATCAAAAACAGACATTTTGGGAGAAAATAGAACATAATGCAACAAAAAATACTTTCTCTCTGTTCTTATAGACTTATACTGCTATGACTAGACCATATATGTTCAGTTTCAGATGCGTTACTTTGTGATAGTACAGTCCATACTGCCCATCCTAGTCTTGAGTGTTACCTTTTCATTGTGTTCAATGAGGATCTCCACCACAATGTTCTGGAACTTAAGATCCATGATGGCAGCGACTGTATCCTCCTGTGGCCTCATTAATGTGGGGCCAAACACCACGCCCAGGTTGGCCACGGTCATCAGATTCTGTTTACTGTGAGCCGCCACACTGAGGAAGATAACATCTCACATTATACACTTGACAGAAAAAGGGATAGATTAAATACGAACAAAGAAAAACAGGGCAAAACTTGACTGAACTGTAACTGTTATGTATAGAGTGTGACAGGGATGTCTTAAAACTTGCATTCTCTCTACTGACCAACAGGGGGCGACTCCTCTGGTTGTAAAAAGAAGTCTGATTGTATGGAAGTCTATGAGAAAATTACCCTACTTCTCACTTGAGTTATTACCTCAGTAATCATTGTAAACATGAGTTTATGGTCTCAATCGCTAGTTTCAAGTCTTCTTTAATACAGCATGATGTTTATTCAGTAAATTATGGTCCATTTAGAGGGAAATAGACCATAAAGCGGAGTATGCTTTAGGGCGGGCTTACTGTGATTGACAGGTCGCTGCCGCTACCAGAGCCATATAAAGCGTCTCTATGTCACTCCTCCTCATTCCAAATATGGTAACTACCGTTCAGCGGTTGCAAAGAAGTCAAGATGGCGACGGCCAAATCGGCGAGCTTGAGGCTTCATAACAGCAGTCCACAAACCAATGGCTGCTATCACGATGACTACGTCCACTTCTTACATACAATCGATGAGGCCAACGCTGAAAGATTTTCTATTGGATTTTGAATTATCGCAGAAAATAAACTTACCTGTTTTGTTCAGCAAGATAAATTTAATAATTAAATCACCACTTCATTAAGTTAAAGGCGGACTAGTGAATAGCTTGATGACGTTTTGTAGTCTCATTCAGCCAATTGTTAGCAACAGCCTCTATGAAGATACGTAAAAGCTTCAAAATTCACAAGACGGGTATTTACGGACATATTTCATATCGTAGAACAAAACGTTAAAATCTCATAAGCTTTTTTAGGCATCTAACCAAAAACAAATAAATAAAAAAAATGCTGACTTCAAGTCGAGGGAACGGGAAGTGGAAAAATGCTCATCCCCCCGTTTTACGACTCCTCCCTGCAGCACTCTATTGCTCTAAATAAAAAGTTCTAGAAAATAAAATGAAAAGCTAAGTATTTGAGCAAACAAAAAAATGAGTAATACATAACGTCAAATGCTTCCTGAAAAAAAACACCCGACATACAGTCCAGGTTCTCCCCATGCAAACTGTTTAAATGAGGTGTTAAGACACCTCTAGATGACAGCCGTACTCAATTAATATACAGTAAGGCATCTGCTGTGCAAAATGGCTCCTTTGCTCTTTTTCCCCTAAATGTCAATGTTTCATTGATCAAATTGTGATTTAATGTAATTATTTTGATGATGTTAACAGAGAGGTGGTCTTTCTTTTACGCAAAGCGACTCACTGCTGCTAAAAAGCACTTCAGGAAACCTTAAAAAAATGTATCGTTTCTTCCTATAATAATGCATCATTTCACACTTGGCAATATCGAAAGTCCAAAATGGCTCAAGAAAAACAATGAGATGTTGCCATCTTTAGGGATTACACTGAACTGTTCTTGCTCTTTTTGATTCAGTGTATTACTGCTTAGTTTTCTTGTTTTGCTTGATGATCCAAAGTTTTGTCGCTCACATCACAGAGGCACTGAAAACTGTGAATACATAAAGCAGCCACTTCATTTTGAGATACCATGACAACTAAAAATGAGGGATTTCATCACATCTTAACAGTAAGCTGTAGCAAAACCTCTTCAATTTAAACATTACGTTG
>JACSYO010001880.1:160000-317500 GCA_016806645.1 Ophiodon elongatus
TCTCGTGAAAAACAGAACAGTGTTTTTTCGGATTTTGGGAGTGCAAATTTCTGAAACCGAGTAAAAAGGCATAAACGTACTGTATAGCATTAAACATTATACTCTTTAGGGACCCCTGTCAATATGAGGACAACTGTGGATAGATTCTAATCAGCATTCAAGACACACACAGAGCAATAGCTTTCAGACTATGAATCCTTTACTTAAGAGGATTGGCCACTATTACCCACTTAAAAGAATTGGTGAAAAGTTTACAAAAAGTTAATAAAAGTAATTTAACTGGTTTTCACTTGACTGCATATTTTCAATAAGTCACAGAAGGAGAAGAAACACTCGACTCACTGAACAACACATGTGTACACTGTCATGGTCGATACTCAGTGATGGTATAAGAGGAGGTCAAACTTACTTGCAGGGCTAATAAACTCTTTGTAAAGTCCATAGGTCATCAACGGCTCAGGAAGGCTCCTTCACAGAGATAGAGAGAGAAAGAGAGGGGGTGGGGGTGGGGGGTGTTGGGTGGAGAAGTGAGAGCTGAAGTGAGCGAGGGGGGTACAGAAATAGCCGGCACACTGTTTTATAGGGTCTGCACACAGCAATGATTAATGTGGCCGGGCCAGGGGATGGAATTAGATGGTGCACACGTTGAGATAACCAAGTTCATCTGAAGGTACTTCCACACTGCAGCTGGCAAGTGGCCAAAGGTACTTAGCCTCAGAGGAAAGTGAGGAGATTGACCCTGCTTTTTTTCCAGCAGGCCAGCCACAAAGTAAAAGACATGTCAGAGCAATGCTCAGCATGGTTTAATATAGCATAACAATATGGATAAGCTAGGTTAGCTTAAACGGTGTTTGCCAGATTAAACACAGCGATGATACCCTTGAAACCAGAGGAGACCGAGTGTGACAGAGTCTCACGTCCCGTTACAAACCGCGTCCTTGAAAGGGTCAAAGCTTAAAATCAGCCCATCACAACACGATCTTAACCCCTTTAAATAGGACTTGTCGTTTACACCCTGATCAGAATACTTGTTGATGGATGATGCTCTAATCCCACAATGTTATACAGCAGTGGACACTTAACTTTACAATTCAAGGTAGCACTTAGTTAATTGTAGTGAACTTGGAGAGGAAAACTAAATGGAGCACCAACAGCTTTGATGTTGTTATTCTTTATTTTAGGTTTGAGCACTGTCAATCTAGCAAAGCCAGTACATCTGATATGTGAAACACAAGCACTGCGAGGGGCTACACACACACACACACACACACACACACACACACACACACACACACACACACACACACACACACACACAGAGTTGTTTTCTGATGCTTCTTGTTGTCATTAATTTTTTTGTTGTATTTTTCTAAATTATGTTTTTATTATTTTATTATTTATTTTATTATTATTATTATTTCTTTCACCTACCTTTTATGTTATTGTTTGATTTTCTTGAGAGGTTCAACCCTTGTATAAGCCTGTGACTTCTTGACCTCTGTCACATTTCAGATTTTTATTCATAATCTGGATTTTATGAAGCCTTGTGTGTGCAAATAAAAGAAATCTTAAAAAAAAAAAAATTAAATAAGAGCAGATGATGGGCCTAAAACCATAATTGCTTAAATATATGTGTTTAAGCTTCTTTTGAGTATTTTTACTGTGTTAAGGAAAACAGGCCAACTCCAAACTCAGAAAATACAACTTTTTTGCTTTCATTTTAATAAGCAAAGCCAACTTAATTTGTTGCTAACCGCACATGTTTAAAAAACAAATTGGCATTTAAATGAAAACTGCCTCAGCTTCTTACAACCAAACTACATTTTTAATCTTTGAACTTCACCCACTCTATCTGTCAACCAGGAAGGAGTTGGTGAATGTGGAACAGGCATACAGTAAGCAATGTGACCTCGCAAGGAGTTAATTATGCAGCAGCACTTTGCATAATTAACTCATTTTATATAAAGGACAGAGACGAGAATGGATTGAATGTTTCATATTCAAGTGAACAGAGCCTCTATCATATTCATCAAAAGAGATATACAAAAAAAATGTTCCATTAACCACTGGGGTTGTCTTAGGTCAGAAGTGGATTTGCTTAGAGACACAGAGCAACTCTGAATCAATTATGCACCTAGAGTCACGTCACATTCTCGGTCTGAATGCATCAATACAAGGTTACCAAATTAAATGTTGTGAGTAACACGAGAGTTAAACGGATCACTATAGGGGTTTAAGAAATGAGTAGAAACTGATGATTTTAGGGCTATAAGTAAGGATTATTTTCAGTATCCATTCACATTTTACTGTTTTGTCCAGAAAATGTCCGAAAATATTGAAAACGTCCATTAGAATTCCAAACAGTCAAAGATTTCTGGTTTTATTTAGTCCGAAGATATTCAGTTTAAATCACACATGACAAACAATCAGCAGGAAAATAGTGAATATTTGAGAATTTTGGCTTGAAAATAACTAAAGCAATGAATCTATTATCAAATTAGTTGCCAATTAATTGACTGTCAATCAACTAATCGATTACTCGACAGCTTTAGATGGTTTACATTTGTGCACGTGTCTGTGTGAGTGCGTCTTTAATCCCACTGATCCTTACCTCAGGTAAAGCTTCAGTGCACTCGTTACGGTCTTTACGTCCCAGTCCTCGCTGGTGGACAGGTCCACTTCGTTGCTCTCCTCATCTGAATTAAACACAATCACGAAAACATATTCTTAATGGAATAGTAACACAACACAACGCACCAGCTAACTATTGCTTTTCACATGAAGCAGCCAAATGCTCTGTGTGATTTTGTGGGCAGCCTAGAAAGTCAAAATATGTAATATAAATATGTAACTAGTAATAAGTCATATGAGGATGAAAGCAGTGCTACTAGCCTTGGGGGTCGAGTCTAGTCGAGCCCCAGTGGATATGGAAGGAAGTTACAGCTTCTGTAGAGCTGCTGGTTCTATACTCATTACAAGTTTAATTAATCCCTCACTACTTCGCTGGCTCCACAGGGACTCCAGAGCTGTGTTTTGCTGAAAATTGAGGTGGCACATTATTATGACACCAACTTCAGTAACCTCTGATGAATTACAGAGGATGTGGACGTGTAACGTGTCAGTGAGGTGTTGTGAGTCGGTAACATGTACCGTACAGGGCTCAGGTCGACCCGCAGATTTTAGCTTCGTAGGTGGTCTGTGTTACATGGCTTTTTAAAAAAATAATATTATTTCTTCTAAGCACTGCAGCCAGGAGGACTGTGTGTTTCTCCGCCTGCTCCGTCCAATATCAACTTCTGAGAGCAAATGTTTTTGAAGAGTGTTTGTAGTCAAAGCTGCGCCTCTGCAAGTGTGTATGTGTTGAGATTAATGGGGTCTGTACAGGCTCTGTAGTCTGCTCTAGCACAAACAGGCTTGGACCTGGTTAGGTCAAGGACACGAAAGGAAAATGTTTGACAGTAGCAGTTGGAGTAGCATTGATTATGAAACTGCTGACCACAAATCAGCAGTAAGTTCAAAGATATAATTTTTTGTTATTTTACCTTAGTTATCAGCATTAAGGCCTTGGGGACACAACTTAACTGTGTGGCGACTGTAGCGTAGCAGCTAAAGTTAGAATTGCAGTTCCCGTGACCTCTTTAGATGCAGGAAAATTACGCAGGTCTGTTAAACTAGAAGAAAATGTTCCGACAGTCTTGCTTTTTCAAAACTAAGGAAAGGCAAAATGACAAGATCAATGTAAAATTAAGTCCAAGATGACCTTCACTAAATGCCATGCATTGATCTTCACTCAAATAAACAATGGGGTGCAATCTGCACACTATCATCAAGGAAAGCAACGCATGTGTGACATGTGTGATGTGGACTTGTTGAAATTATAGAAAAAAAGATGGATGTAATCATTTCCAAAATTCACAACATGTTTTATCCAATTAAATATTCTGCTTCAATCCGTATTTGTTGGCGTTTAGCGGTTAAAAAAAGAATAATTCCACTGCAGTAAAAACAAAAAAAAAAAACTGTCTCCCACTTGCACTAGTGAGGCACGCGTCTGTATGAATGGGGTGGTGTAGGAGCAACTAGCAGCTACAAAAACATCACTAAATGCACAGTAGGGCGCAGATTCTATAGATTACTTTTATAACATCTTGGTTCTGATCGTAAATCCCTTTAATATCTTTGGCTGTAGGAAAAAATAATTGGCGATCATCCCTTCAAATGTCGATATACGAGCCAACCGGCAAATACTGTAAGCTTCCAACATCGGATTAGGGGGGGCTGTGTCCGACCATTACTTTGACTTTCCGACATTCCCGCCCACATCACACTGTGATTGGCCAGCAGTGTGGAAGTGAGTAAGGAGGCAGAGTTTGTACTTTTCTCTCCCGAGCTCCTTTTAATTCTTCTCTATGGAATTATTTCTGTCGCTTTTTATGGGAACAAATGAGTGCAACACCATAAATGTCTTCCAAAGGAAACCGTCTGAAAATGTATGCTGCATTATTGCATCTCTTGCCTCTCCAAGGCAGCCAGCGTCTAGCTCCTCCTCCGAGTGTGGCCAGTCGTTCTATTTGAGCATAACCTGATTTGCCTAGCAACCTCTTGTGGGAGTTCGGACCCTCAGGCTGGAAACCACCGGCCCAGAGAGCCCAGGCTGACCCGGTCTGAGCTGAACTCAAAGAGGCCAGCCCACCAGCCACAGTCTGAGGGGCGTCACCGTGGAAAACTATGTTTCTTGGAATTTAAGCAAACTAACTGTTTAAAGTCATCAAGAGTTGTTTCAAGATTTTGTTTTGAACCAATATTATTTAACAAAAGTAGGAAGCAATAAAAAACCATTTAAGCATCTGGTCGGCTCTGTGTAATAAACCCATTAATGGTCACATTAATATTAATTTCTGCCTTAAAACGTGACACGTATATCGAGCAGTTCTTTGGAAACATCTCACACCATTCCTCAAATTTACCTAACTCTGCAATTATATCTATAGAACCAAGAAGTCTAACTCAGCAACAATGATAGCAATATCCCGACCGACACCACACACACACCGCCGCCACTTACTGTACAAGGGACAGGTCAGAGACAGAAGGCAGCTCACTTCTTCCGGTTATATTGTTGCCTGACATTTGATAGGGGCCGCTCTCTTTGTTTGTACTGTAAAGTGATGGGAGACTCTTTTTCTATCACTCTGTCCTCGCCGATTGGACCGTGGCCATGTCGGTGGGTGAGAGATGAAAAGAAGGAGGAGTGGGAGGAAACGAAGACTTTCTTAAGGGTTTAAAGCTCACTTCACCCACTCACTGTGAACTGTTGTATGCAGGAAATGTTTGTGAATGTGTTGGTTAGTGTAGTATTACTACCTCCGTCATTTCAGGGATAAAATACAAGTTTTCTAGGCAGCTTGATGAAAATATCTTATTCTATATGGTCAATCAGTGGACCGACATTTGCAAACATTTAAGTGCAAGCAATCTCTCTATTTTTCCCTCGTCCACAATGATATATGGAATGTCCACAGCCCACAGACAAACACTTCTTTTACCATATTCAGGTTTTAAAGAAACTTCTTAGAATGCAGCAGCGGGATTGTTAATGGCGTCCACAGCATGAGTCGGCAGGTTGGGAGGCTGTAAGGTTTTGGAGAGGAAGCTGAGACAGGCTGACGACTGCCTGAGTTTGTTGTTATTCTGAACACAGAGCTGAAAGTGAGCTGGTGTCTGCTGGAGACGGCAGGAAACCAGAGAGCAGACAGAGAGCCATGGAAAGGACAGAGGACAAGCTCTATAGAAAATGAGTTGAGTGAAATGGATTCAAGACAAGTGAGAGGCATAAAGGAAATTGAGAAAGACGACTGATAGCCTGCCACGAGTACATGAGAGGCGGATTTAGTGGTGTTTTAATGAAGCAAAAGCTAAAAAGTGCAAGGACGTGGATGGGAGGGACCCTGTCTGGTTGTCTGGGGGATATAAAACTGAAATTAAGTGAGGAAAAGATTCACCCGGGCACTTGTTGCACATTAGAGAGACATGCTTCTGATAAGCCGAGTCATGGGCTGATTGTCAGTCACTATCTATTTAATATCGTCCCGTCAGACGTAACCATCCATTACGTCAGCACATTCAGCTAACTGGGGGCGACCTAATATCGCAGAGATAGTGCAGTAGCATATAAATTAAAATTTTTACTTTATTCAGCTCCTACCAGCAACTCTCGACGCAAAATATATTTTAAGCGCAGAAAGAAAATAATAGAATTCAACTTACCAATCATTAATGAGACGAGCTTCTGGACCTTGGAGCTTACTCCAACAACTCTGTACAGGCCTTGGTCATTAATACCTGAAAGCAATAATGAAACTTTATTTGTATTGCACTGCCCTTAAGGTTGTAAAGTGCTTTACAGGGAAAATAACACACAAAGCAGACAATAAATGAAAAGAGAAACAAAAACAAACAGGAATAAGAACAGAAAATTACATAAACATACACACACACACACACACACACACGCCACACACACACCAACCCTGTAATTGGAAACTATACATCAGATACATGAATATGTCACTGCAATTTAACCAAGTCCAGGAAGGTAGATAGTCCTTTGCATAAAAGACATGTTGAGAGGGACTAGACCATAATTAAAAGCAAATTAAAAAGAACTTTGGTGCTACACAATGAAAGGCCTTCGTATTATCTACAGTACATGCTGCCTGCAGTACCTCGCGGTCAGCCTTTTGTTTCAAAATTGGAGCAAGTCTGCCCCCTTGTGTAGAGCTAACAATACTGCACCTATGTTACTACTCACCAATTTTCATGTTAAATTTCCCCAAATAAATGACCTTCTCTCAACTGAGTTTTTGTATATTTATATATCTGAGGCTTACCTCTCGTCTCTATGGCGCTGATGGAGTTCTTCATAAAACTCAAACCTACATCATCCAGCTGGGCATCAACTGCAGATGGAAGAATAAAACAAATAATTAAAAAAGGTGGTGAAGCATTGTGCTCATGAAACTTTATGATATTCTTTTACAGATACAAAGCTATCTGGTACAGCTAGATTGCTTACTTCCTCTTTCTTTAGAATAAGTCCTCCCAAGATAGTGTCCAGTCTAAAAAATGAAAATAAAAAATGTTATGGCTTTTTAAAGTTGATAAAGTATACTTGAACATTGTGATACACAGTAAAGTGCAGGTATGTGGAAGTTTGTTCCATTCAAAATAATAGTTTTCTTAAAAAATGGCAGTTAAACGGAATACAGTGGGGCTACATGACTCAAGTGTGAGTGGTCGAAGATGACACAGTGCAGGCGGCTGACTCACAGCTTCCTTCCCACCCATGGCCTGCATCCAGAACTTGTGGTCATCCTCTGACAGAGCCTGTACTGTCAGCACCGTGCCTGGCCTGAAAGAGCCATACCACATCAGCATTAGAGGTACAGAGCAGTAAGGAATTAGACTGTGTCAATATGACACATCAGATGAGCTTAGCAACCTTTGAAAGAAAAAAAAACACCCTCTGTCAAAAGGAACTTGCACCACTAAATACAAATATGAGCCCTATTAGTAACCATGTAGGTTTAGGAGACCTACCATCACGTGGGACCAGATAGATATCAAGTTACTCATCCCAATCAGATGGATGTGTGTACTCAAATTACCTTACTAATCTGGGGTATTGCTCTTCTATTAATACTACAGAAAAAAAAGGCAGGGCAGAGCTAAGTTGAGTGTCAAAATGAAATATCTATTACAGCACGGCACAGCAGGGTGTGACAAATTCTCCTCGCCAAGTGTGCGAGGGCAGAATCCTCACACAAATCCTGCTGTCCTGCCCTCAGCAACCCAAAACACATAGAGCAGCAAGCTGAACTAAGTGTGTGGAGCAAAGATCTTTAGCAAAGCTGTTAATGTGGAATATCACAGCAGATAATCTCGGTGCTCACTGGACGTGACATGAGAATATGTATATAAGAAGAAATGTTCAAATAATTGTGAAGTAACTGTGTCACTTGTGGCATAATGTAGAATGACACTACAAGCACTGTTATCGTATCACATACATCATTGCAGAGTGTTTGAGGAAAAAGTGTGAGGGGAAGATGTACCGATCTGTTATGTCGAGTTCTAAGCAGAACCTCCTGTCAAACATGTCTGTCGTTTTGCGGAGACAGGACTTGAGTGTGACGGACTCTGTCTCACCCTGAAAGAAAAGAGAAAGGCTTTACTGTACAGACAAAAATGAATTACAAAAAAGGTTACATAGTGAACAATGTGGTTGAGATTTCATAAAAAAAAACATGGTGTGGCATCAATAACCCACTGTTCTATGTGTTGTAGGACTACTCACAATCTTGCCACCAGATCTGTGGTCGAACGTCACCATGTGCAGAATCTTCTGCTCTTTGACAAATGTGCTGTAGCGTTTGACCCAACTTGAACCAAAGGGAGGCGGCCCTGGAGAAACAAGGGTGTGACAGACATTCAACACTATTCGCAGAGCAACAGTCAGTATTGTTTAACGCAGTAGTGTCAGGGAAGACATCCGGAATGACAATGTGTGACAGCAAGTAGAGCCACTTAAAATTAAAATAATAAGTTGTTCACTTTGTCTGTATTTTAAAAATTTTTTTGCAAGTGCATCATATTGCATCTCTGTTGCTGCTGCTTGAAAATTAATTTGAACCTCCATGTCTTTTTCCATTAAAGGGATAAAGAGAATTACTTCCGTAGTCTGTCCAAACTTCCCTGCCACAACAGCCCTTTAGATAATGTCACATATAACCCACAGTAGGCACACAAAACATTTCACAAATTATGTTTTAAATGTGAAAAAAAAAAATCACCTTTGAAATACATAGAGAACTTACGTTTTTCTTGTACATAGAGGTAACCTTCACAACTGATAGGGCTGGTCTGTCTGTATTCCTGAGGTGCCTCCCTGATCCTCTTCATTAGCTCGTACACCTCTGACCGCGCGCCCTCAAATCGACCCCTTGTCTGGAGAGGGGGGGCGGGAGGGGGAGGGGGGGGGGGGAGAGCGAGAGAGAGAGAGAGAGAGAGAGAGAGAGAGAGTGTATGTAAACATACGCTCCAGGAAGTCACTTCCCGATGCTCAGTGAATAGGTAGCAAGACCTTCCTAATGAGAGGTCACGACAACTCCAAACTTATGAGCTTCCCTTGGAAACGCCTTCATCTCCATGACATCGGTTGAATAGTTGGTAGTAATCTAAAACTAAGAATGAAATCAAGATAAAGCTGTAATGACACTGAAGAATAAAGGGAACCCAGGAGTTGGTGGCCAAATCAAGACAAAAAGGCAAGTAAATATTAGACTTGCATCCAACAGGTAGACAAAGAGGACTCCAATGGCCCATGACGCTCCATTTTTAGCTTTAGTGGTTGTGTTAAGTAGGAAATGATTTTTAAACGGGTGAGCTACAAGAACTTGATAAGCTGATAATATATCAAGGTTTTGTTTCACGGGCCTTTAGATGTCAACTTTTTTTTTTTTTCACTCTGGCACCCATTATACTCAAGATGTTTTCTATTCTTTGGGCAGAACAAGAACACACAAATTGTATACAAGCAATTGCTGTCATGCTTCGAATCATCCTTATGCAAATATAATAAAGAAAAACATTAATATTCCTTACATTCTGAATATTGATCTGCAGTGCTCTTTTATAATGGTCAAAGTCCTTGGCGAGCTCGAAGCCCTGGTGATAAAAGGTGAAGACTGTCTGAAAGAAGGCCAGCATCTAAAAAGATCACAACACAGGGTACAAACAAATACGGGATGTTAATCTAAAAAGAGTCAGCAAGTGAACGAGAAACTCACAACAAAATCACTCATTGGTTAATGTCCATGTGACATATCCTACATTGCCCTTTTGCTTTTATCAGTGTGAAAGAAAAGCCACGTCAGTGCTGACAAGCCACCAAGGTGAGTGAGTCACTCACCGGCTCCACACACTCAAACTTCTTTCTCTCCTGGATCTCCTGCAGTTTGCACACATAGTCCAGTGACTCCTCCTGAAAATGCAGCTTCATGGTTTCCACCTGGCCGTCTGCCTGCGGGGGTGGAGAACACACATCGTGATGATTATAGAGACGGACCGACGCACGGGAGCAAAGCCGAAACACTGAGATCTCTGTGATACGGTGGAATTTGGCATTATATTCTAGGTGGTGAGGTCTATATCAAATACTGTCAATCAAATCAAGTTCATTTATATAGCCCCAAATAACAGCTGTGTGATCTGTACAACAAGCCACACCCTCTCTCCTTATATAGCGACACACACAAAGAAACTAGGGGGTAAATTTAAACACAGAAAAGCCCCAGCAGGGTGAGGGGGGATTGGTTTCATTCTTGCTGTGAGGCGACAACATTAACCACTGTGCCGCCTCAGAATTACAGTTAACATCCAAGAAACACAGTATATATATAAAAAACACACACACACACACCAGTACACCAGTACGCAATGTAACACAACTAAAGCAACTTTAATTGTAATTCTTGATATACTTTCTTACTACAACAAGATTACTGGCTGATGTCCTTTTCTATTAAATATCAGCTACTGATGAGTAACATTTTCTATTTACTATGATATGAGTAAGCTCAGCGTTCACATAGCAGTGCTTTTCATATACAGATATGCTACAGTTCATTAATTGAGTTGACCAAAAACTCAATGAATGAAAAAGATTTGTTGCGGTGTTGATGAAGTTCATAACTTCAGCGGCTGTGAATGAGTCACTGGGTCTATTTATTTAAGTCTCATAGAAATCAGTGTTGGTACCACAAGAGTCACAGAGAACAGAACAGCCTGCAGTCATCATGTCAACAATTCCAAGTGTCCTCTCTGGTTGGTGTATACAACATATAGTTTAGCCTTAAATGGCTACATGGCAAAGACAAGAAGGCAGAAACATTGTTTAGTGAGAGGTTGCTAACTTCTCCACAGTCTAAAATGCCCATGCCATGGAACTGTAGCATGGATTGTTCCCCCAAACTACAGCAACCAGTTTTGACCTCGGTATCACAGCACAAGTGAGCACACATTTCCTTTCCCAACAAGCCAGGAAAACTGTTGCTGCAAGGCATGTTAGTGGAAACTCGCACGGTCCAACAGGCTTTGCAGCGAGGCTCTTCCCCCTCCGGCACCAAAGGCAAAAAACAAAACAGGGAATCTCAACGACACAAAATACCCGTTTTGCTGTCATTATGAATTGCTATATTCTGCATGTTACAAATCTGTCGGGAGAGTTCAGGCAGGGACGAATACCTCTTGTAGCTGTGGCTCTTTCTTCTTTGCTGACATATTCAGAAGCTTCTCCAGAGAGCTGTAGTACTTCTCCGTTTCTTTCTCATACTTCTTTCTTTCCGCCTGAAGAAGGAATATAAGGAGAACAAAATACTAAATTATTCTTGGGGGACAAAGGAATCAAAGCTGTGTGTGCAGTACAATTGATATGCTATTAGCATCCAACTGGATGTTTTTGAAAAATGTAGTTTTTTTTAAATATTTTTTAATCATTAGGGTACATCAAACATACATCGACACATTTTGGGAAGAGAAACCATCATACATTACCCTGACTGTACCAAGATGTTCTTTCCTGAACTTCTCCAGGGGTTTCATTAAGGTTTCTGTGATGTTTCTCATCTAGACAGACACCACAACAAAGCCTTCATTACTGCTCAACTCAACAACCCCATAGATATTTCATGTGACACAACAACATGTTCCAGTATTGAGTGTTTGCTGACCTCATTGAAGAGTGGCTCGTACTAAATCACATAACTGCAATGACTTCACTATTATTCTAAAAGTATCGCTGTCTTCCAATAAGGAACTAATAGTCAATGTATTTTCTTTCATTCCTCAAGTGTTCTGCAGGACATGTCTGTGCCTGCATGCCCAACCTACGTTTCCTTGCTTCGCACTGTGATGTCATCCCACTATGATGAGCCGTGCTGAGCTGAGCAGTGTTTACCATTATGGTCTGAGCCAGGCGCTAAAACAGTCATCTCAGTCAGCTACTGATGATGGGCCCACTCCCTAACCTCAGACACTACAGACAGACAGACATTACAACAGAGTGGCTGTTCATAGAAAGTCGCAAGCACCTAATTGTGAATCACAGTCCAAAGAAGTGGAACGTTTTAGATGGTTTCTTTTGAAAGTATTTCCCCCACCCAACTATCACTGGCCATCAAACTACTGCCTAAATTGAAATCAATTGCCAAATGAGGAGCTTTGACGAAGCAAATCTATTACACTACATCTACGGAGGTCATAAATAAACCATAGAACAAGAAGGTGCACCGTCTCTAATAGCACAGTATAGTTAATAGTGGGACACTTTTAACACTTCCAAGGTAGCAGTTTATAACCCACTGTAACCATTACCATTACAGAGCATTTAAGAAGGTTGTACTTTCTTCCATGTGGGATGTTGTGACTTTCGTGATTTATAAATTAGCAACTGTAACACCGCTGCCTGATGCAGTAGCTAGTTTTATGGTGGTCGTAAAGGGCTGAATTGTTGTGGACCTTGGTGCAGAAGCTTATGTGAATCTGTCTTGGTATTTAAAGGTTGGCTGTGATAAAGTAGATCCTGTCCTCTCGGCAGCCGCTCCCAGGCAAGTTGTGTGACAGTGACCATAATACAAACACAACTGTTTGAACACTATCAATACATATTTACCCACGAGGGAGGTGGTTTGCTTTGCATGCTGGATGCAGTGGTTGTACTTTATGTCAGAGAAAATTATATTATGAGTGCCTGTCTGGATCTCTGAGGGATGACCGAGTCAGACATTAATAGATGCAAGTACCAAATATGGGCAGTAATAGGTGTAGGCTGGTTGGAAATGCACACAGTGCAAGCATACAAAGTTAAACAATTCAGGTTTAGTACACTACAGACACACACACACACACAGACACATACAGAGACACACACACACACACAGACACATACAGAGACACACAGACACATACAGAGACACACACACACACACACACAGACACATACAGAGACACACACACACACACACAGGTATTTCCCCGGGCGTTCAAGCAGGTTCTGACTGGTTGTTCTCACCATCAGCTCTCTTTGGTCTTCGAGGTTCTTGAGAAATGAGGAGAACTCTTGCAAAGATTCATCTGAAGAAAAAATTAGAATTAAATCTCTTTCTCTCTCTCACTTTCTCTCTCACTTTCTCTCACACTTTCGCTCTCACTTTCTCTCTCTCTCTCACACACACACACACACACACACACACACACACACACACACACACACACACACACACACACACACACACACACACACACACACACACACACACACACACACACACACACACACACACACACACACACAGCTTAAAATACATCATGATTAACAGCTGTTTCCACCACAGTTACAAAAAAAAAAGAAAGAAAGAAGAACATTTTTGATGGTAACAAAACTAGTGGTTAGTTCATATCATGTGAAAAGACAAACCACAGATTGTAAAGCCCCCTGTGACTAATTTGCGATTTTGAAAAACCCCACACTTACCGATACATTTCTCATCATCGGTCTTCGCATCGCCGATGTACTCAAACTGAAACTCTCCCAGGCACTGGGCAAACTTTCGCTGTGCCATTCCAAGCTCTGAAAGAAAACATCAAATAAACGTCAATAAAAGCTGTGCATTTTAAAAAGGAGGCAGAGTGCTTAATATGATTCAACTGTATGTTGTCAAGATCGAAAAATTGTAGTGTCCTGTCTTGATAAGGCGTTTGTAAAAAAGGTAACACAACATCAGCTATCATGAAGAGTAAGTCAGCTGCATCACACATTTAAGCACTTTGCAAACATCCTGTTTGTCTGCAGTCTGCTACATCCTGTTGCACATCAAGCCCCGATGTAGCAGGAGGGTAGTTACCACAGGTTAGCAAACGCCAAGAGAGCAAACTATATTTAATCATCTGTGTGCTGGACATAGGTTCCACAGATAAAGAGAGAAGAAATAGTATGACGATACCAACGTATTACCCAAATGCTGTATAGCCCCAGAAGTGGAGAGTAGACCCTACAGTGGTTCAATATAGGCAAAATATCATGTTTATATATATATATATATATATATATATATATATATTTTTTTTTTTTTTTTTTAATTTTATTTTCAAGATATATGATAGTTTTATTTAAGGAAGGCCTAAGACTGACATTACATTTTATTTAATTTCTTTAGCTGCAAAAGCTAAATACTACCACTAAATTAGCAACATTTTTGGGCTTTTACTGAAGCAAAGTCTATTCCTACTTGGTTTTTACCACACATCCCGTCCTATTGCCAGTGCAATATGTAATGTGACGTGTGTAAAAATACATCTATACTACTGATGACATGAAAAATACAATCGCATTGAATATCTGTTATCAGTAAACCTCATATGACAGTGTATTATCCAGCCCTAATACCCTAAAAACAGCATAAATCCACCATTAGTCAAAAGGAACACAAAGCAATACAACCAATACATCTCTCATGAAAGCCCCACATGCTGTTACAAGTTGTTCTGAGACTTCGAAACCAAATAGGCCTAAATCTACAGGATAGGAAACCAATTTACATCCATTTAAATCGTGTTGATGTTAACTTCCTTAATAAATGACAGAACTATATGGTTATGAATGCCAAGCCTAACCTCGGGCGAGCCCTTAGATGGGTGACTATTCTCTTAAAAAGCACAGAGCCATGTAAACCCTGCATAAATGCTCCTAATGCTGCATTAAAATAAATTGATGATTTTGAGAGGTGGGTACATGCTGTTTAAGTCCACCCTCAAGTACACCAGCAAACCAAATCTATTTACAAACAGTGAAGAGATTCCCCGACGTGGGATCTCTGACCCATGGCAGTCCCCTAGGGAAGCATGACAGAATGCAGCATGGGTATTTTAAGACTGGAGCTGTGAGCGGTACACTGAGGAGCAGTGTCATTAGATTGGGCAGAAACCTGGGACTCTATGGGGAACAATCAACTCGCATCTACTCCATGGAATAGAGCTCTGGCGTTGCTGAGCATCTGTTACTGCTACAAAAGCACACAACAGCTGGTTGGGATGGAGAACTGAAACTAATGATTATATCTCTAAATGAGTCATTTCAGAAAATATTCAGTATAATATTAAATATTTAGTCTTAGTTTTGTTCCCTTATCGTTGCGGTTGACAGAATCTTGGAAACAATTCTAAATCTCATTGGTAAACTACATTGATTTGCTGTTCATCCAACAAAGGCCCCCCAACTGGATTTAAAGGGGGCATTTTGTAGTAACGTGGGATGCATCTTTGTCAACAAGGCCACACATAACACCTTGACATAGTTTTGTTGTTTATAACTCTCAGAATCTTAACAATTGCCAAGACCTTTATAAATAAGGTACTTTTCTTTTGTAGTATAGCTAATAATTAACAATAATTCACAATAATTATTATAGTAAAATATAGATAAAAGCAATTCAGCACAATCATTTTTAATTAATTAATTTGAGCTATGTCTTGTTAATTTCTATCCCCGTCTTGCCTGCTGCTTACACACACACTCCAGGTTCTCTGAGCAGTGTGTGTACGCATGCTATGGATTAAATCTACAGTCAGGCCCAAGGCCCAAGGCCCAAAGCCCAAACATGTGAGAGGTGTTGGACAATGTCTGCCTGAGCCTGGCACAAAGGGCAAAGCTTCTGCCTCAATGGTTTATTTCAAACAGCTTGAGATACACAGCTGGTCGCTCTTCAGCTCAATCTCAAATCTTTACGATGCCAAAGTACACAAAGAAATATGGGCAAGCAAAAGACCTGTGGTCGATTCCTTTGGCCAATTTGTGTAAATCATCGAACTGCAGGAAGCTACGGGACCCAAGCAGACAATGGGACGGCTTGAGTATTACCGCATTGACAATTGTTTGTTCTTTGAGTAGGTCTTAATATAGCACATGGAGGAAATGTTCCTTCTTTACTTATGGGTGAGGTAATTGTTGTTTTTAAGGAATTAAAAGTTCAAGCAGCAGCAGAAAAAGAAAATAAATCTGAAGTAATGTACATAAGCATATAAAAAGCAAACTGACGCAGTAATAAAACTACAAACCAGGTACAGCTTTTGCATGGGAATGTAGTTAATACACTAATGAAAGTATGCAAAACAAAAGTATTCATAACTTGTTTATTGGTCCCAATACTTCATTTCTTGGCTCATGAACTTCTACATTTGCCCTACATTAGGCCACTGCACAGGCAACATTAGGAGACTGACAAACAATAGCAGTAGAGCGTCTCAGGCACCACTTTAAAACTATTAAAGAGGGAGCTAAATTATGGGATGCCTTGTTATTGTCCGTTTATAATCCGATGTTAGTTCCTGCAAGAATTCATTGGACAATAGTTTGGAGTAGAAAAGGTATATTATAAACCACCAAATCATTTTGGAGCTCATATTAATACACTAAAAGCGTGTCACATTTTGGACAACATGTTTCTGCCACAGAGGTGACTTCTAGCTGCTGTAAACACAACCTGATGAACCGCTACGTGGGAGTATTTAAGTGCGGGTTACGGGCGTTATTTCCAAAATAAAAAGGTATGGCAACTATAAGCCTGTAAGGTCATCATTTTGGGAGCAAACACTTACTATTCTTTGAAGTGACTGTAAAATCTAGATGGAATCCAAACCACTCAGACAGCTAAAATCCAGACCACGGTGTGCAAGTCCATAAAAGGTGATTCTGGTCACTCTAGTGTAGGCAATAGTCCCTAATTTGCAGCACATGGAGTGACTGCAGACAAAACAAACCATCCTATATTAGTATGGTCTATCACAAACTCTGTCATTTTAAAAGTCCAGTAAGCAGGATGGAGACAAGACTTATTTTTCATTGGTTCTAGCATCTTATACCTCTCCTAAATTTAGATTGGTAGGCTTTATTGATGGATGCATGACCTAAGGCCTCTAGTGCTGACTGCACCACTATGAAAATATTTCAGCACTGTTTATGTTTTTATTGTCTACTTGCCAAAATCAATGTAAGAAGGCTATTGTAAGATACTGCCTTTGAACGGTAGGAATCTGGCAAATACTGACCACAGCCCTCACCAACAATAAAGCACAGTCTTGCCATGAAATCTGATTTTCACTTTCCTTTTTCTCCTGTTTCTTTTTATAAGAAATATGCACTTTCTTTTTTTTTTTTTTTTTTTTTACATACTGTTTTGGCATGAAAACACCTTTGCTTTATCAGAATGGAAACCTCCACATAACAGGTGTTATTAGTGGTAATAGCATATTCAAAAACATATACTTTTAAGCAAACCCTGTATTAACTTAATTTTATAGCTCACCACATTAGTGAGATTATCTAGCCAGACCAACTCAAAACCTCCTCATCCCGCTGACTGCTCGAGCTTCTTTTGACACTTTTGGCCTGGTGACATTCTGGGGCTGAGGTTGAGCCACATAATACTACCAGTTTCCTTAAAGCTGAACTATTACATATTTTGATAAAGAGTGGTCCCTTGAAGTGAGGAACCCACAGAGAATTATCACCAGCTCTAGAGGGCATTTTAGCGTCTCTGAGCACAATATTTTGGTTTAATTGTTTTGGTTAACTTCCTCTGCAATCACCTGCGTTGTTTCCAGTCACAGCTGTTAAACATGTTGAATAATTGGTTTTCCATCACTATACCCCATCTTAGTGACATCATTTGGAAAATATACGTTTACTTTAATTGCTGTAACTCTCCTGCTGTAACAGTCTTTGTTTGCCCCTCTAATGATCCTTATATCCAGACTTGACCAGGTTCCTGCAGTCTGCGGCTCTCGGTGCTTTGAAGCAGTCTGCCATAGGAATGTGGGGAAGAGGAGTCTGTCATCTTTTAAATCCCTGCTTTTATAGAAAAGCAGTTTTAGAGGCTGTATATAGTTTTATCTTTTGCGCATACCGTGTCTCTACTACTCGTGTCTTTTCTGCTTTTGTTTGCAATATTTATTTTTACTTTTACTTTTACTTTTACATAGAAGAGAAAGCTTCAGCTACAGAAGTGTATTTATGTTATAACTAAACAAGTACATGCTATAATATGCGGTTGTTAGCAGGAGTAGTAGTAGTATGTGAAGTTTTGTAATGGGTTGCATTGTTAAACAGAGCATAATTTCTTTTTTAAAAACAACATTAGAATAAATTCTCATTGTCTATTACAGATGGGTAATCGGTGACCTTTATGGAATCACTGCTGGTCAACTGCAGTGCTCAAATGAGCAAAACACACATGAATGTAGAGTGGAAAGTTCAGCTACTCCCTCAGATAGTAAAAACATGTTTTGGCAACATTACACTGAACCTTGGCACACCTTAACAAGGCCTTAACGCACTACACCGTGCCTGACGTGAAGTCAGGGCAGTATCCAGCCGCTCTGTATTGTAAAAGATATTGAACAGCTAATGGTATTATGATCAATGTCATTCAGAAATTCTTCAAGGTGTGATAAGAGTCCTTCAGTGTTTTACTGCCCCATTGCAGAACATAATAAATGCATGAGTTTAATAAGGTTGTTGAATGTTGCATTGTTTCATTGTTTTTATGATCCACAGATATATCTAAAGCAAATTTTGGTTTTATACATTTTACTATTACACATTATGATAATATTATGGGTTATTATCTCAGCAAATACGGCATCAAGGCTCAGGTCACTGCGGACAATTAGTGTGTACTCAAAAGAACGGTGATGTCAAGGGATAGATTTGCAAGCTCTTTATTGGAGCCATATGTGAGCGTGGTGCACAGATCACACCCATCCACAATCTGATTACACAGGCTGCATGCATGTTTAACTCACTGCAGGGTGGACAGTTAATATGAGAATAGATGAGGCCAAGCTGTGTGGACTTCATTACATAAAACATGAAGAATGAATGTTATCTGGTTACATGAAGCTCCAGAGTTAAATCGACGGCAGGCAACATTCACAGAAGGAAAAAAACAAAACAGCCGCAGCATTCTTGTCCCTGTGCAGCGTCAATTGAAGTTAAAACAGCATTGATCAACTGGATACAATCAGCGGAGCAATAAACAAAAGTGTCAGATGAGAGAGGTCTGCATAACAGATTGAAATGATAGCTGCTATCCTGGAGGAAAGAACTATCACAAGATAGAAATACCACACACACTAGGGCACACTAAGTCCAAGGCAAAGGCTTCTCCTGCTTTTTGCCTTTTAAAGCAAGGCATTTCAGAGCAAACCTGGGAACTGTCAAACTTGGCTAGTTTCTCTGCAGAAAGCCAGAGACCTCAGTCTACTGGCT
This sequence comes from Ophiodon elongatus, assembly GCA_016806645.1. Lineage (NCBI taxonomy): Eukaryota > Metazoa > Chordata > Actinopteri > Perciformes > Hexagrammidae > Ophiodon > Ophiodon elongatus. The sequence goes on from JACSYO010001880.1 coordinate 179,382, forward strand.
TCAGTGTGTGAGTCATACAGACCCCACTTTACATATATCTATGCATGTAGATAGATATGCTATGTATGTTTTTGATTTGTTTCTTTTACGGTTATGTCATCTCTCTTGTTTATATTGTCATTGCTCTCATTGTTTCTGTTTTTATCATGCAAAGTATCTTTTAAAGAGCTATACAAATAAAATGTATTATCATTAGTATTGTTATTGTGTCTTGATATTACAGGCAAGATTGTTCTGTTAAAAGAAAAAAACGAAAATGATAGAAACATTGGTGCCCCTGTTCAGAGGAGGTGGGAAGAAAAACAAAGATGACGCAATGGGGAGGGCTCTGGTTACCATGGAGCACCACACACACCAAAGCAGGGAAGGAGGCGGGGGGGGTGGGGGGGGGGTTTCCAACAAGACCATTGCCAAAACATGACAGCAAGAAGGTAAAAACAAATAAAAAATACACGCGTGTTAAATAATCTTAGGCACCCACTTCCTAGCTTGTAGTTTAGTTTAGTTTTAACATTTTAAAGCTAGTATGTGCACCTTTGAGTTAAGATCATTTACGCATATTGTTGTTACCAAGTTTAATATTGAACTCCTGGATCAACATATCACATAAATTCAACAATCATAACACAAACATTCAAGGCTCTTGTTGGAAAAACGACATGATTATGACTGCCAGAGATTATTTTAAATAAATTATATTTTACTTAATTTCACGAAACACTACCCTTTCACTTAAATCCATCTATCTATCTAATAGTAAAGTAAAGTGAAGTACACCCTGGACAGGTTGCAGGACTGACACCGAGAAAACCAATCACACTCACATTCACACCTACTGCAGGCCAGGGTTGTAATGACCTAAACCGAGACCAAGTCATGAGCAAGACCAGATTGTATCAAGACTGAGACAAGACCAAGAGTCTGAGGGGTTGAGACCAAGTCAACACCAAGACCGTGGCAGGGCGAGACCGAGCCAAGACTAGTGCGAGTCCCACATTGCATGACAGACTTACATTGAAATGTGGAACATGCAAACCCGAAACACTCCTCAAATTGTTCTGAAAGATCCACGTTCCCATAAAACCACCCACCGAAAGTGAAGATTCCTCTGTGGATATGTATCACTGATCATTTACACATAATTGAAGGTTCCTAAAACGTTCGATTCAACTGTAATCTAAATAGGCACCGACTTGGGATGACTATAGGAAACTGCTTTTCAAACAAGGCTTGCCACTCTGTCCGTGTGTTTTCCAATATGTGTCCAACATAAAGCAGTAGTTTGCTTTTACTGTGAATCCTCCTGAGGTGAATTTGCCTTTTTTATGCCTACACCCCCAGGCTGCTATGAGATTGGGCTTTACATTAAATATAAAAAAACATGTCACGCCGGTCTGTCTCTTCCAACATTGTCGTAACGTTTCCTTGATTACAGTCATGCTGCAAAACGTCCCATGCAGCACATTAGAGTATGAAATTGTTATTTCCACAGAACAAACGTTAGTGGACTTGTTTTCCACTTAATGGATCTTAAAGCAGGAAACTTAAAATTGCATGTGCTGCTGCTACAGAAGTTTTTTTTTTTTTCCAAAAACAAACCAGAAAAGGTATGTACAAGTCAAAGTTCAGCTGCTGAAGATGTCCACAGTGTATTCATTGGCACCCGTTGCAGTGATGTTTGTTATGATTTCTACAGTCTCATCAGATGTGCCACTTAGGTCAGAGCTCGCCTGGTCCAGGCCCTTTAAACAGCGGCCAGCGTTTACATACTGTGCCTTTCCACAGTCCTTCCTGTTCCACTCTGCCATCTTTTCCAGTCCGAATCCCTGCTCCACACTCGCCTCCCACCTTTGCCCTTAACAAGGCCTGTCCACCCATCCCCTCCCACAATCTCTCTGACCCCCAGATCCCTACCCACAAAGCATGCATTACTTCATTCATGACTTCCAGGATCCTCAAAACAAGTCCGTAGGGTGAGGCTGCGCTGAGCGGTGTCCTGTCAATAATTACCAATTGGCTAATCAAAGATGTATCCGCATCTGTTGGCGCATATTCAAAAAGTGACAGTACATGATGAAATCAAAGTGCCTCAAATAGTTCTCAACACTTTGTTTGCACCAAAAAAGGAGCCCCAAAAGCAGAGCTGTGCCATCAAGCATTCATTTTTATAGTAGGTCTTGTTCTCTCTGGAGGGAGAGATAGAAAAGCCTTCCTCCGACATGACTTTACTTCGTCTTGTGCTAATGCGATTTTAATGAAAGATTGTGATGTGGCTCTTTGGCAGAATCAGTAATGTGATTACAGAGAGAGCAGCAGTGAGCCAAAGCACACCATGGCAGGCTACTCTTAAAACCTGTCTGCCAATGAAAAAAAAAAAAAAAAGACCTTCACATGGCTGGGTTCGTGGAACCAAAAGTGAAGGAGAAAAAAAAAATATATATATATATATATTCATATATATATATATATATATATACACACACAAATCCTATTGCTTCATGAGCCAAATGGTCAATTCACCAGAGGAAGTCCAGCTGTTGAAATGACTGATTGATCCTACTGCAACTCTGTCCAACTTCACTTTTCAAATGATTGCAGCAATAACAGAACATGCAATAAACACTATGACACTAATACAGAAGAAGAAATTCAGAAACGGGGAGCTCAAACTTTCGTACATAAATGAGATGTCAATGCGTTCGCTAAGGACAACAGTGAGGGGGTGATTGAGAGGGAACAGACAGGACACAGTTCCTGTGGAGGAAACCCTCTGAAACAGAAGCACATCTGCATGTTGCTCCTCTAGTGGGCACTTCCATGTCATGGCTCTCTAACCCAGGGCCCCGCTAGAAGGTTTCCTCCCAGAACCAAGGTCTTTCCGTAGTGGGACATCCTCCCAGTTACTGACAGGCTGAGAAGGGAATGGGATGTGGAGATCAACAACTGTCTTTGACGGGCCAAACAGCAGATCATTCTGAGGTCACACATAAAGTAGTAGAGCGTAATATCAAACTCTTTAATCCACCACATTTACGATAAATTGTAAGCCAGACTAAATCTGTCAGTGATTCTGAATGCTGGATCAAGACTGCAGAGTGTTAGATGTAATGGTGTGACCATTGTGTACAGAGAGGATTCCATAGCTTAGCGTCCCCGAATCAACTCCACTTATCAAAAACAACTGTCTCAGCTTCAAAGCTGCAAACCACAAACAAGGCAGATTTAGATATTTTGTATGCTTTCGTTGAAAAGGAGAACCAAACACGGGGTCACATTCTCATGAGACGAGATATTCAGAGTAACGTTCCACTAATATGATCAAAGCAGGAGGTGAGCTCCACCCACAGAGTGTAAATTAACGATACTCTTACTTATTGATTTGTACTTGAGATAATCGCTAAACTACTGTAAACTTTATAGTACCACTGTGCTTACTGAAAATGTATGACTACAAACTTCCATCCCTATTAGGCCGTAACATGAAATTATCAGGCTGAAGGTCCTGCAGTTGAAAGCAGGACTTGTTGAATTGTAATCAAAATCACAATTGGAAATTGCGCTCACAAGATGAAAGATTTCATTTGTTTTCTTTTTCCCCCCCCCCATTTGTCCTGGGCACTGGAAGCGAACGATCCTGTTCATTATCAACCGTTTGGTCTCAAGTTACCAAAACAAAAAAGGTGACTTCTTTTTGTTCTAACAACATAAACTCAAAACTATTAAAGTTATTTACATATAAGAGTAAGAAAAACAGGAAATGTTCACTTAGGATTAATCAGACTCACCTTAAATTAAATATCAAGGTAGAAAACACCCTTTGTTTATATATTTTAAAAAAAAAAAAAAAAAAAAAAAAAAGTAGTGGATAGCTTTTACTTCTGGACAACATTGAAAACAGCCAGCTCATGTATTTTGCTGTGGCAGTTGGATAATGTTTAAGTCGCTCTACTACTGCTATTTGAGTAAACACCTCATGATTACAGTTATCAAAGAATGTCAAAAACAGTCATTTGAAGAAGGGCGATGGGACCGGACACATTTTCAGAAACTGTCTCCACTGAGCGAAAGAGGATGAGAGCACTGCATTAATGTCAGTAAATAAGAACATGGCCATCAGTTCCTTCCTGTATTTTCTACTGACTTTGCAGTACTCCCAATGGGAGTGTGCGACCAGGGTTCCTTAATTTTTCTCATCATCTCATAAGCAAGAAGCTAACGCCGACCAAATGAGGGTCATCAGCCTTGTTGTGAAATTATGTTTATATACGGAACATGTTGGACGCACTTAATATCAACCTTTTTAAAAAGTGACGCATAGTTTAGCCACAGTCATTTAGTGCATGAAATGCAAGACATGACATGTCCTCCTGAAACGGGATACCGTGTGTCAGTTTACACAAACATGGCAGAGCATCAATATTCAAATCATTTGTGAGCAACAGTGAATACCAGAGTTCACCATGGTGCTCTGGTAAATACAAGTGGCTGCAAAAAGTGTAAGGCCGAAGACAGTGGCATGTCCTCTCCCGACAAGAAGTCAGAGCAGGTAAATGAAACACAAGTGGAAAGGATGAAGACAAGGTCAGGATGCTGTTTCCTGTTTACTTTGAAGGTTACAAATGGAGGAATGTGTCAGGCAATGCTGAACACATGGTTTGGTCACTAAGCTTAAAAAGGAACCGACCTCCTGAGAGTTTTACACACATTTCTAGATCTAAAGAGTCATAAAGTTGCCATTTCGGGGGAAATATCCACCATGATGGTGAGAGGTCATAGGAGAACGACAAGGCTCGCTCAAGCAAACAGGTACAATAGACCACAAGTATGCAAATAACAGCTTTGCACAGCGGTAATGTACGGTACAGGGGGCCCGTGTGTAGCAGAGGGAACGGCAGCACCCGAACCACGCCACGCTGGGTTCCTCTCGTGTTGGCTGCTGGAAGGGCGAGACTGACTCCACAGAAGAGGTGACTGAGGACAGACTTCTCCTTGTGACCGGCCTGGTGTCAACAGAGCGGACGTTCATTTGAAAACACACGAGGAACATGAAAACCACGCCTGCTCAATTTGAAAACCACAACGCACCTAAATGTTGCGGCCAAACAGGTGAATCCCATCATGACCTTTTGACCCCGCGCCAAGTGGATACTTTCCGCCAAATCATGGAGCACCTGCTGATTGAAGATGTTCAGATGGACTGACAGTGATTTCAAGTGACTCCAGAAAACAGCTAAATTCTCAGAGATCAACCCAACTAAAAAACAAACAAACAAACAAACAACAACTTCAGGATGAAGCCTCATGACTTAATACATGACTAAACTAAATTGTTAAGGCAGAGTAGAGGACTTGTAGCACAAGTTAGCACACAGAGAAGGGTAAAAGACTGAAGAGGTTCACGTCTTGGTCAACTTAATAGTCAAAGTGACGCATTTGTGGCCGGTAGTAGGCCACATGCCGAAAGTTCTTTATACTGCAAGTGTTGCTGGAGTTATAACCTCGTTAATATCACATTGTTTCCAAGTATGATAAAGTAAGTCTATGTAGAGATTTTAGAGTAGAAAAACACATTGTAAGCACTTTGCAATGTTAGAAATGCTGCTGGAACACGCCTGAAGCCCATCTGTCAACACTAAAGCAGGTAACAGTATAAAAGGAAAAAGAATATCGGTGTCAAAACTTACATTCACACACACACGCCTGAAATTATTTTACATTTTTAAAAAGACTTCCTCAATATTGCTCGACTAAGTTGTACAACTCGAGATGTTTTGCTGCACTTTGATTTAATACAATTATAAAACGTTACATAAAGAGGCTGCGGGTGGGTGGGGGCTGCGGGCAGTTTGACAGCTCAGCAGCCCATTTTTGATGACTATGTGTTGAAGACTGGCTGTGAGCACAGGGCACCTTACAAACAAGCCCAGCCCACAAGACTAGAGTTCAAATAGATAACAATCTAATCATTTAACCCTGTGGAGGTATGTGACTGGGAGCAAATACTGCAGGGGGTGTTACAAAGAACTCGGGGACTTTTGGTTCAGGCTTACAAAGTGAATAATTGTCCTCATAAAAAAAGAAACACACACACACACACACACACACACACACACACACACACACACACACACACACACACACACACACACACACACACACACACACACACACACACACACACACACACACACACACACACACACACACACACACACACACACAAGAAAAGAAGGCAACATTCAAGCAGAAGGAAAGACAACCCTGTGGTCCAGTTACCATGACAGGCTTTAGTCTTATTCAACAATTAGTGCAGCTGCTCTGTAACTCTTTGAAACAAAAGACAATCATTGGCAAGACGGAGGAAGGAGTTGTTACAGAAAAGTATTGGACACAGGAAGACCCCGAGACCCCCCCACCCACCCCCTCCCCCAAGGCTTTGCGACCGAACACACACTTTTCTTTCAGTTCACACGTTTTAAAAAAACGTAAAAAAAAACACTCACGCTTCGTTGCGTTGATGAGGTTCTTCCCATCTTTGTACAGCTCTTTGATGAATCTGTTGGTTTTGTCCAGCTCCGCTTCGTGTGCTTTTATTTTCTCCCTGAAGCCGGGGCTGTCCAGATAGCATTCACTAAACTCGAGCGGGTGTAGTCCCATTTCTGTGACACAGTGATTAGCTTCGTTTTTTTTCCAAAGAACGGAGGGTGAAAGAAAAACTGGTCAAAATGACGCAAAACAACAAAACAAAATAAACAAATAAGTCGTTACAATAAAATGAGCGCTCTTTCCGCAGGGAGTTTCAAGTCCAACAGAGAAAACATAGCGACGTAAAAAAAAAAAAAAAAAAAAAAAAAAACAGCAGCAGCTAACGGGGGTTAGCGTGGCAACTTCTGACACTGGCGCGTGGGTGTTGTTCCACAGTTGTCAATTCACGAATAAGAGCAGCTAGCAGGTATAACGGGTGGAAAGTGATAACAAGGCGCTGGCGGGTGAAGTGTGAATCGGTGGTCGGCTCATGGGAGTTGTCAGACAGTCATGGTGGCTGTGTCCGAACGTTTCCCTCCCTCCATCAAACGTTACTCCACCTAGCAAAGTGACAGATTGAGAAACTCTGCTGACATCTGAGTGCATGTAGCAAAAAACTTCTACCAAAGACGATGTAGCTCCTGCAAGATGGTGCGGTCTTCTCTACTTCCGCCTTCGCGTCGCCAGTCCCGTAAGCACCGAGATGGGTTATTTGCTGGGCGAATGATGTCAGCAGTCGTGGGAGAAGTATATGGATTTTTTAATTTCATTTAAAGTAATAATAACAGACTACACTTTAAAGGTGATTCAAGTAAAGGTGAAGATGTTGGTAGATTTGTGGATAAATTTAACATAAGCATATGTAGGCTACTGTAGATGCAAAAAAAGTATACAATTATGGTGTTGTATTGTTATATATTATATCAGTTGATCATTATTAATGATGCATTAATGTGTGAGTACCGTCAGTTGGTCAAAGTAGTGCAATTTCAGTAGAATGAAAAGTACAATATTTCCTTCTGAAATGTGGTAAAGTGGAAGTATAAAGTGGCAGAAAATAGAAGAAAATACTCTACAGTTGTACCCCAATGGGACATCCTAACCACGGCCCTGGGGACGGCTGAGCAGAGGCTTATGGCAAGGCGAGGGACACGTAACAGAGAAGGAGAGGCTGTCCAGTAATTACAATTGATCTCTCAGATGCAGTATAGGATTAAGCCTGTATGGATCCTTCACTGCATAACAGTGGCTCTATGCAAGGTCAACAAACAAGGTGAACCAAGAACACCCAAAGTCAACTCAAAACCAATCACGGGGGACCTAAAAGTGTTGCATATAATATGAAACTACCATGGGTTACGTGCTCAAGCTCCGTCCTTCAACGCCCTCAGTCAGTCAGATCATCACAAACAGTGGATATGAAAATGTACACTTTAATGCAGGATACAGTTTAAAGCAATGCCAATGGGGTGTAATTTTGGAGTGTGAGCAAATAATTAGGCTAGCACTAAAGGGCTTAACCTTTTACAAGGCATACAACAAGGGTACAAGCACATGGAATAATTTGCATTCGCGCACTCATTTTAAGAACGCTTCTCTTCAAGTTCTACTTTGGGAGTTTTCACGGGTGGGAACTATTCTAATCTTTCGGTGCTCTTTGATTGTGCTTCAAGATTCGCCTGTCATTGGTTCCATCGGAGGCGAATCTGAGGCGGGAATCTTTACCGTGACGTAATTTGTTAATAAAAAACAGATATTCCTATTCGCCATGTTATCAGTTATCATGTTACAGTTGATAGCATAGCTAACACGGCCCGGTTTGTAACTTCAAATATACAATACTTCATTACAGTCACACGCGGAACCTTGTCTCGCCTCGTGTTTCCGACCGAGTTGTTTACCTCGCGGACACGTTCCTCGTTCAACGGCATCAGAAATGTGATTTACACGTTTGACCAGGACCTGGCCGCTGTAACGTGCATATTAACAGGCAGTCATTTTTTTTGACATGCAGCTAAGCTTTCGTAGCCTCGGTCAGAGCAGATTTGTATCACGTGAGCTCGCGTTGGGTCGATATTAGAGGAAGGCTCGCTTAGAGCGATGCTAACGACTTTATTGGACTCAACCGTAATGTTAACCTAAATTAGCGCCTTAACTAAACAGCAGTGCTCTTTTCCGTGTATCTCCCAACATCCCATAACTCACCCCAGCCTGAGATCTAAGACAACATACAGTAAGTCAACATGCACTGACAGTAAAATACTTAGCATTTTGTTTGACATACGTTATATTTGTGAACGTTTTTAACAGCCCACTTACTTCTTACTCCGTGATGTTTCCTATTCATGTTACGGTTGTTATGATGATTATTATAATTACTCCAAATGTTGATATGTATGGGAGCCCATTTCCAGGAAAAATAAAAAAAAAAATAGATTTCGATAGATATTTCGGAAATAGAATAGAATGCAAGTCAAAACTATGAGATCCCCTGAATCAAAATTGAAGTCAACATTTTGACTTCATTTTGACTTCTTTTCATCTGTTTTTGTCTCTTCCTGTCTAAAATACGCATCCATAGTCTACTTACAGTCATGTGGATCCTTATGTCTTATTAAAAGTGGCATCAATCTGTTCATTATATTATCAGACGTTATCATTTTCTAATAGACTCTCCACCCTCCGCTAGGGGATGCCTAATACCAATGCAAGGCCAAAGCATGGCAGGAGGACACGGAGGCGACGCAGAGAGGACCCGGCTAGGAACGAGCTGGTCTCTAGTTCCCTAGAAAGTGCCCAGCAGTGCCTTTTCAACCAGGACTACGGAACCGCGTTCGTGCACTACCTGCTGGTCCTCAACCTTGCGCCTATGTTTAAGGACTTTGCAAGGGTAATGACCGTTTGCGCTGATAACATGTCTGCGAGCAATCCAACGTTGTGCACACATAATGACCACAATCACACGCACTGCAGTCTGTTTTCACTGCTGCTTTTTTTTGGAACCTCAATTTTGTGACATCTCTTTTTTTGCTTTTCTTTTTTTTTTTTTTTTTTTTAGGAGTCCTTCAGGTTCACTCTCTTCAAATGGACAGAAGAGCTGGACTCGGTGGGCCGCGTTCAAGACCTCTTTGACTGTTATGAACAAGCACTGGAGCTGTTTCCTGCTGATGAGGTCATCCTTAACAGCATGGGGGAACACTTGTTCAGGTATTTTCCTCATCTGCATAAATGTTATCAGTGCTCAGATGCATGTGTTTTTTAAAATTCCATGATACCCGAGCATAATTTAGCTTTATATTATTTCGATGAATTATCTGCTAATGCAGCTTTTTTTTTTCCATTTCTCATCCAGAATGGGCTTCAGAGACGAAGCCGCAGGTCATTTCCATAAAGCCTTGAAGCTGAGACCAGACTATCCGGAAGCCAGGGAGAACTTCTACCGCGTGGCCAACTGGCTGGTGGAGCGCTGGCATTTCTTAATGCTCAACGACCACGGGAGGAACCTTAAGTACCAGCAAGCCATCCAGAAGGCGGTTCAGAGCGGCTGCAACACTGTACTGGACATCGGTACTGGCACTGGGATCCTTGGGTGAGACATTTTCCATGAGAGTTTGGAAACTTTTAATCTTTAATTTGTGCTTTATGTCTAAATTCAAACTCCTTATCAACCCAAACCTATTGTTATTATTTTGGCTACAGATATAATAGGACCTGTGTTACAATGCGTCTGTTATTGTTCTGATTTCCTGATTCTCTCTGTGAAGCATGTGCGCGAAGAAGGCCGGGGCTGCTGAGGTGTACGCCTGTGAACTGTCCAAGACGATGTATGAATTGGCTTGTGAGGTGGTGAGCGCGAATGGAATGGACGGTAGCATCAAGATCCTCCATATGAAGTCTCTAGAGATGGAAGTGCCAAAGGACATCCCACACAGGTGCAACTTATGAAGATGTATTTTACAAGAACAGGAACTGTATCTCTATTTGTGCTGCTATAAAATGCATGCTCAGTAAGAGGAGTATTTCTCATGTTTTTTTTCCCATTTAATATCTTTGGTTCTCTTAGAGTATCCTTGGTGGTGACGGAGACAGTAGATGCAGGGTTGTTTGGAGAAGGTATCATCGAGAGCCTCATTCATGCCTGGCACCACCTCCTGCTACCGCCGCAGGTAACGTCATTTATTAAAACGCAAACACAGGACAGGAAGCTGAACTTTATTCTGAAGTTGCCACAGTGCAATATTAATGTTTCTATGAGTTTGTGGCACCCAAAATCTATTAGCGTTTGGAAATCCTAAGAAAGTTATTGTAAACTTTTCTGAAATTTGTTAGATGACATTAAATCTCTGAAAGAAACTGCGTGGGGTTGTAAATACTGATGGATACAGATCTGTGACACAGCTTGGGGCTTTTAGGACATGAAATGATTTAGAACCAAACTAATGATGGCCTTAAAGCGGCCTATATTTGCCTCAAACTGTCACTGTATCCTGACAGTGGTGCATGGGACACATAATCAGTGAAAACAGCAGGTTCCTCTGCCTCCCTCTAGTGCTGCTGATGGTATTTGCAGGATTCCACCACACCTGAAGAAAAACAACCTCGCTGCTCGGGAATTCCGATCAAATTATAACTCTGGCCGGTTGGCAGAGCTTGGTTTTGGCTCGACTGGTTTCAACGTGGCGGCCGGATCACAAACTTTCCAATTTTACAGCTGAAGAGCACACTGAAATGTTTCTGAAAATATTTGAGACGAGTGATAGGCGATACAGTAACCGAATCTTGGCTCATAATTGATCTAGTTTGACAGTTTAATCGGACTTCATCCGCTTCACCAGTAGTGGATGACTCCTCGGCTCTGATTGGTGGTTTTCCTTTGGGCACGGTAGAATTTTGCAAATGCCAATAGGAGCACCCAAAGGAGGCAAAAGAACCCAATTTTCTTTTTTTCTCACAGATTATCCGCCTCATTATCCACTGTCAGGATATAGTCACTGAGCAAATATCATAAAAAGTATTTTTTTTATAAAAGATAACAACTGCCGCTTTAAGGCACTCCTTGTCAACTCATAACGTAAAAAAAAACAAAAAAAAACGAAGTTGCTTCTTAAACATCCAGAAAAGTGACACATCGGCGAACTGGGGCAAGTTCCCTGATCCCAAACTTCACAGTACGAGTTGTGACGTTTCACTCATTTCAACACATTCAGTAGCCAGGTTAATGTCGAATGTATCCACTTAACGTTGATGTTGTGTCTGTGCCATTTAAAGGGATGTTCAGTGTGTAGTTTCATGAAAAGCACATGTTTGTCATCCTAAAGAGAGGTGAGAATGAATTCCAGGATCAGTCTGCGACGGGACGGGTCATCCCCGCTGGAGCCACTGTGTTTGGCATGGCTCTGGAGAGCATCGAGATCCGCAGGCATCACAGGTTAGGCCCCCCGGAGTCCATCATTGTCCCCCCCCCCCCCCTCCCCGCCGTAATGAGCTCCTCCGAACCGCAGCACGAGGTGTCCGGGCCTTTCACGAGATCGCTGTTTGTTCCTCACACAGGCTCAGTGTGTCAGAGGTGGGCGGCCTGTCCATCGCTGCAGCCGGGGCGCTCTGCAGCCCGGTGAGCTGCAGCCCCGAGCCGGATGACTCCATGGAGCCTTACACCACCGAGAGGCTCAGCAGAGTGCCGGGGGGATACAAAGCTCTCTCTGAGCCGTTCACGGCCCTCAACATAGATTTCAACAACGTGGAGGTGAGCAGAAACCGATACAACGGGCACCGATGAGCTGTGATAATTGATTCATTAAGCCGCTGGTAATTTAATGGGCTTTTACTTTACTTTTTTTGCATTCTCTTTGTGTGTGTGTGTGTGTGTGTGTGTGTGTGTGTGTGTGTGTGTGTGTGTGTGTGTGTGTGTGTGTGTGTGTGTGTGTGTGTGTGTGTGTGTGTTGCCTTGAGTCATGCAGAATAATGTAACTGACAAAAATAATTAATTTACCCGACCACATTTCTATTGGTCCCATGAAATGAACATATTGGCTGCCTCACAGGCTAAAATATTGCCCGTCAGTAGCCACTTATTATTTAGCTAAAGATCCTGCAGGGATTGCTGCCTGATTTATTAGCTCACAGTGAATACCTGGCAGATTGGAGACGCCGTGTTTATCTCCCAAACAGCACCTGAATGATCATTGGTGGATATTTGTCCGCACGTGACAGAGCTGTGATAACAAAGTGAGTTATTCAGGACTCGTGCGCACATCCGCGTCAGCTTCCAGTTTGTGTCTCAGTTCCAAGAATGTGACCGTAAGCAGGAGTGGAAAAATAATAAAAGTTTTCCTCTTCCTTTTTTGTTCTTCCACTTCTTAGAGGGTTTTTCCGTTTGTGTTGCAATTCCCCTTTCGAGTTGTTTGAGATATTATCTCACACGAGAACTAAGTCCTATTTGCACTACCCCCTTAAATCCTCAGGCTTCAAAGGGCTTTCCCCATTGAGTATAAGCAGACCATGACATTTTTCTGCACCGGGTATTACCGTTCTACTCGTTTGTGATTTCGAAATGTCTCCGGCTCACTTGCAGAGCGCCACAAAAGAGCGATGCGTCAGTAGCTGTCGAGACGACGCTTGCTGTATTACATAACGTGCTGTTGTGAACTCTTTGTGGCGGAGGTGTGTTCTTGGTGCTCGCCAGCAGCAACGCAGGCCAGATTTGATATCATATCGGTGTTACAGGCAGCCTGTCACGTGTAGTATTTATTTATTTATTTATTTATTTATACACACTGTGAAATGGATTCATACAGCCTAAATCTTTTGAGATTTCTGACTTAACAAGTAAGTTGGCCTTAAAAAGCGACGAGACCAGTAATTCTCAGAGGCCAACTCCTTTTTCAACAACAAACCTCCTGCAATCAGATTTATTTTATTTTACACCCATATTGCATATTTGTACAGCTATTTTTGGATTTTAGCCGATAGCGCTATGACAACTCCATTGTTCCTCCCTTTTTAACTGTCTTGTTTTGGTAACCTGTAGGAACTGGAGGGGCTGACCTCCAGGGAGGTTCAGCAGATCCGCCTGCCCGTCACTCAGGAGGGGGAGCTGGACGCTCTGGCTGTGTGGTTCCAGCTCCACCTGGATGAGGAGAGCAGTCTGTCTACTGGACCCCAGGAGGACACCTGCTGGGAGCAGGCCATCTACCCTGTCCACAGCACCGGGGGTAAGATCCAACATCCAACGCACATACGGCGGGGGGGGCGGGGGGGGGGTTTCACTCAGATGTTTTACTCATTTTAAGTGTCCGTTTAATCAGCATTGTCTGTCTGTTGCAGTTTGTAAAAGGAATTGTTCTTTAATTGTCGCGAGTGGTTTCAAATTCTCATGACTTAACCCCATTTAGTTTTAGTAAAATGTATTTTTTTGCATCTGCTCAGCTTGTATTCTCTACTCCGATGTCATGCATTTCCACGTTACATCAGATGAGGGCAGTGTGTGCTGAAGACTACATAGACTATTTAACATGATTAACTTTGTTAAATAATTGCAGGGAAATATTTCTGCTTATAATCATCGCCACTACTTTACCCCAGCCTTCGGTATATTTTGGACCAAGCTTTCTGACTATTTTAGTTCATCTCCACGTGAGAATATTTCACTACAATGAGGATGATGACGCATAAAGATTTAGCTCCGTGAAAGTCTTAAAAACCTCACTCTTCATTACTTAATTATCATCACTGAGGTCCACAATATGCCGGTGTAAAACTTACATTTTAGAGCAGACCGTGGAGACGGAACAACAAACAAAGAAACATTCATATTTGTTAAGCAACAAACTTAAAGAAGAAGTGGAAGATATTTTTTTCCCTATCAAACGAGGCAACTGTGAGCTTAATAGCCACTGACACGAGGTGACATGTTCCAGTTGGCAGTGCAGAACATCATCTCTCAGACGGGGACTCGGCAGCATTTCACTGAGCTGCTAATTGGCGAAGGCAGCGTCGGGGGAGCCGCCACCTTTCCCGGTGATCACCAACATCCGTTTCCCCGGTCGCTGTGACGTGTGCGCCGTGATCGCCTCTGACACTCTTTAGTGTTCATGAAATTCTTATAGGCAATAAATATGCATTTTCCCCAAATGCCTCTGACGAGCGGCGCGCTGACATGAAGACGTGAGCAGATGTTATTCCTGTTGGAATCCTTTATGGGCCTCTCCCCCTCTCTCTGTGCACCCGGTCCCCTGAATCTCATTGCTCCCTCTCCCTTTCTGCATCTCCTGCTTTTTCTTCACTCGCTGTCTTTTTTTTATTTTATCTTTTTTTAAAGTGTTTCAATTGGCCAGTCAGTTTTATTTATACACCCCAAAATCACAAATTTGCCTCAAGGGGCTTTAAAGTCTGTACAGCATGCGACGCCCTCTATCCTTAGACCCCTGTCAGCTTAGCATTTATATAATCGTCAGCATGGAATTATAAATAATGTTATCGTTTATTTATCTGCATTATTTTTTTTCTTCCCCTTTTTGTTTGTTATTTCAGGTGTTCATAAGTTTGTTTTTTTGCAGCAGGTGTAGATGAGCCATTTTGTTAATTCTTAAAGGGGCAATCCATAACATTTTAATCCTGGTTGATTTTGAGTTAAAACAAGGGAATTGGGCTCAGCGTTTAGCAGTCTGGACTCTTTTTGTTGATGCATTCACTTCAAAGTTTTCAGAATTGTGTGCATTGTTTAATTTTTTGTGTAGATGGAGAAAAACTATGATACAGATAAAAAAAAATTCTGGGGATGTCGCCACAGACACCCAGTCGGTGATGCTGCGAATGTACATAGCGTATGTAGTATTGCAATACTTTCATCAGTGGGCTCCTCACCATTGTGTCATCTCCTTCGGGCGAACGTCATTTGCTGAAATGAAAATCTTCGAGATTGATAAATACCAAGATTTGTTTCTACAATAACATATTGTATATGTTATTACGCACAAGAAGCTAAAGAACTTTAAAGTTTACCTCAATAAAGAGTCTAAAACTGGCAAATTTGTCATTCAAGTTTAGGCACGTTCAGGTTTTTACAAAAGCAAAAAAAGATTACGGACAAGATCGGACATCCAACTCCACTTTCAGTACTTGACGGTTGTCAATTCTTTGTGCTTCAGTGCATTTCAGTTGGTCCCAAAACCTAAGTGAGGTTTGCACAGCTCCAGTAGAATCCGGCCCAGTCAGTGTTTTCCTCCTTTGGTTCTTTTCAGGTTTTGTCCTGAAACCTCAAGACGAGCTGATCGTTGAAGTCTCCTGCAAAGACTCCTTCCTGCGGCTCAGCAGCGTGGCCGTGCTGAGGGACGGGCGCGAAATGCGTCTGGACAAGCGCCCGGACACGCAGGACGCCGGAACCCTCATTTCAAATCCGAACCCAGAGGCTGAGCTGTGCAGTGCGCTAGCAAGTCTTCAGACTGACCAGATTCGAACGAAAGACTTCTGCATGCTGGAAATTTCCGAAATGGCGCTCCTGAACAATCAGGACTACCATCAGAGTTTTTGCAGCGCGCTGGGCAAACTCATCCCCCAGCTGAGGGCCAAATGCCAAAACAAAGAGCGAGGATCGGAGGACTCCACAGACGGCAGTGACCTGCTCTATGTCCTCGACGTGTCGGAGGGCTTCTCCCTGCTCTCCCTCATCGCTGCCAGCCACGGTCACGTAAAAGCGTTCAGCTCCGTGGAAAAGAAAAAGCAGCAGGAAGTCCTGAAGAGGCTGGCTCGCTCCAACAATGTCCCGGAGAAGCACCTCGAGTTCTGGCTCAACCACACGGAGGATGAGCACGGGATGCTGAAGAGGCCGTCCAGAGAGAAGCTGTGGAGCGCCATCATGCTGGACTGTGTCGAGACTTGTGGCCTCATTAGACAGAAGTTGATGGAGAAAGCTTCACTGGCCAGGTAAGGGGACGCTGCCAGGGTGGAAATGTTCCATCACTTTTGTTTATGTTGCTTTGATCATTTTAGTGCTGCACTTTCATGTATTTTAGAGTAAAACATGTATTTCTATGTATTTCTGTTAGGTGTTTGCTGGAGGATGGAGGAAGTATTTTCCCAGCAAAGATCGTTGTGCACGGTATTCTGGTGGAGTCGGACACGTTGCTGCTGGAAAGTGCTGTCCAGGGTCAGGAGGCGACGCTGGGATTCAATATTGCTCCCTTCATCAACCAGTTCACCGTAAGTATACCTACAGAAGCTACAATGAAGCAACGGTTAAATTGTTTATTGTAATTACCCTACACGCAAAGATCTTCTCCAGTAACTCATGGTCACTCGATTCCGGGGCGACTGTGGCTCTGAGGTAGAGCGGTCGAAAGATCGGCGCGTGAGTGTCCATTAGTCTAGGTCCTGACGGCCAGGTGGAAGCTTGCGTGGCGGGTCTCTTGAGAAACAAACTCGTCGGCTACCGTAACTTTGGCAATCGGCAAAGGAGGCCAGATCCCGCTCGTCTGCAGATCATGAAATGGTAGTTAAACTGTAATGCCATACCTATTTGTTAAGCATGACGTATAATTACAATTATTGCAGGGCAGTGATGAATATTCTTTACAAATCTACTTAACGTGCACCGTAAAATATTGGTCAGCTTCAACAGGAATGCCGGTTGAAGTCCAGTCAGTGACTGGGTTGACCTGGCTTTAATATCAAAGGACCAGTGTTTAGGATTTAGGGGGATTTATGGGCAGAAATGGAATATAATACTCATTAATATGTTTTCACAAGTGTATATTCACCTGAAACAGAGTGGTTGTGTTTTTGTTACCTTAGAATGAGACCTTCATATCTGCGTAGCGAGGGGGAACTCTTCAAGGAGTCAGCCTTGTTTTCACAGTAGCCCAGAACGGACGCACCAAACGCCTTCTCACGTTTTTACACGACCTTAAAGGTCACCGGAGAGTTCTCCGACACGCTTTGAAAAGGAGGGATGAGCGGAGGAGTATTCAGTTGATGGTCCATCTCAAAGGAGGTGTCAAAAGACGTGAACAGGGAGCTGATTATACTAACTTCACTTTGGTTGATTTATGAAGTTAATCATTTAAATCATACTTAATATTGGTTTCAAAATAATATTGAAATAAGTCAATAATAAATAGGAAATCTCATTCAGTCTTCATTACACAAGTTGCTAAATCTTCCCTTTGTACATCTCAGGCCACCAGTATCTTGTATTCTGTCTCATGTTCGTGATGTCAATATCACCAGTTTTCACAGACGGTATGCTGCGTTTGTAAGCTTGCATCATTCACATTTAAAAGTTATTGCTTGTGAGTTTTGTTAAATACGATGGGTACAGAAAAATGTGTGAACAACTGTATGAAAGGTGTAAAAAAAAAGAGACGAGTTGTTTTGTTTCCACCACGTATGGGTTGTCTTTTGTTGAACAATGTATTTCACTCTGAGTGCGAAGGTCCAGGACGGTGTCTTCTGTTGTGCACTCCTCTTTGATGTGCGCTTCCCAGCTGGGTTCAGAAGCTGCGGAATCTCTTTGAATTCTTTTTTTCTTTATTTGGTCTGGAAATTATCTTTTTCTTTTTTTTTTTCCTTTTTTTTTTTTTTTTTCCTTTCCCCCCCCAGCAATCATGTTTGTGCTCTAATTTGGTAGGACCCACGCGGGACGGTCGTTTGTTTTAACAGATGTTGTCTTTGAAGCCCTCAGCGGAGGGCACTCTCTAGCACAACTGTCACACAAGGGCGGCACAACGCACAGCTTGGCCCAAGACGTTGCTACCTGAATCCATCAGTATACATTACATCAAGCACATCAAACAGCCGGATCTGAGGTCTACACAACTGTGACGGGGCGGAGGAAAGGTTCTTTTGTTCCGCGGGAAAGGAAACCGTGACACTTTCTGTGCTGCCACTTTGGTTTCTCCCTCAGCTTTTAAGTCTGCCGCCCTGCAGCCACGGCCCCTTTTGTCAAGTTTTGAAGAGTTTGAGGTGAAATATTAGGTTTGTTTATATATATATATATATATATATATATATATATATATATATATATATATTAGGAGTTTGAGGTTTCCAAGCAATTAATCAGTGATTGAGTGGTTATCCACTGACACTATGAATTGAAACCTAATGTGGATAAATGATAGTTTGGGACAAAGAGTGCCAGCAACAACTCTGAGTCAGCTTTTGCATGATTTTTAATACAACGTTGTTGTAAAAAAAAAAAAAAAAATCTGTGTTCTGACCAAAAATAAGCAAAACTATTTTATTTTTTTTCTTCAAATTTGTAGATGCAGAAAAAGAAAAAATCAAGGTACATGGGTTTGTTTAAGTACAGCGTTTTTAAAAGCTTGAGGGAGCCACAATAATAAAGTCTCTTCTACTTGTGTACTTAAACAAAGCAGTGTGGCTTACTTTTAGTTTTTGGTGGTGAATGCGTTGCCTCTCTTGGGTGCCGGCCTGTGCATCATGAGCACCTGTTTTGTGTTACATCGCTGTCCGATGCCAGTCGCGCTTCCTCCCAGGTCTTTTATTGGTTTTCATGTTACGTAGTAGTTCCCTAATTGATAACGTCACCAGATTCTTTTATCCCATGCAAACAAGTCGCTAACACTGTGTTTATCTTTTATGTTCTTCAGGTACCGGTCCACGTGTTTTTGGACTTTTCCACACTGGAGTGCAGACATCTCAGTGAGTTTGTGGAACTCTTTGTTCTTGACCTCATGGACTCCACCGCCAACTACACGAACAGAGAAGTAAAGGTGAGAGATGCTTTGGTGCTGCCAACATGAATGGAATTAATAGAATTTAATAAGCTAAAGAAATCTACAAAACTACTGTCTGGTGCACAAACACACTGCACCAACAACCTAGAAGTAAGACACACTGTGCACATCTCGCTGAGAAGAACTTTTAACTTTACCGTCCCTCCTAATTTATTGGTCCCAGCACAAACCCGCTCGTCTCCAGAAGACATCCACAATCTCCACATTTTCGTACAGCGATCTGACATGAGGAGCTATGTGAATTGATCCCAGTCAAGCTTTTTCTCCTAAACTCATAAATATTCAATGAAAGATGAAAATAAGGATAGAACTAAAAAAGAACCATAATCTGATTTTTTTTTTTGGGGATGTGTCATATATTATTTTTAAACTAACAGAGGCAAAACATGACTTGTGATAACTAGCTGACTGTGTTCATGTGTACCGTACGTATCTCCTTATGCCATAATCCCTGTTTCCCAGGTCCAGGCGACATCTGCAGGCAGAATAACTGCAGTCCCCTTCTGGTACCACATCTACCTGGACCAGGAGATCAGTGTCAGCACCCTCAGCCAGAACTCTCACTGGAAGCAGGCGGCGGTCGTGCTGCAGCAGCCGGTGGAGGTACAAGCCGGAGACTGGGTCTGCCTCGCTGTGAAGCTTCACAAGAGCGCCATCTCCATATCAGCCCATATAGAGAAAACACCCGGGCCAATGGAACAATAATCTCTTGCAACTAAGTTTAATTGCTATGTCTTTCATGCCTCAATCATATAGAGGCTACTGACACGGAGGGAAATTCCTTGAATACTCTGCATTCCTTTTCTGGTGCCATTTTAAGACCGACCTTCTCCAGTGTTATTTTTCATAACTGTATTACCAGTCTTCAAAGTTCAATCTCTGATTTGAGAGTTAGTAGAAGCCTGCATGAGCCACACCTTTGTAAGCGTCAGTGGGAAGCGGAGTCCTCTCGATCATAAAGAATTTGTGACAATGAATCTTCAGGTCATGTTTTAATTTGTAAATTGTGCTATACGATTATGACATTTATACTCTGTACTTTATAAACATGTTTGTAAGTATGAAACAAATATTCCCATGATTATAGGCGAGGTGGTTCTGTCATCAAAAGAAACTTCCAACAATAAATGTGACATTTTCTTAATAAATGTAAGAAAAAAATAAATCAGATAACGTACTTAATCGGATTTATTGAGGAGACCTTCAGAGATGGAATTAAATTAACACGTGGAACCATTTACATCAGCTCTAATGTAATCCCGTCAAGTTTTATTTGAAAAATATAAATACGTAAAGCAATGCAACATTCTCCAGCTGGACATGATAAAGATTATGCTGTTGATTTGATAGTTTTACAAAGCCAAAAAAAACTCAAATTCGATGGAGAAAAGTACATGGCTTAGGTGTGGTAGATGCAAAAATGATTCCAGCTAAAATCAATGGTGAACATCTCGAGAAAAACACCCTGATCCTGGTATATAGAAGCTAAATTGATGGACAGACTAGTTCCACGGCACAAAGAACAAGGCATCGGATAAGACCAGTGAATTCATTTCTATGAAACACTTTAGAGTGAGCTGAATGCCATAAAGCATTAATATAAATGTATTAGAATATGCTGTTTGTAACTGACTGAAATTGTGCACGTTGTTTTAATACTTAAAATGTACTCAAATTGTACATTGTATTACTATTGATTATGTAGTGGTGTCACACTGTTCAGACACATCATTCAGCGGGAATAGCTCTAACATCCAACTAACAGTTTAATCTCTACTTTGTATTCTGTCCCTCCGCCTAAGACAAACAAAATAGATGACTCAGGACATCTAATGTGCTTTGATATCGTAGATTTCCATTTACGATGACTAATTTCAATCGACGTCTTCTGAAATCACTTTAAACTGAAGAAGACATTTGTATTTGAAAAGTTGCATATTTCTCTTTTTCATCTGTCACGTCTGAGATCATGATATGACTAAAGACGACAAAAGTCTAATCATTTCCCATTCGGAAAGGACACACACTTCGGGAGGCGTCTCGCCTCAAGAAACGCGATTAGTGTGCTGTTTGGGACACGTTCAAATTGACGGGAAGTCTTCCCCAACTACGATGAATTAAAAACCATTCTCCATAAACCTACTGAGCCATATAGCTCCCTCGTGCAACAAAAAACGGCATAAAATGCACATCATCTACAAGTCATTTAGTGTCATAACTTCACTGAACATTCTTGGAGCTGTCACTGGCAGAGAGGTCCACCTGGTTTATAATCAGTTTATAATCAGTAACAATATCGTGAAGTCTGAAGGAAAATGGCAAGGCTGTAATTGGGTCCCGCCCAACCATGACGGGGTCGAGTCTGTCGGTGGCGTTATGCTAGGTGATCGCGATGAGATCCGCTTCTGTTGCTTCTTTGGTTTGGTTGGTCCTTTCCTCTTCCGGGGTTTCTTCCGGTCCGGCCCCGCGTCCTTCGTCCCACGGGGCCGAGCTGAGCCCGGCCGGCGCTGACAGAGAGTGCGGCGTGAGGGTTCGGCCCAGGCCCTGGTATTGACCATTGGGCGACACGGGGTTGGACGCCGCCTCTGTGATGGCATCTTGGGAGCCCGAAGTGAGCAGGCCAGATCGCTCACCGTCGTCCTGAGCCTCACCGAAGTACGACTTCCTTGGCCGACCCATCACTGTTCTCCCTGTAAATGAGGACCAAAAAAAAAAAAGTCTTTACCTTGTGTTCTCTGTGTTAGAGAGTACATGCCGGAGAAAACGTACAACTCTCGACTGTGCAAGGACTCCAGTAGTCAGGGGGGAGATGAGGGCGGCGGGCTACCTACCGACATTGCGGACTTGTTCAGAGATGTCTGCTCTGACATCAGAGACGTCCCACATCGCCATGAAAGAGTCGAAGCAAGATCCCTCCTCAGCCTCCTGGATGTAAGGCTTGTAGGTGAAGCTGTAGTGATGGGCAATGGCTGCCAGGAACATCTCCACACAGATGATAAAATCCTGAGGGAAAACAGGACAGTTTGGATGGGTTTCATTCTGGTTCAAAGTAAAGCGGCGTAAACATTTAGGAGGCCACATATAGTGATATAACTCTATTGGGGCTAAGATCAGACATTCAAGCTATTCATATTTATTTACAACTAGATACGCTTTAGCTTACCTGTAAGCCAGTGGCGACGGCCTCCACACTATTCCAGTCCCACGTACGCTTCTCTGAGATAATGCCCACTTTCACCAGCAAAGCAATGAACACAGCTTGCCTTGAAGAGTTTACAAAATAACCATTCTCAGTACAGCTCCAGCGATCTGATGCCATCGTACCAACAGTAAAGAAAATCTTCGACGTTTTTTCAGACATGGCCAGGTCGTGTCATTAAGTTTGCTTAACATGCTGAGACTTACCAGAAGGAGACGAACACCACCATTTTGACACATAGGAATTTGCCCACTGGCTTGATTGGACTCAGTTCTTCTCTCAGAGCTCTGTAGAACAGCACCAGGCAGTACATGGCAAACTAGATCAAGAGAAGACGGACAGAGAGAAATATTATCTGATCTCTTAACCTGCTGCATGTATATATACATATATACAGTCGTTGCTTGAGCCAAACTACATTTAGACTTAATAAAAAACAACAATAGTAGTGTTACCAGTTGTGACATATTGTTGAAGATGACCAGGTACGTCCATGCATTTGTTGAACTAAAATTGCCTTCATCATACACGTCACAAAGCTGACAGATCCTTGGAAGAAGAGAAAAAGGGGGACGTCAATACAAATAGTGACCAAAAAGCTGAGAATGGTATCCGAGAATAAAGTTAGGTGCACGAAGAGCGGAGCTGACTTACAAAGCTATCACTGTTGTCACGGGTCTCACGACGGTGTACTGCAACACTCCCAACTTGCATCTCAACAGTAACACCCTGCAGAGGAAACGTATAGAGTTGAATTAGTTTAACAACATCCAGTTTGCTGACATCAGTAGAATTCAAACCCCGATCCCCAATGGCCATAAGACATGTGGTGAGCCTCATTTTCCTCAACGACTTTTTGATCATGCTCCAGGACACCCACGTGCAAGATGTAACACTACTGTGAAGGGTTACAACATTTAACAGGGCAGTAATATAAAATACAAAACTATTAAATGTGGCTGATGCTGCTGACCTTCAGGCAGATGTTAATTCATTTGTTCTTCCTCGGTTTCAAAGAACAGACTAATCCTCATGGAAAGAACAAAGCCTTTTGACAAAATTAACTGCACCAATAACAGCTGCTTGCATGACGACAGTCATTGTTTTGTTTACTAAGAACATTTCCTTCCCAAAATGTCTACACACTCAAGCAACCAACGAGTACAAGACACAAACATGTCACGTCATTTTCATCGCCTCCCTTTAAATCAAACATCAAAGGGATAGCGTTGCATGACTTCATTTATGGAAGAACACTGATGGTTACACTACAAACAAAGAAAAATAAAAGCATTATTGAAAAGCCAGTCAGACGTCTAACTGAGGGCAATTCAAGAAGATAGGAAGGAAATATGACTAATGTGAGTAAAGCTGACATGTTTGGGTCAAACTATGGAGGGGAATGATAAACTTTACACTAAATCCTCGATGAGTGTTGGATGCAGGAGCGTTCGTATAGCTGTACGCTGTATGTATGCCAGGCCTAATTCTAAAGGAAACATACTCTCCCATTGGCCAGGGCGGGCAGCAGCAAAGAGGGGGCAGATGTCTCTGCTGCTCCTGGGACTCCAGCATCGACACCAGGCTGGGGTACTGGTTTTCCAGGTAGTTCAGCAAGAAGGTCATGAAGTTGTAGATGACATAGGCCTCGTAGCACTCTCTGCATGTGTCCACATAAATTGCTATCCCTGGGTATTTTAATGCAATCCACTGCGAAAGATTTCAAAAGAAGAGAGGGGATTACTTTGAGTGTGAGGGTAAATCATTTTAAAAAGTGGTGGTTAAAAATGGTGAAGTGGCAGCAAAGAGGCGTTTTTATTTAGATGTTATTCCGTAGATACATACGACAGCTATCACTGTGTGTTGCGCAATGGCTTTGATTAGATAATACACCACTCACACTGTCCAAGCTGTAGATTGGGACCATCCATAATATCCTAAAAGAAGAGATATAAAAGCACAAACAATTAGAAAGCGGGTTTCAGACTTGTGTTCATGGACATCATGGTTGTTGACATCTTTACCTGATGATGGGTTTCTGAAGCTCTGGCTGAGTGTAGTGAACCAGATGCTGGAGGATGCCCCATAATGATATGGGCATAGTCATGAAGACAAATATCCCAGCGATGAACCATGCTTTATTATGAATGCCGACCTGTTGTTAGACGGAAAGAAACAGTCAACACTGGAGAAATTTGACTTATTTTAGCGTTTAACACTCGGAAACTAGCACTTGGGATAGAATGCAACTTTTCCACGTTTAATATTAAGTCCAACAGTATTCAGATTATTTATTAAAATGAAATAGCAACACAACTTTGTAAAAAATCAGCAAAATGTACTCAAAGGTATCAAAACTATAAATATTTTTTCTGTCTAAAATGTTGCCCTGACAGCCGTATTTTATGAAAACGTGGAGGAATATGTCAGAGCTGTATGATTACTTTAAACAGTTTATCACTGAAATCAACCGGTTCAAAGATTTTAATAGTAGAAATGATGCTGGACTACAATCATAAAGAAAACACATTTAAGTGAATACCTGAAATCAGTTCTAATACGAAATGAAATATTCTAACTGCACGAGCAGCTTTTCTCGGGCGGTTTAACTGCAGACTCAAAGGATTTGATACGGAGATGCTTTGCAGTGAGTTTCATATGTAAACAGTAAGAAAGGCTGAATTCACCATTCTGCAATGTGTTTTAGTATACAACATAACTGAAGTAAAGTAAAGCTACAAGAACTGACCCCTGACTTCTGCAGTTCCCAGACGCACAGGGGCAGGACGACTAGCAGCAACAGAATATACAGCACGACGACCAGCGGCCGGATCCACCTCCTCCAGTTTCCGCAGGAGCAAGGCATCTTGACATGAAGGCGCTCTGAAAGCCTTTAAAACTGGCCGCAGGTTCCGTGAAGAAACAAACCCACAAAGGCTCGAGTTAGCTGCGCATTGTGACCCTTCCACCGCCTCGCCGAGAACCCACAGACAAACCTCATCTAGTGCACAGAAATGTTGGCTCTGTCACGGACGTTAAGTTACATTCCTGAGGACAAAGTTGCTGGAAAATCACCAGCTCATGTGACTCGATTTTACTAAGCTAGGCTGCTAACGTTAGCTAGTCAGTGTAAACAAACAAAGCCGATGACCCCGTCTGAACCGTTGAAAGTATCTCAATGTCCACCGCAATGAAGGACAACTCTGCTCCGATAAATCAACCGGTTCTTTAAAAGGAAGAGCACGTAACAGTATATTTTAGAGGGTTCATGCTGGGAAAAGTTTCCTGAAAAAAAGTAATTGCTGTTGAGTTTGTACTTCCTGTTTTTTGATCCCGCCTACAATCTGGAATCCGATTGGTGGAATCGAAGGAGTTAGCCAATCGATAAAGAGGGTTTTGTTACTACGTAACGTCGTTTAGAGCCGTGTAATACAAGTCACGTCATCGCAGTTTACTCCGGTGGACCTTTTTTTTTTTACAGCAATGGCGGATCATGGACCCTCTTACATGTGCAATTGTTGAATAAAGAGTTATATAAAAATATATAATATTTTTTAAAAAGTAAATATCAATACATAATATTATATATTGTTAGTTAAATATAAGATTTAGACCTGTGATTGTAGAGTTGCGGGTGTAGGTGATGAATGAGGATATCCATTTTGGAGTACGAGCTATCATAATTAAGTTAACGTCACACAACGTTTCTGTTCAAGAGTACAAATACGAAAATTACATACTATCTGATGTCTTTAGGTTGGTTTTCAGTGAGATATTAGTGACTTTATATAGGGACCTTTCTGTTGTAAACATTACTGTTACTGTCCTAGAAACAAACATTTAGTTATATCTAATTATAAATAGTTTTTTTTTAATTCTATGTATGTTTTTTTTAAAAGCAATTATAAAGTCATGAAAAATCAGAGTATTGATAAGAGTATAGCTCCTTGTAGTAAATCCTACCTATGGAAAGGGAGGGGTGATCGGAAGGGTTTGTTGTTGCCTGGAATCTGCAACATCATCACGATATACCACTTAATCATACACACTGTTCCTTTAAACAAGGTAACTTTAGCCTATGTCAACAAGGCAGGTAACTCTAGCTGATACACTTACTAATCCTCAAATATTAGCAAATTTTACTTTAAAAAACACAGAACTTATGTGAATCAATTACATTTATTTGACAACTAATTAGCACAGTCCTGTCACTATGTTTGTACCGATTTCTACCAATATCTATGCATTCAAATTGCACCCAAAAACTCCCTGGCTCTATCTGAAGTCTACATGAATCACGTGACGATCAAGCGTTTGAACTTCCATTGACGTCACTCTCTCTTTATACCGCTCTGGTCGGGTTACGCTGCATTCTTAGTGGTCACATGATCTTTACTTTCACCAGCAGATGGCAATGTGAATTAACAATTACCAGGATACCAGACCTAACATCCATTGTATTAGACTCAGACTGGTCACCATGTTTACGGTTGTATAGGTCACAGTTAGGCTAATTCCAACTTTGTGAAAATGTGGCACTTTGTTTGGGCTCTTTTTGCAATTTGTGGGTTACTGGTGGCATTAAACTTCAATTTGCAAATTAATTATTTTTCTCCCATTTCCTGTCCCTTAAACTTCTAATACCTAAATGAATATGTATACTTTGCAACCACCTAAAATAGTTGTTGGACAAATTTGATAAATATAGTTTCCATTTAAAAAAAAGTCTTGTCCATATTTGGACAAAAATGAAAAACATCAGACAAATACATGAAATTATTTAATAAATATTTTTATTCAAGATTTCTCCTTCCTCATCCATTTAGTTTTGTTAGCACAGCCTGTTCTTTGTGTCAATATGCCTATTCAGTATCTGTTAATTTAACTTTCCCTTCGTTAAAACATATGATAAACATAATATGTTAACGACTAAATATGACAATGTACAATACAATACATATAAAATCAGTAAAACTGCATCCACACAGTCCTTCTCCACAGCAAACATTTTTACTTGTTATAGAGGGAAAAGCACGTTACTAAAAACATTTACAATTACTTTTTTTTATTCAAATATCCCAGTAAGCCATGACAGTGTGACGGTGAGTCAACATGCTAAAATACCAGGACCCTGAAACCAAAGGAGCTAAACGGAAATCTGCGACCTTTCATTTTATTATGTACACCTGTGCTTATCATGTGACATGTCACAATGTCTTCAGAGAGACAGGCCTGTTGGAGCTAGACAACAATATTTGCACCATATCCCAAATCAAGAATAATACAAATTAAAATGTCTTACATTCATTTTTATCATTAGAAAAAGATACATCTTAATAAAGCATTGTATATGTTTTACACAGAATATTTAGATTTTTTTTTTGTTTTGAACTGTCCCTGTTTTTAAACTTATGGTAAGTTAAATTTTAAACAGTCATGACAAGAAGTTTTAATTATGTTTCACATACAATGGGGAACCTCTCAATCATGAGATAAACTGCAAAAATAACCGTCATCCATTGTTCAGTCCTTTTCCAATAAGCATCTATCGAATGAATGCAGAGCTCCATTAGCAATTTGCCCATGTTTTTTTAAGGTTTATATTTATATTTTGATAACAAAATCATTAAAAAAAAAACATATCCATCAGAACCTCCTTGTTACCTTTTGTTCTTGTGCGCACGTGTTTGTGCACATGCTTCAGTGTATTTGTGTCTGTGTCTAACTGTAAAATGAGGGGAGGCAGAACTTTCGTCTCTGTTGCCCCACGTCTCCACTGCCCCACAGTCACAGAAATCACTGGTTGTAGCAGGACAGATTGTTCATGAATTTTGAATTTATCCTTTTGGCTTTTATGAATTAGAAATGGTCTTTGCCACAAGTCGTGCAAGCGAGTGCCATGGTGGATAGCTTGGAGGGATTGCCAATGCAAAGTGGCATACAGGGTACAGCCATGTAAGGGCAGGGTAGATAAACATATGCTGTGTTTGATCAGATCCAAAACAGATTTTAGCATAAAGGATGTGGCGTCCATTATGTCTCACTGAATCATAGCCATAACTGCAGGGTGAAATACATCGTTCAGTATGTGCCTTGCAGGAAACACACATAGACAGGATAAGCAGAATGGATAGGTCTGAGGAATAACAATAATCAATGCACAACAAAGGAGGAGACACACTGTCTGATTCCTGAGCTATAATGTATTATCCAAAGTGCACCTCCTTTGTCAGAGGAATACACAAGACTGCCATTGTTCAACAATTACTTATTTATCTTAATACGTCTGCCATAGGCCTTTGCGTCAGGAAATGTTCAGACTCACTGAGGCTGTTACCTTCAGTTCAACTGTTCCTGAACAACAACATAAGCGAAGTGGGATGGAGTCAAAGAGGCTCATACAACAGTGGTTATTTAAAAACAAGTGCTGTAGCGCTGAGCTCTTTAAAGAATACTGTCTATCTAAAGCCTAATATAGGTTATACCTCTGTGCCATGGACCTCCATTGTTGTCCAAAAACTATTAAAAATACATCAATGAGCCACACGTTCCCACATAACCATCAGTTATATAACAGTATCATATAAGGCACTGTTATTTTTGGGTCAATACCTCTTGCTGCTAAATACCCACCAGGATACCAAATCTGGGCCTGAAAATAGTCCCCAACATGTTCATAATTTACTCCTGTTTGACTAATGTTCAAATGCTATTGTTTAGCCTTTTGAAAGTATATTTGTGACATATGGTTTTGGTCTTTTCATGTTTTTGTTGTTGTTGACAATAACAACACATTTGAATATTGTCAACCTTTAAGTACAGGTCACAACCAAAGTATTTCACTGAGTGACATTCAATACTGGATTAACCTGCTTGGAGGGCCAAAAGAAGCTACTGGGCCATTGCTGCTGTTTGGTATTTTCATTGAACAAATAACTATTTTAGGAACATGTAAACATATTGTGATGACCCCTCTGCTTGCTTATGCTGTTATCTGCGGGGTTTTTTTCATCTCCAGTGGCTCGACCTGAAGGCCTGGTGTGCGCATCCATAAAGGTCAGAGTGTCCGCCGGTCCCATTGAGAGCTCATCTTCCTTCGCATGTCTTAGCTTTTTAATTTTTGTTGCCTTACCTTTTCTAATTCAACACCCTTGCTGCCTACTCTCATCCATACATTCACACTACTGATATTACAGAGTCCGGAGAATCATGCAATTGCTGGCGTGTGTCTGTCTGTGCGTGCGGGTGTGGTTCAGTGAGTGAGTGTGCACCTCTGTGTCTGTTGTATTCTGCTGCAGAAAACTGCATAAAATGTTGGGTGGCCAGTTATGGGTGCATGCTCAAGGACCTCTCGTGGTTGCGGTGAATCACACTTTGTCAAAACAACTTTTAGGCCAATTGTGGGTTGTATTCATTCAATCAAACATTACAGCAGTGGTTGTTGTAGACACACCCGGCAGAGCTCTGCACTACTACTACTACTACTACTGAGTGCACATTTTTAGTTGGAAATAAATGTACTTTATTATTAAGCATACTCCAGTTTTTGCCACAATCTGAAAGGCAGGCTATGACAATATAAACACAAAATGGAAAAGTTACTTCATTTTACTTTGTTATTTTCACGCATAGACCCTCATTAAGAGCGGGCCTCAAGAGTAATACTCTGCTTTTGTGTTTCATATTTCTGAACAAAGTTTCAATCAATTTAGCACAAACCAGTTAACACACAGTAAACGTGGAGCTTATGGGTGCCCCTGAAGCGCTGGGGCACAGGGTCATTATCTTTATGAGGACTGAGTGCTTGATATTGGATTTGAAATGGAATTCAGCAACTCTTAGAAGATTTCACTTCCTCAGCTACCACAAATTAAAATATTGATTGCTTCAAGATACTAAGAAGTTTAGTAAACAACAAGAAAAGCATTGTGTTTGCTTGCATCCTAATTATTAGTTCCCTCATAACCAAGACAAAATTCACTGTTATCATATTGTAAAATCTTAAGAATTAACATTAATAAAAAGTGCCTTTCTTTTATCTCCTAACAGGGAATGCCATTGTCTTTTTCATGAACTTTGATCTTGAACACATTTTCTGTATCAACAAATACATCTGAATAAGCTTTGCATGTACTTTGGACCTTTGTGATCCTTTAAGATTTGTTTTTCAGCTTTATTCAATTCACTGCTGGCAAGAAATAAGGTTCTCACCAAATTCCACTGAACTAAAACCACCTCACTGTCCCTCAAACTATCTGTTTTTTCTCTCTCAATTCCCAGAAAAGCATGAATATGTTCAAATATGTTTCATCCAAATATATATATTTTTAATTCTGTGATTCATTTAACCAAACGCTATATCATAACAACCCACGTTTTGCGCAATTCTGTATTTTTTGGTGGCAATTGTGACATTATTGTGGGATGATTTCATATGAGGAATAGGGAGCAGTTTCATAAAGTTTATGACCTAGCTGAGACTTATCGCCAAACCACGAAAGCAAATAAAAGGCCAATGTCCGATAAAGCCACAACACAATGTTCTGCTTGACTTGGGTGTTTTTCAACTTTGTGTATGGGACTACGTGGCTCTGGTGGTTGTCTCTTTTTGAGAGGTTTGAGAGTGTAATCCTGGGTTAATGACACCTTTGCCCACAGCAGAGCAGACACTGAATTGTGAGAAGTTGCCACATCCTCTGTCTTGATACAACTAGTTCCTCATTAAATGTATTTAGACCAAAGAAAAATAGTATATTTAATAAACGAGTTGAAATGTGGGTGTGTTGCATTAAATCAAGTGCTACTTTCATTACTGCGAGTCAGTTTTTAACAAATTTGTATTAGTTTATGACCATTATGATATTGATTATAAGCAAAATATATATATATTTCTTCCACATCAAAGCTAACATAACTAACGCACAGATAAATAATGGTCAAACTTTGCTTTCCTCAACTCTCTTTTAGCAACACAGATGAGAAGTGAGTTTTGTGTATCAAATTCCCACCGTCCACGCTGTTCACATCCTCTCCGCTGACATTAGCAACCCTAAGGGCTCAGTTGCCAAGCAGGTCACAGTGTGCTTCAAATCACTCCCAGACGCCTGGTTCTCACAGATGCAAATGAAAAACAGAAGGGGCCCCTTCGACTTCCTGGAAAAAACAGTACGATGGTGAAATGAAACTCCTTGTTTCTTGTAGTGGAGATGGAAATTGATTTATTGGTTTAAGCAGCAGCATCAATGACAACAAACATTGTATGAATTCCATTTTCTAAAGATTATTATGAATTGCTCCAATGGATAGTGGTAAAAAAAAATGTAGCCTACAGATAACCCCTGTTCTATTGAACACAAGTGTGCAAACACACTTCAACTAAAGAAGTGCAAGTAATTGTACACACAGCACACACACAGCACACACACATGCTAACTCACACACACACACACACACACACACACACACACACACACACACAGGTTTACATGTATTCACATATCAAATAGTATAAGGCAGTATAGGTTTTGGTCGTGGAATATGATTTCAGCATTAAAACAATAGTTTGACATTTTGGGAAATGCCCTTTTCCCCTTTCTTGAGTTTCCTTCCAGCTAAAAGAATGTCATTAGCCAGTTCTCAGTGCAATGTGACGACATAACTGCGTCAACTAGTGCTTGAGCAAAACTTCTACGGTGACTCGTCATCAATGTAGCGTTTTGTTTTTGCTTTTGTCGTTTGCAGTGTGTACATAGCATTAGATGGGTAGATCGATACCTTTCACATGTCTGTTTGTTAAATATAAAGCCAGTTCACTCAGCTTAGCATAAAGACTGGAAGCAGAAGAGAAACAGTTAGCTTGGCTCTGTCCAAAAGGTAACAAAAGCTGCCTTCCAACACCTATAAAGCTATAAAGCTCAATAATTAACATGTTAAATCTTGTTGTTTTTTTTGCCG
The DNA here is from genome assembly GCA_016806645.1 of Ophiodon elongatus. Lineage (NCBI taxonomy): Eukaryota > Metazoa > Chordata > Actinopteri > Perciformes > Hexagrammidae > Ophiodon > Ophiodon elongatus. The sequence goes on from JACSYO010001880.1 coordinate 211,815, forward strand.
GTTAGCTGCTGACAGTGATTTCTCCAGCTACAGTTAGCTGCTGGTTGTAGCTAACTGGAAAAAAATACAAATAGTTGATTAAACACTTAAAGGCAGTGGTAAGTGGGTTTTATCATCCTTTGTCAACAGTTTTTGACATCGCAGAGTTTCCTTTTTCTCCAGTATTTATGCTAAACTAAGCTAATCCTCTCTGGCTGTATAGCTAAATATTGGCTTTACAGACATGAGAGTGGTATCATTCTTATCATCTAACTCTTGGGGTATTTTCCCAAAATCTCAAGCAATTCCTTTGATATTTGGAACGTTTACCACCAGCATTAAAAACGTATTGGCCTATGTCATTACACAGGTAACGTTGTCAGAGTAAAATACTTATTTTTACTGCAGTATAACACTTTATAAAAGTGGACACTATACATATATATATATATATTCCGTTGGCTATACAAACATAAAAGTCATTAGTATTGTTGAGTATATTTGTTAAAATTCACAGTGTTTAGAGAAAAGCTAATTCCTGTCTATTTCTGTCTAATTCCTGTCCATTTGGTCTATGGTGATATCAGACCTGTAATAATGCCTTACCTCATATTTATCATTTGCTTGACATATGCTATGGAAAAACAGAGTTGTACCTTATCCACTTTAAAACCCACAACCCTGTACTTGATTTTGTGCCAGTGTACTTTGGCTTATTCTGACACCAGATGTGATTCTGTGCTAAAATCTTTCATTTTTTGATTACTAACCAGCAGCCTTTTATGTCTGTGGATCATGGTTACATTAAACAGAAATAGTGGGGTTCCTTCTTTACCTGATTTATCAGAAAATGTTTTTTGTCAAGCAGTGGGAAGCAAATGAACTTCAAAACGCTCTTCTAATTATACCACAAAGTAGCTCAATGAATAATGAGTGTGAGTAAGATACACTGTGCATGTTTAATGGAAAATGAATTGTTGTTCGAGTTGGTAACATGCTCTCCTGTTTTCCACCATCAATGAGTAGCGAACTCATGGGGACAGCACATGCTCATCTCCCATCATTCCCTCTGACAGCGAGCAGTCTCCCTTTTCCTTCCTGTAGCTTTGCGCTTCCTTCCCAGTAGTGTTGCCCTTTACAGGAATAGCACGCTTTGCTACTGATTGAGAGCAATTTATAGTCTCTGCTCAGCTGCATCCTGTTAAGAGTCCTCGTTCTCCTCGTCCTCCTCGTCCTCCTCGTTCTCCTCATCCCGTTCTGCCCCTTCTTCTCTCACGCTAGCGTCACTGTCCGTGGGTGTGGGAATACAAGGAGTTTATCATAGGAAGTTTAGCCCCCTGAGGGGCTCCGGGCAATTTCAGAGCATTTTGCGCCAAATCCATTATTAGTTCCTTTTATCTCCAGTTCCCAATCCATCCCTGCCAGGCTCATTTGTTACTTCAGTGGTCCAAAGGATGTGCATTCATTGTCTGAAAAAGTACTTTGTGATGTATATATTCTAGGGTGTGTATTTGTTGTATTTGAAAAAGCTGCTGGATATATGGAAGTGCTTGAAAATAGAGATGAGATGAGTTGAGAGATCAGTCGCTGTCTTTCCTGATGCTGCGATCAGTGTTGACGTTGTTGGGCTCGGGGCTTTTACACTGGATACTGGTACCATTCATGGGTCCGATGCTGCTCAGCTGGTTGTCAGAATAACACCAGCAGCACAAACACGACTTGAAGAACATGTGAAGAGAGAGAGAAAAATTAGAGGAATAGTTCAAGAAATTATGAAATACAATTATTAGCTTTCTTGTCGGTGGTTAGATGAGAAGATTGATACCACTCTCATATTTCTCTGTTAAATGTGAAGCTGGAACCAGGAGACCATTAGCTTAGCTTAGCATAAATAATGAAATCAGGGGAAAACAGCAAGACTAGCTGGAATCAAAGGTAAAACTGACTAATTAACATCTTGTATCTCATTGGTTTGATCTGTACAAAAGCAGAAGTGTAAATCCGTCAAGTTACTGTTTTATGCCGAAATGCTTTTTGATCCAGAGTAGTGACTTCCAAGCTAGATGTGTCCCCCTATTTCCAGTATTTATGCCGAGCTAAGGTAACCGGCTGATGACGGCAGCTATTCTCTAGTTTTCTCCACCACTTCCCTCCCACAATTCCTTTAATGTGCAAACTTGAGACCTGGTTTATCTCCGGCCCAGGTTCGTTTGACAATTGCAATGTGTGACCTCAGCCCTACAAAGTGAATACATAAATCACCGGCTTGCTTTTACATGTTGCTTAAGGAATGTCATCACCATCACAATCCTGTGTCATGGACAAAAGACCTGAGTTCACTGTTTGCTTTACTGGCGAGACTAAATCTGTGTGTTTGTGTGCGTTTGAGAGAGATAAAGAGGGATCATTTGTGTGTGTTAAATACATTAATATCCATCTGTTCCGGGATAGTACTGTACCTTGAAGCAGTTTTTAAACTTCTTGCTGACAAAGTAGAGGATAATGGGGTTTATGCAGGAGTTTATTGTTACAAGGTTCATACCAAGGTAATCCAGGACCAACAAGAAGCTGAAAATAGGAAAAAAGAAGGACGGGTGATTATAATTACTTTTATAGAAAACCAAAAAGACCATTTAAACCTTTTTGGAGGTTTTAATAGTAAACACTTCTGGCAAAACAAGTCTTATTTCAGTTTTTTTAAAAATAAGAAATACTTAAAAAACTTATTTTCATTTGGACCAGGATACATCTTATAAAAGTCTATTCATTGGGCATTTAGAAGGCTAAGGGTGGTGACATTTTCTTAACCCCCAGAGAAACATAAAAAAACGTCTAAATCATAGAACGTTGCCATGTTATGTACATTTGCATACTCTGTTGCCTTTAGATCAAGTAACATTTGTGGAAGAGAGTTTGTTGCACCAATAACTCACTTGAGCAGCTCACAGCGCGTCTTATCATTCTGGTAGTAAACCATCTTCTTAAGGAGCCTGCTGAGGTGCAGTGGGAACCAGCAGAGGGCAAAGATAAGGACGAGGCAGAAAACGGCTCTGGCCACCTCCCTCCTCTGCAGAGACAAGTCATTCCACCATTAGAGAGGAGAAGACAAAGTTTGTGTAATCGAAAGATTAGAACCATGGAATAAATAATGCTGACTGAGCCAATGGAAAAAAAACCTGAATCAGATGATAAAGCCACATTACAAATGTTCTTGTGCTGTTAGTGAAATACATACCTGACCGTATGTCAGTTTATTAGTTACTTACAGGCTTGTTATTAGAAGTATTGTCTGACCTGTTTGAGGTGCTCACTGAGAGCTATCCGAAGGCTGCCATTCCTGCGGTTGAGCATCTCGCAGGTCATCAGAGTGTAGAACACAGCGGTGCAGGTCAGTGGTACACAAAAGTAGAAGCCAAACAACCACCAGTCCTTTGCTTCCCTATAGAACTGCCGGAAAACAAGCACACGATTTATAGTAAAATACATTTAAATTGAAATAAATGCATGACCTTTGTGATCCTTTAGTTACGTAAAAAAAAAAAAAAAAAAAGGTTTGAGGTTTTTCAAGCCACGGTTTATGAACTGCCCTTTTCATTTACTCGTCCGCACAACTCCACCATCTTCCTGGCCCTGCTTGATCTAATTGGACCTCAAACTACTTTCTGTTCATTATTTAGTAATTGCCCATTTTTGTATTGAATTTTAAGTTAAGTTGATAGTTGTTGAAATGATTTAGCTGACTGACTTTCATTTAGCTGACGCTTTTATCCAAAGCGACTTACAGTGAGTGCATTCATCATACACTGATGACAGGGGCTACCATACAAGGTGCCACCTGCCCATGGTAGATTTGGCTTGTGCACGTATGATACCAGTAATAAGAATCTATGCTTTTGTAACTGAACCTGACTCAGACCTGAACCACCAGACCACCCCTGCACTGCAGTGCCATTTCAGTCATGTGAGTGCTTCACGTGTGCATAGTGTAATAAGTCTGAAAAGATCCACTTCTGGCACGTCTGGCTCTCCGTGGTTGTAAAAAATATTAAAAGTATGCTCTTTAGAAAAAGAAAAGTCACAATTTCCCAACTCTACAAACTTGACTGAACTGTATTTTTACAGTTTCTGTGAAAAGCAAAAACAAGAATTTTAAGTTTGTGCATCAACTCTAAACTTTGGCTTTATGTACCCACAAAACAACATTTGGAGGGAAAATCTTTTAAAGAAAATTTTCTTCATTGCTTCAATGGTGCTGTTAAGAGGCCAGTTTTTCACAGACCTCAGCATTGCATTGCTGATATCTGAAAGACATTACTCCAATTTCGTACATATGGAATAGATGGACGCACATGTGGCTTAGCTTGAGGCCCCCGATTTCAGTTCTCAGTAATTGCACTTGGCCTGCAATCAATTACGTGCTCCAAGGATGTGAAAAGGTCCACAGTCCCATGGAGTGAAAGTACACACTGTTTATTTCTTAAAGTGATACTCTCCTCCGAAACCTTTTAGTATCATGTACTCACATACTGGCTTGGAAGGTGATTATACTTTAGTATATATATATATATATATATGAACTTTATATATGTTACATACAGTATATATGAACTTCAGTTATTTTTAGCTGAACTAAAGTAGTACTAAAGTAGTAGTACTACTATATATATATATACTAAAGTAGTACTACTACTTTAGTATATATATATATATATATATATATACACTTTTAAGACAACGGAAAGATGAAGCTGAACTTGCACTTTCACTTTGAGGAGTGTGTATGCAAGTGGGTTTCTTATCTCATTAGTATAGAATGTTTTGTCTATTCAGTGCAACATTCAACTCCTACGAGTGCCTTGACACGATGTACTATACAGCACATCTTGGCCTCAACACAAGCAAAACACTGGGACACAAAAGCGCTAAACAATTTTCTTATCCAAAAGCGATAAGAGAGCGATGATAGCGTACCATCATGAAGTCAGTCTTGGGGTTAAGCATGCAGGTGCGTATGGTTTCGTTCCTGTAGTTGAAGGTGATGATGTCGAAACCGATTGCCTCCGGTACGGCCAGGAAGAGCGACAGCAACCAAATAGACATAATCTCAATGACCGTGAGCAGAGGGATGCCCACTCCCTGGACTCTGCTCCAGGATGCCACGGCTCTGTACCTGTGAAGGGCAGACACAGAGGTTAAACAGATGGAGGAGACGTATTAAATTGATTGGGTGATAGTAAAATGATTAGGGGATAGTGAAGTGAAGCCGGAATGGTTATGATGTAGCACTCCTGAGAATCAAATTCAAATTCTAGAAGTATATAATGTAACACAAGCACCACCTTATTTCTTTATATTAATTGAAACAGGGCTGCGGGAGTTCGGTTGCTTTCAGTCTGTGCTCCATCATTAAATAGAAACCAGTAAAGTCATCATTTACTTTGTCTCTCCTGACTGACAAAGCTAACAACATTTTCCTCATGCATGGCAGCACACCAAGCACAACAAACTGCTCAGTCAGCAAAGAATATCAAAATGTTAAGAATTAATGAGGCGAGATGATCAATTGTTTATTTTGAATATCTAATATTTATATTTTTTGTGAAGCTTCCAAACAGACTGGCCCATGTTGGCAGAGAGGTCTGTCTGCCGGCTTGTGTTTCCCACACACTGAATACTTGTTTGCTTGTTTGTTTCATTAATGGAAACCACTTGTCGAAATGTTTTAGTAAAATCATGCATCAAGATTTCATGGCAAAAACAATATATTTTTCATGACACATTTGAATTTCTCTGTTGAACAACATGGCGGCATTTATATTTCACTAAGTGGTAATGTATCTACCTTTTTCTCTTCCTCCAACATGGAAAAGACACAAAAGAGACTCAAGTACTTAATACACACAAACACACACACAAAATATGTTCCATGTTTCCTGGAAACAAATGGTGAGCATCTGCTCTTGTAAAGCATTACAGTCTTTTTCTTATAAGAGAGGTCATTAAATATGTCTTCCTGGTTGAAACTTGGAGCCTATTCAGAGCAGGCAGGCAAGCCGCTTATCTCCAAAGTTGTGTCTAGTGGACAAAGTGAGATGACACTGTTCAGCACTTCATGATCATAATTTATTCATTAGGGAATTTCTATTAAGGTATTAAAAAAAAAGAAGTTGTCAGTTTCCCTGCCATCAAGATAATGCTTTTGATATTAGCATTAAATATAGAATTTACGATGTAAATATCATACACGTAAGTTTTGTATTTATAATACATGACTATAATAATTCCATTAAAGGAGTAAAGAGCATCTCATAGAAGAGCCCATCACGCAAGTTTTCAACTCAGAGGAAACAAATAAAAGAGCAGAGAGATGAATAACTTCCCAGTGAGAATGCTCAGTCAGTATTGACCTCTCCCCTAAAGGGATCATCATCATCTCAGCCAACCGAATCTTTGTTTCATTAAAAATATCTGCTTCGCATAATAACCAAAATTATATTAAAAGAAAACATTTTGTGGCAAATTGATCCAAAGCAATGCTCTCTTGAGCTGAGTAAAAGATGGATGAATTGACATCATCCAAATTGATTTGGTTTAGTTCTTTTCCCCAATGATTTGACTGCCTTCTCAAATGATTTGCTTTTTCAGCTACGAAAGAAAATATCTGGAACATTTCTTTCAGGCTTTTCAGGCTGGCTTTACAAGACCATGCAACTTTAAAGGAAAGTTGCTCCTTTTCATGTCTCTACGGAATGATAAAAACACAAATAAAACTACCTTTATGAGAATAATAAACCACTCATAATGTCCAATAAGTTTTGGAGAATGATGATTCTCTGAAAACCAAACCTTTAACCTACCTCTAACATTCATATTTAAACAAACATCACATCATAGACGTTATGCACAAAATACAAATAATGTGTTTTGGGCGACTTTTTAAATTGACGCAGAGCAGGACTTTTGCTTTGACTTTTTGCTGTCAAAGCTCCGGATGGGTCTTAATAAAGCAGAGTGGCGTGTGAAAGCGCTGACCTGTCCACGCTGAGGGCACACAGGTTGAGAACGGTGATGCCCACAGAGGCTTTCTGCAGGAAGGGCACCAGCTTGCACAGATACAGGCCAACAACACTGTCCTCAAAAGGCCAGCGTGATGCCAGCAGCTGGAGGAAGAAGCACATACAATAACTGTCACATAAACACTTTTCTCATTGGCAATAAATCACATTTGTAGCAGCATGCATTGTTCAACATTCACACTAATATCACTTGTCATCAAATCCCTGTTTGGCTTTGCTAATGTGTCAGTACAAACAAAGTACATGCTTTCAATAAAGTAATCTGTCTTCACACGTCCTTCGGGAGCAGACTTTTCACTTTTGGGACTGGGTTCATGCAAGCAGTGGTAATATCTATTTAAGGCAATTTCACTGCAGATCGAGGCACATCAAAGACTTTTCAACGTCATCGTAACGTCAGAGTGAGTTTAGTCTGACAAGGACCATATGGAGCTCATCAGCTGATACAACTTTGCACGACTTTTGCAAAACTTTCACATTTCCTGCAAACATACTGCCTCTCAAAACGTAACCGTCAAACTTTAAAAATAATTATCTATGTTGTCACCAGTATCTCAGAGCCACTTCCACAACCTCTTTTGATATTACTTTCTTCAAGAAAAACAAGTCAAGGCTATGTGAATTTGAGACCTCTATCAAAGTGGTCTTGGCACTGTTCCTCCAGCATGATGTAAACTGTGTTAAATGCGTTTCCCAAAGCTGAAGCCAAAAAAAGGACTTCATGGTGCTTCTTGGACGTCATTGTTTACTTGCGCTGTTTCAGTTTCTCAGGAGCACAGAAGAGCAGCAGAGAGAAAATGGTTTTCAGTTTATAAGTAGCTGATTATTTTTGGAAACACTGTCACAGCCCGGAGGAAGTGAACAAGGGGCTTCAACATGGTTTCAACATTGTAGACGTGGCCCTTTTTTTGTTTGTGCTTACACTGTTCGCCCGGTAAGTTTTTTTTTTTTGGTTTCCTTTTGGCTCTGCCCCCAATTCCCGAGTTAATTCTAACCAGGTGGCTTTCTCAATTTTTTTCTTGTAAAATGGCGTCTTACAAGCCATTGGAAAGATCAAGTTGACCGATGACTCCATTTTGCTATCGCTCTTGATTATTATACAAAGCACAACACTATTTATTGGTGTAAATCAACCCAAGACAGGATCCCTAAGCATAATTTATCATCATTAAACGCTTCGTATTCTAAAGGGACAATTCGTTATCCAAAAGTAAACACATGTGTTGAGAGTCACCAAAAGTCAAAACACAAAATTGCAACCGACTGTTGCTCTCAGAGAAATGTAAAAATTTGTTTTGAATACATTGATAATAATTATAGACAACTACTACATGTAAGCTTTTAATGTTTTCTGATACTGTAAAAGTATCAGTAAATCAGTATTCCTAATAAATTAATAATTTCTTTACACTAAAGCACTAGTAAAACTTTTAAACCTCACTTTGATTTCTTTAAAACATAACAGATGGGGCTTTAATGAGGAACTGAGTTCAAAACTTCTCAAGTAATTTATCACTGATTTATCACTTGAGGAGTGATTTATCACTTGAGCAACACTGGGTACTTTTACTTTTTTTTAAAATAAAACCTCTAGATATGGGCCAGTGACTAATGTCCCGGGTCAATACAAGGCCACTGGCATGTGTGACTACAGCCTGATTCAAGTGTTTGTATAAGCCAGCCATATCCCTGCTCCTCTCATCACTGATCTGCCTACACGAAGGGAGATAACGGCGTCCGACTGATTACAGTTTTCCGTCTATTTGCACGCTCCCTAACACCCCTTCCCACTTCCCTTGCGTATTCCCATCTGTAATATTCCACTTATCTCTGCATATCACCTCCATTGTTGCTGCATTTCATCATATCAACACAGAGCCCTGTCACTTGGCAGCTCGGCTTTCAAAATAACGTCACGACTTAAATGAAGCATGCATCAACAGAGTGAAAGTTGTACCTTGAATGCATTGAAGGGTATACCCGTGATTATGTAGATGAGGTCCCCCAGTGCCAGACTGGCAATGAGGGCGTTTGGCCCGTTCCTCATGCACTTGTTGTGGTATATAATCCTCAGCAGGGTGGCGTTGCCGACCAGGCCGACCACAAACACTATGATGGTAATTATGGTGTTGATGTACTTGAAATAGCCATTAATCGAAGTAGTTGCAACGCACCCCGGAGGTCGCATCGGCCACTTTACGACAGTGTTATTTCCAGATCCCACCGCTTGTGACTCGGCCCCCAGGTGGAGGCCGGGCTCCGTGCTCGGACTGGCGGTGCTGTAGAAACGCGGAGACTGGAGGGTGGAGTGGACGAGAGAGCCTGGGAGAGAGTCCTCCTCTACTTCAGCTCTGTTTATCTGGCACATTCCTCTGGCTGCTATGCAGGCCATTAGCACCAACATATGCACAGCTGGGGTGCCCATTATGGAACACATTTGGCGCTTTGATTTCACTGATTGACAGACGGTACCAATATTTCTCTGGTGAGAAAAGAAAAGAAATAACGAGAGGAAAAATTGGTTATTGACATACAATGTTCCAGCAACTTCATCGCATTTGGCCAGCAGTAATAATCTAACCAAAGTGGAATATTATATATCAGTTACAAGAAAGTTAAACAGCATTACTGTCCTCTCAAAAGCTGTGAGGAAGTTAAACAACTTCTTCAAGACTTCAAAAAGGTTTTGCCACGGGGGCACAGATGGGAGATGCCAGGACTAGTTAGAGTCACACATTTCAGGATGAGGCATCAGCAGAGCGCATTGGGCATCTTGTTTGTTCTAAGTCGGTTACGGCTTTGTGTCAATAATGTTGTAGCTACGCAGTGACGCTTCTTGTACTGTTTTCACAGTCAGCCTCATGCGTGTGTTTGCAACTGAATGATTGTCTCGGGTTTGCATTCTCCCTCTGTTTCTAATTTAGAAGGGTTTAAACATATGGTTACAAAACAAAGAGCTTTTTTTTGTTTTTTTACTTGAAAGAAGTGATGCGGGGCTGATTTCCTGTCAATGTTTGTCAATGCAAGCATGAAAAGTTAAAATAAAAATCGGATGAAGATCCAAATCCACAAAACAAAATACAAACTGTAGTTATACTTTGGAATCCCCTTTTGAGTCTATACATAATGACCTTCACCTTTACTGCCTCAACACAGGAAAGAAATACAAACTTTCTGGACAAAATCAGAGTAATTAACTCCACAAAACTCCTGGTAAAGAGCAGCTAAAGTTTCAAACTGTCAGATCGATAGTGAAGCCCTTTTCATCATGTCACCAGCACAGGCAACTCTTATAGCCCAGAGTTCTTCCTGTTCAAAGTCCCAGCTGTCACCAAGTACACAAAGAACAATTTAGCAGCCAGCCCTTCAAGTAGCATCACAGTTTAGCATCAGCATGACACTGCTGGGATCTGTGACAGCACGCAAACTGATCTATCCATAAATAATAAATACATTTGGTTTTCACCTACCGCTTCTAAAATGTCTGCCTGGCCCCCTTGGAAACCGTCAGGCAAACTTTCGGCTGAAGCCCCCAGACATCTGTATCACATCACATGAGTAATTAACGCACTATCAAAGCCGCACCGTATCCCACTTGGTTTGAGCAATGCACCCGTCTGCTCTGAGGTGCCTTCGCATTATGGCTCAGAGTTTCCTGTGGAGAGTTTGCAGTACGTCTGTGTGTTTGTGTGTGTGTGTGTGTGTGTGTGTGTGTGTGTATATGTGTGTGTGTGTGTGTGAGCTTATGTGTATCTCTGCACGTGTTTGTGTGTGAGACACTTTGACTGGGTGGGATAGTAAATCTCCACCTCCCTTTGGTAACAGACTGGCCCCCCCCTTTCAACCCCCCTCCCTCCCCACACTCCCCTTTCTCCTCTCTCTCAGAGGCACCGCCTGCTGACAGTCATCTCCAAAGCACAGCAGCACACACACACACACACATACACACAAACACACAGGGGCGAGGGCATCTGGGAGCCCAACACCCCACCAATCTGCCCTTTCCTTAAATCCTTCCTACCTTCTCTTTCAATCCCTCGCTGACTCCCATGATGTCTTGTATACTTTACATGCAACTGTTTCCTCACACGAGAGGCAGCAGAGATTAGATGGGAGGAAGGAAATCACGGGGAAGTCAGTGTCCATGTTGTGATGTTCCCTCATTTTAGAAGGGGGGAAACTGAGACTGGAAGTGGGAGCTAACCATAAGACTGCCTTTACTTTTACAGACTAACCGCTGCATGGGTGGCAGGACCACATCACACTTTCTTACTCTTGCTAAACGTGAACTTCACATGAAGTGTTGCAATAAAGCTTTATATGAGCTGTAAAATGTGGATAATCACTTGGTGCTAAATTAAAACGTTGGGGAAAAGTGGTTCAGTCTAGATGAGCTTTCTCTTCAATTACCATCTAAATTTACAAAATATGCAAAACTTAGAAAAGCAAAATAAATTGGTTTTCCTTGCATGCAAAAACAAAACAAACAACACAACACAGACGGACGGACAGACAGCGCTCTGTGAGATGACTGAATGTCTGAAAGAGAGAAGAAGACAGTTGAGTCAAGAGAGAAGAGTGCTCCTACATCAGTGTCCATTACAGCTTTCAAAATGGACCATTTATCATGATGTGTGCTGAGAGCAGGAAGAGGGCTATCATTGACACCACAATTCGTCTTTCCCACTGACAAAGAGCTGACACGGCAACTGCTTTAAGGGGAAAACCACTCAATTAAAAAAATCATATGCTGTCGCTCCTGCCAGGCAGAATTCAGTACATATTTGTTGAAAACGGCCAATTTTCCACTTAGTGCATTAAACAAATCAATTCATGTAAATATTTGATATGATCCATTCACCATGAGTAGATTTTGTAGACTTTGCCTTTACATTGAAACAAAATTCAATATAGTCAACCTAAAATATGTACAATTCTAACCAGATACATTTATCACCTTTAACACAATTTTCAACACATTCTCAACCCAACTTGTCACATACTTAGGCTCACATACTAAGTACATAGTTTACAGAAGTATAATTATACTAACCCATGCTAACTTTTATTCACGTGAAGATCATAATATCATATATATCAAAGTAATGCAAATTCATATATATAGCCCAGTTGGTCAGCTTGTCTATTTCCCAGCACTTACACTTTGATTTCATCATCATACTGGACTTTAGTAATTTGGAAATCTCACACTGTTGAGGGAGTTATTTTTTTTCTGACGATGTATTCTATAGAAAGAATCTTATGAAATGTGTATCCTAACTAATACATGATACACTGTATATATGATAATATTGTCCAACCTGGAGAAGAATTAATACCGTACTACCGGTTACAATTATATATATATATGTATATATATATATATATATATATATATATATATATATATATATCCCTGACCTTCAGTGTCAAAGGGCGTCCACTCAATATCCTCTGAGACAACTCCATGTGTTTCTAATCCTTTATTTCTTGAACTGCTGAGATATGTGTTACTTTCAAATGTTCACTGCTGACATGAAGCCACACCTTTTGTGACAGGCTTCTTACCTTTTGACCAGGTCATCCAAACTAAATGACAAAATATGTGTTTTTTCAATTCATTCCAACATTTGAACGTATGAGCATTTGCTGATCTGCTGCCCCATCAACAGGATTACATTGTTTGTTTGTGCATTGCAAAATGCATATGACCATTACAAAAATGATTCATATCACAATTTTCTTACCTGCTATGGTAAGATTTGTTCAGAGTTACACATAAAAGTGATTCAACGTTGGGGAATAATCATGGCATTTGAACAAACCATCAATGCTGTCGTTCTTAACTGGTGAGGACGGTTTTTTTTCTTTCAGCCATGTTGATATGAAGCATTTTGGATTTACAACTTATATTGTAATGCAGGGCTTGCAGAAATAATATAGGCCTAGTATAAACCATACAACCATGATTACATGAACCAGTATAAATTATTTGATTACTTTGCCATTATACTTCAAGTTGAGTTGAAATAAAAAAATTTGAGGAAACATTTTGTAAAATACAAATAATTACTAAATTCTATATGTCATGGTTTAAAGACATGTAAAATGTAACAATTTTATAAAACTTTCCAATTAAAAAGAAAACTTTGAATGAAACTTTCATGTTTCATCCTAGAACGTATAGGTTCAGTGTTTATGGTTCATTTGCAGGTACTTTTCCTACAGTCAAATGTGACTTAATTGGGTAATGCCAATATTTACAGCCATTTAAAATTAAAGCGATCGTGTTTTCTTTAATTGTAGTCATGAATTTATCATGGCTTCTGAATTAGTTATGGTCAGCAGTGGCGAATATTTAATTTATTGGAACGTGATTTGCTGACGGCATCTGATATCTTACCCCCCCCCTCCCTATTTTTCCAAAGTCCCTGGATTGTTGGCAGCTTCTATGACATTTTAACTTTTGAGGGGGTAGTAGAGTCTTTGTTAGTAAATCCATTAATATATAAATGATGAAACCTTTACCTGCTCCCAGTAGCTTTGGCTTTCATGTTGTTGTTGTGTTGTTGTTTGGATCGTAATCAGGTATTAATGCCATTCTGTCTGAACTCAAAGATGGCAGGCTGCCTGGTAATTCATATGCTTGTTCTCTGATGGCATCTGTCGAAGTGTGCTCTCTGCATATTGGTACATACCCTATGGGAAATTTCAATCCAGCCCCAGACTGAGTGGGATGTAAGCAATTTCTTAACTGGGACACTTGCGCGAAAACAGAAAGAACAGAGAGAGAGAGAGAGAGAGAGAAAGAGAGAGAGAATAAGTTTGAGGCCAATTCTACTGTGACAAGCAGTGACAGAGTTAAGAGGGTTCAGTATACTGCCTGGCTTTATTAATTTGGGACATATGCTCCACACAAACAAAAAGTTACAGCATGAGAGAAAAAGAAAAATGTGAATCTTGATGGAGGAATTTTCATAATAGCCTGATTAGTGCCAGCACTTGACTTCATCTGAAATTAATCAATATAACATGAACAGACTATCTTAATTAGGGGGAGGGAAGCTTTGTCAAAGCAGCGATGACGATATCTGATGAAAAGAGCCTGTGGAGAAGTCTGTGTTCTCGAGGATTTGGCTGTTGTAAAGTTCCTGCAACTTTCTATACTTTGGCCTCGAGTTATCTGAACCTGTGTGTTTGATGGAAAGTGACCGCAGGTTATCTTTTAATACAACTCAACTATGACAAGTCCGCAGAAACAGAAAATGCTGGGCTCTTAGAGCTCTCAGATGATTATCTTTGAAAAAGTGTTTTCCTCAAGACCACAGGTCATAAAAATTAAAGCATGAGAGCAATCGCGATTGTTTGCAGTTGCTAGTTTTCCTCTCTTTTCTCTTTCTTCAAGTTTTGCTTGAGCTACAACAAAAGGTCAGTTTTTAGTAATGCACATGTGGTCATAAAACTTACATCTCACTCCAGTTGCAAGAAGACTACTTAAATTAAAGCAGTACATCAGTTTTTTTTATTGACATCACAAAGATTGTCCATAGCACAAACCAGATGATTCCCCACCACAGTAGTGCATAGGGTGTATTTTGCACTTAAGAATGTTAAATCTTTCCTGCTTCATATCTCAGAACTGCATTCCAACTAGACAGCACCTTACAGTTCCCAACCACTTCCAAAGGATGACTCAGTCTTACCGGCATCAGCACTGCCAACTGCAATCAGGGAGGAGGTGAGGCTGAGCATAAATGGTCGAGTGTGATTGCCAGTTTGAACATCATCGTGTTGAATACAAAGAATATTTGTAGGAGATTAACACAAATTGCAATGATGTGCTGCCTGTTTAATCTGTTATCTTTTTGCAAAATGCTAAGGGGCAAAAGGCGGATTCTGCTCATGTGCCTTGTGTACAGTAGATGTAACTAGCAAGCATTAGCTATATGGTTCATCATAGGGAAATATATACATTTTTTGCATACAAATACTTGTATGGAGGGAAAAAACTCAGAATTTCCAAGATTAAAATGACAAATTCACAAGAAATCTTTTCAGAAAAATGTAAGAGAAAAAAATCCGCCATTTAAATTTCATTGGTCCTAATTAATCTAAATTATTATAGTAAGGATGGCCTCTGAGAGAGGCAAACGTCCTTAAAGAGATATATATATATATATATATATATATATATATATATATATATATATATGTTTCTTTTGTGTTCTTTCTTACCTTTTGTTTTCTGGTAAATGTACAACATTAATTACTGAAATAGTGAGAGTTGATTCTCTGAATCTTTCCCTCTTTCCCGGGCTCCGTAATTATTATTTATTTTCCTACAATGTCCCTAATACGCTTTTGTATTGCATGAAACATGTGCCAAAGAGGAAAAATAAAAGTTTGGGCAATTTCTATG
The DNA here is from genome assembly GCA_016806645.1 of Ophiodon elongatus. Taxonomy (NCBI): domain Eukaryota; kingdom Metazoa; phylum Chordata; class Actinopteri; order Perciformes; family Hexagrammidae; genus Ophiodon; species Ophiodon elongatus. Next base: position 227,289 of record JACSYO010001880.1, read on the forward strand.
CCTGGAGGTTGCTTACAAATGATAAATTCATTAATTAATAAAAAAAAAAACTGAAAGACAGGAACTTTGCTGTTACTGTACTGTTGTTGGAAACCATCCAGATTCTCTGGAGTCTCTTTGGGACTTCAATAACATTATTCGTAGGAGACAGCATTGTCCAGGAGCAGTGTGATGTAATATGGCTAGAGGCTCTTGGATCTTTACTGATCTGAAGTAACTGAATGTAAAGCTGTTATAAACGTTCATGAGAGCAGTAACTTACAGCCAGCAGTTATACAGCCCACACAACACCACAATAATCTTTCATTTGCCCCACCTTTTTTATTCCATTATCACCGGCTGTCTCAAGGTAACTGTGTGTCATTTTGCAGAAACGTTTAATGTGAAGTTTTTGATGAATCATTGATACAAAAATGTAATCCCTGCAGCATTAAATTTCCACCAAACAGTTTTTAGCAAATTGAAAAAAAATTGTTTTACACGGTGTTTGAAATTCACCAAAGCTTTCGGGGAAGAACTATTTCTCAAGGGGCAGGAGGTAACTGTGCAATTTAATTCATACAGAGAATAATTTGTTTTTTGAATAGCTCTCACCGTAAAACAATAAAAATGTCAACGCAGAGTGGACAGGCAAGGGTTTGCTTTACTTTGTTAAACACACCAGACCAAGGTTGCATCCGATGACAAATTATGAACATGCCCACAGTGTCAAATGTTGGTCTACAGTGCGTTGACTGCGCCCCCATTCATGGATGGCCACAGCAGGAATAGACATTGTGTTTTTTATAGACAAATTATCTAAAATTGTTATGTGCAAATAAACATGAACTTTGACAAGCTTTTTTACTATCAGCCTATTATTTATTTCAGGAAATGAAACATACGGGAAAATATGAACTTATACAGGAAATTAAACAGTAGCGGAGCGCCTTGGTAGCTGAGTGGTGACAGTGCATGTCATGTAAACACAGAATCCTGTGTTCTTAGGACCTTTGTTGCACGTCTTAGTTTTTCTTCCGCTGACTAGTCCAAGCAGACTGGGCTTTCTCTGGAGGGGGGCTTAAAGAGACAGGCACTAAAACCAAGTGTTTCAGACAGAGGTTGAATACGGTTATAGTCAGATAGACAGTATGAGGAAAGTGTTTTTTTTCCATTTATATTAAAGCATGTAAACATATTTAAGTAGAAACCCACAATAAAGTATGAACCTGAAAATGAGCGTAATATGTTACCTTTAATGTTACCAGGTTAATGATGACACACTTTACAGGTATCAACCAAAGATCTGATAACTGAACAAATAATTACGTTACACTGTGGGAAGAAAACAGTTCATTAAAGTGAAACTATAATATACACAACCTACACAATGACATCAATTGTACGACTGTAAAGTGAGAAGCGGGAGGATTGTAAAACCATTTCTATTGAGCAAAATCTGTTCTGTAAAAACAATGAATTGCTATTCATTTTCAAAATTGTTGGAATAATATACAGATCCAGTGCAACACAGTAACTGAAAGTGGAGTCTTTGACACGGCACTTACAGCCGAGACACATTCCTGCTTACAATCTGGCTCTTGTCGGACAGACCCTAAACGCGCTGATAAACACAAGCGTCTGAACCCATCGTACTTTGCTTTCCCCTATCAGAAAGCCCATGAGTGCATACTCAAAATGTCTAGAGCATAATTATAACTCCATGTATGTCAGACCAGCAAACAGGACTGTTTCAGATGATTGTGTGTGTTGTTTTTTTTTAAACATAGATCTCGCCACATCTCAAACTGCCACTGACGCTGTGATCAACACTTTGCAGTCTTCACTTCAGGTAGGTTACGTTTCAAAAAACATCTGTGGACAATTTGGACGTGGCATGCTACTCGTAAACACAGCTGTGAAAACCCAGTGGCCAAAAACTGAAGATAACAAACCTCCGTCAAGAGAGACTGATGGGGCTTCCTTGATGAACTTCCAGATGTTGCTCTGTTCGAGCTTGTTACCTGATAAAGATCTGTTATCAGACAACAATTTCAATGTATCTCATATTATAACTGCATCCATCTGCTTGGTGAGAGCAGTGTTTTTAGGAAACGAGTTTGTCAGAAAAGAAAACGATGAACCATGAATGTTAGATGAAAATGGTTCTGTATTTAGCTACGGCTTTACTGTCAACCATCTGCAGGCTTTCCTCCCAGTCTGTTCCCAACTGTCCATCATATCCAGTTGCAATTTTAATTGGACCAACGTCCTGCCTGACCCCCCCTCCTCCCTCCAGAACACTTAATCCCTCCACTTATTTCCCTTGATTGCTTGCAGTGTTGTTTTCTGCTTTGATGTAGGCCATTTGGCCCACTTGTTTCGCTCTCTGAGGCTCTCTGCCTTATGAAACTACTGAACACAATCTCTGTCTTTATATGAATACTTAACATTTATAAAAGCTAATGAAGTGGCGTTGGTGTTTCAACATGTAGCATTTGAGAGTAAATTGTAGCTAATGGGGCCTCACCTAGAACAACTTATGTTTTTTACCTCAAATGTTTTTATTATATACCAGATTACTCAACCTCTGAAGCAGAACTCACGCTGCTGTGGCGATACTCACAACCCTTCCATATGAAGACTGCATCAGCCTGTGAAATATAATGATGAGCTAAAAGTCACATCTAGAAATAGTGCCACTATAGTCCCGCCATACACAAGGGTAATCAAATTTCTATTTTTGTGTTATAATGGGATAATAACAGGAAGGATAATTCAAGCAAAAGTCTATTCTTAACACTAGGACAGGTGCACATGCACATGCTCATTCTATGCCTTGCACCTGTCAGGGTATTCACACACAATCGGAGATGTACTGTATGTCGGAGCCCTGTACTGGGTCTATCTTTGCCAACTATTAAAAACACATCAATGAGCCACACTGTTGCCCTGGGTGACATGGTCTTTCATTAAAATGAACATGAGCACCATCATTTATTTTGCAACCCAGTCACCAGAAAAAAGTCTTGGCATTGTGACTTTCTGTAAACCACGGGATACGTTGAATGTCGATGTTTCTGAACCAAAAAAAGGTTCATAAATCAGCCTGGTATCACGCTTGAAGAAACTCACAATGATGCAAGGTTAATGTTGTGGAACGATCAGTTAGGTTTAGGCAACAATTATACTTCATAAAGGTTAGAAAAAACACAATGGTTTGTGTTCAAATAATAACGTAATCACATACCAACGTAACGTAACGTAACTAGCAGACGTTCTTACGTGACTTAAAAAATGTGAAGTCAACTTTTACTTTTGGTTTCACACGGAACACAAACAGCGGTCTCTTGGGTGAAAGTCCTCTGTGAATGCATTAATTACCCCTGTTTGTCAAAAAGCATTAATATATATATTTTAATATATAGGTCTTTTCATGGGATTTGATAACAATAATAAAGATATAAAATAATGTCAGCATTAGCCTTTAAAGCTGGAGCACAAATGGCCCATATTCATGAAGTGAAAACACCAGAAATGAATACACAGACTGTACTGTGAAGATAATCAGTGTTTCTGGATGTTTATTGACATCTCATGTCATCACGTTGTCAAACAGCTGCAGTGTTGCAGACTGTGGTTATCTCACAAGACCTTCATGCATGATACATTGCCTTTGCTGTTTTATTTTGTTTTTCCACTGTGTTGATTAACAAACCACAGGGATTTCCTGCCTTCATCTGGCCCCTCATACTGTATGACCTCCTTCCGAGTTTCACTCCTCCAGCAGACTGGGCAGCGACTCCCCGGACCTTATCGCTCCTTCTTGTGTTCATGAGAAAAGGGGCTGTCAAAGGTTAGAGGGGAGACTGACACCATCTGGCACTGATTATGTCTCTGATGAGAGGCTGAGATATCATATGAAATGTGCCTTGAATGTGTATTTGCGTGTTTGTGATCTGTGTGTGAGCAGAACACGTTATAATATAGTTTTTATTTCTATTGATAGTAAAGGCATGTGTTAAGAAAAATGGCATTTTGTTTTTACCATTTAATTTTTTGAATACCCCACGGTTTAATGAGTAAGCATGAGGCTCAAAAAACAGTTAAGACAAAATCTATAGAAGCACTAATACCTTTGAGGCCTCACATGTCAAAATTCACGCATAATCACACTGATTAGCTGTGATTGCTGTGATTCATGGGATATGCATATCTAAGCACCGCTCAGATCAACTAGCCTCAAGCACTAAGCTGACCTCTGACTTGTATAATGGGACCCTCATTCAGCCCTGAGGGTCAAAGCATACTTAGAGGCCCACCTGTGTAGACAATTAAAACAGGAAGCTTGTTTTCAAACTGAAACACAACCCTGAAAATATAATTTTAATGTGCAGCAGCTAATAGGAAAATTTGAGATAATTGTTTATAAATCTATATGGTTCAGTGGTAATACTTTACAATATGGCATGCAAAACTGTTTAGTTATCTCTCTGTTGATGAAGTTAAGGATTATTTAATAATTTATAAGGCTTTACAGATCTGCAATAAGTGCTTAGAATGCATAAATAAAAACGTTTGCATTGCCAGGTTGTGAGCTCACATTAGAATGAAAGCCTCATGGCCTGCAAAGCATCTGATTTCACAAACCTTAAGATGTGTCAATATTCACAAACTATCAACTTTTTTCCCCAGCAAACAGAGAGTACAATAGCATTATTTTGGAATTGTGTTTCTGTCCATCCAATGAATGTACGTCCAAGAAGTCGTAATATTCACAAAGCTTTGGCTCTGCTTGGGCCTTACTCAACTACTGTACTTAGGGTTCTTTCTTTTCTCTTAGTTTTTTCTCTTTAGCTGCTAAATACTCTATTATATTCACAAGCTAGTTGCTAACTATGTCGGTCTTCAGTTTGGTGCTGGACAGGTCGTGTATAGTGGGTTTATCCGAACGTTTCCTCTGAAAACAACTGCCTGCAGCGACAGGAGACGAAATTGATGAGAGAGAACCCAAACCAAAACAATCAGCTGAAAGACACTTACATGCTCTCAAGTGCTCTCAAGTGCTAAAAGGTATTATGCGGGTGATATTTTTCTGCAGCTTTATTTTTATTGATTTACTATTGATAAGTGCAGCTAGCTAAAACAAAAACAACAATAGCTGTTGTTTACTGTGAATCTGGCAACCCTGTCTTCGTTGCAGGCATTGTAACAGCCTTATGATTATGATTGATCTCTGTAGCATGAATAGATGATTTATTAACCCTTAAGTCAGAGGTAGCCAACACGGTGCCCGCGGGTACCTGGTCGCCCGCAGGGACCACGTGAGTCGCCGGCAAGGCATGTTCTAAAAATAGAACAACTCACCATGGAGCTCCGTCAAAAAAAAACAAACGCTGGCATTAATGAATGTAGATTTTAAAATGACAATATTTAATATAACATTTTAAAAACAAAAATATTTTCCGTATTTATGAACTCTGACCTATTCTGAAGTCAAAGTTCAATATTGTGCGCATGTCAAACCCCCATCTTAGTCTGAGACAAGGAAGCGGGCGGAGCTACGATGGGGAGCTAGATGCGGTTTTTACCCTCGAAACAAAATAAAATATGTCAGAAAAGCAAAAGAAAACTTATTATTTTCACGATGATTGGGAGGAAGAGTCCTTTTTTCCAACAGTGAAAGAAAAATGTGTGTGTCTCATTTGCGGGGCGACTGTTGCGACGGCGAAGCGGCACAATGTGGAGAGACACTTCGGTACGTGTCACAAAAGCTTCCATGCTAGCTAACGTGTCATAGAGCTTCCATGCTAGCTACCCACCGGGCAGCGCACTACGGACAGAAAAAGCCCGGGACATATAGGCAGCTTTGGGCAAACAACAGTCTTTTTTCACGAGGCCGGTGGTAAAATCGCAAAAAGCAGATATGACAGTTAATGATTTCCTAAAAAATGTTAAAGTGATAATTTGTACAAGAATATAACAGGTGTGATTTTGAGCAAAATGCTACATATGTGCTTTATACAAAACTGTCAAATATATTTACAAAAATATCAGAGATGTGATACCTCTGACTTTCAAATGTTGAAACAGATTGATAGAAATACATGTTGCATGTTTAAATATATCTGTGTTTTAACATTGATATGTGATCAGACAGTCACTTCACATATATTATTATTATTAAAAGGTGATCTGTGCAACTTTGTTATTCAGGAAGTTTGTATCAAACAAGTAGCCCTTCGTACTATTTTGTACCCTTGAAGTAGCTCTCGGTTTCAAAAAGATTGGTGACCCCTGCCTTAAATTAATCATTAGTGCCAAAACATTTCATAAACCTTTTATAAGATGTTGCTTACAGTAGAAATGTACAATTTCCCAGAGTTATAATAACGAAACTGCACATACTGTGTTTTCTATACCCCGCCCTTTTGGGTCCACTGGTTTCATGCCCTGGTACCAGAATGGTTTCCTTCTTCTTCACGTATCGCTCATGCAATCAGTCTCAGTGTAGACTGAGTAATACCGACTAAGCCTCCCACATTGGCTGGTGTTTCCTGTGCTCGATGATCAAAGCTGAGGAAATGGGCACTGCCAGGCAGGCCAGGCCAGGGCAGGGCTACCAAGTCACTTACTGTATTTTTGGAGTTACAATTAACAGCAGACTCCCTGCTTTCATTTTTGTGGTTCCTCAGAGGTCACTGGGTTGATAAAGACTGATGATGGACACAGTTTAAACTGTGTTCTTGTGTCCATCCATCCATCCATCCATTAGCTTCCGCTTATCCAAGGCCGGGTCACGAGGGCAGTAGGCTCAGGAGAGTGTTCCTGACGTCCCTCTCATCAGCAACGCTTTCCAGCTCCTCCTGGGGAACCCCGAGGCGTTCCCAGGCCAGATGAGATATGTAATCTCTCGAGGGTGATCTGTGTCTACCTCGGGGCCTCTCACCAGTTGGACGTGCCAGGAAAACCTTTTTAGGGAGGCGTACAGGAGGCATCCTGATCAGATCCCCGAACCACCTCAGCTGGCCTCTTTCGACGCAAAGGAGCAGCAGCTCTACTCTGAGCTCCTCACCCTATCGCTAAGGCTGAGCCCAGCCCCCCTTCGAAGGAAGCTCTTTTTGGCCGCTTGTATCTGCAATCTCATTCTTTCGGTCACTACCTAAAGCTCATGACCGTAGGGTCGGAACGTAGATGGACTGGGCTCAGTCCATCACGTTCTGAAGGAGACAATAAAATCACATCATCTGCAAAAAACAAGGATGCAATTCTGAGGTCTCCAAACTAGACACTCACAATTTGACTGAAGCGTGTGAATCATTTTCAAAAACAATTCACCCAGGAATATTGACACCAGGATTAAGTATTCAGGCAGCCAATGATTCAACACTCAAATTATTTACAAAGGGCATACACTTTGCTCACGTCACAAATAAGGCTTCCCGAAAACTATCAGCATGTCCAGACATCAACATCATCATCATCATTTCCTGTGCTTGTTTACACTAAAAGTTCTTCCAAACGACAGGACTGCTGTGGTTATCAGATGTGCCAAGACTATCAAAAATGTCTGTTAATGGTCTAAATTGTACACATGGCTGTGCCAAGACAAGCCTGAAGTGAAATAAAACATTCCATTAGTCACAGCTATAGTTGATTTAGCATATACATACAGTATGCACCAAAGCCGGAAACTTAATATTGTCAAACATACAAATATCCTAGTTAGTTTCTTGAAAAACAATATCAAAGATATTATTTTGTGGAAAATAATTCTTTTGCTTTAAGTACGTCACATATCTGAATAAAGGAAAAATCAATATTATTTCAATTTTATGTACAAGATATAATCCTAAAAAACACCAGAATTGAACAAAAATAAAAGAGGAAACAATCAGTTTCAGTGCAAGAATTGATAGTTGGTGAGTGCTAAAACTACATTTTCCTAGTCTTTCAAATAAAGCTGGTATTGCAGACACAAGCAAATATCTTTCTTAGAATTTTTCAATATTCAGTTGCAATATTACAGTATATCCTAACACACCCAGATTAGTAAATCATTTCAGATTTTTGTCATTCTTGAACTTTTTTTGTCCCAAAAACGGCATTTGTCTTGCAGACAGGTGAAATCGATTTTATCTCATGACAGGACCACCTACAACTTGAAAAGCATCATCAAAGTTCCTATGTCGAAAACTCATCATCAGACCGAAGACTGATTTTGTCGTTACGTGTTAGTCATTGAGTTATAATAATAGACGAGAAATACCAGATGCTTCATTGTGTCCCGTCATTTGTAAAATATTTCAGATCAGTATATACAATTAGTTTTGTTTATCATATCATAATTGTTCCTTTTGTTCTGTGTCATCATTTACAGTGATACCCACTTCTTTTTTTGCCTTTTCTTGAAGGATTTAAACATTATGACAAGTCGGCAGTTACTTGTGACATTGTGTCACTAATGTACTGATTGTTGGATTAAAACACACACACACACACACACACACACACACACACACACACACACACACAACAAACTAATCATTACATCAAGAGTACTTGGACAAAGCAGCCACGTGCAGTAATAACTACCTTTTGGAGCGAATTATTCTCTATAAATCTGGTTTACAATTGAGATCATACTCCTCAAAGATACTCTTAAGCTCGTAAATCTCTCATGTTACATAGTCCCGTTGAAGACAATTGGATTATATCTATTCTTGTTGTACTAACAACATCAAAAAATCCATACACCGACTCTAGTCTTTCATATTGAACCAGCAACACAAACATCATAAACAACAAGAAGCCAATGCTTTAGAAGTCATTTCACCAAACCTTTGTTGCCATATGAAACATGAAGTCATATATTTATTTATTGGCGAAGCATGTTAAGGTGCACTGAGGCCATGAGATCAGTGGAGCAGTATGAGCGACTTCCTGTGGTTAGGGAGCCTCGGAGGAGAGTGGATTACATGTTTAGAAGTCTCGGATCACAGCACAGCCTACAGCCATACCTCCACCTCCATCTGGTGTCGTACGCGGCAGCGAGGCTAATGACCTGAGCCTGCTGGCTCTCAGCTCAAATGGGCCAGTCATCAATACGTCTAACCTCAGGATAGACTTGAAGCTCTGCATCAGCAGGAGGTCCACTGTACTTCAAGTCCATTTCAAGTATTTCTCACAAAAGATTAACAATAGATTTTGTTCATGTAACTCTAAAGATCTTTACTTTTTGTGAATAACCTCAGTGCTTTTTTAAGTTAAAGTTGTGATTATGTCTAGAATTTTTGTAATTATCTATATATCCACCATAACTCAAGCAACATACAAAATTAGACCCCCCCCTGCTTGAGACATTGTGAATCCTCTTTTTATTACTTTCTATGTCTATAATGCTGTTTAAACATACTTATAATGTGTTTTAATCTACTAATATATCTGCCTATGGATGAAAAACAACTTGGTGATTTAAACTAAAGTCAACACAACTCATGATGAATACAATATGGTGCAAATGATTTTCTTTGTTTACAGAATTGACTGTCGTTCAGAAGCATTGTGCTCAGGCCTGCTGCAGGTGGCTGGAATATGTATTACAACAATACTGAGGCAAAGAGGAGCAACGACTGTTGCAGCATAAACTACACAAAAAGACCAAAACATCCCAAAAAATATTTCTTTCACATCTATCAAGTGTTTATTGTCTGCTTGCGGTGCGATTCTTCCTATATGTCACACTGGCTTTAACCTTTTGGACCTTTTGCTTATCTCAAACTATCATAAACAGGAATACCCTCCCTGAAAACACCCGACTTCTTCCGAGCCCCGCGTGGCACACTCAAGGAGTAAGATGAGGACGAATTAAAAAGCTACCGTACTCTTATCCAAAACTTCACTGTGTCCTATGAACATTGCTGTTGTCAGTTCCTTATTAAAACAAAGAGAGCAAAACATGAGAAGACCTGAGATGACCCCTGGCCACCCACCGGGAGATCAAAGACCCTGGGTTGCTAGCGGTGTTAAGGTGCAGGACCGAGATGAGACTGTGCTCAACAATTGTTCTGATGTCCAAAATCCAGATATCAAAACGTTGTGCCTTTTTTTTTTTTTTTTTTCTCCAAAGGACCCAATTCCCATAGAGAACACATGCAGTCTCAAACATGTCCAAGGAAAACAGCCACCCCTGTGACCTGCAGGGACTGTCAGTGTGGGCCTCTAAAGCCTCGAGGGAGATCCCATGGGCTGAGCATGGGATGATTTAATTACACTCTGAAAACATTGTGTGTGTGTGTGTGTGTGTGTGTGTGGCTATATTTTGCTTCCCTTACTTGGCTTGTGTAGACCATGGCATCGGAGACTGTTTGAACCATGTTATTTCTTTCTTTCCCATGTCTTCTAATTTCCAAGCAGTGCAGTGAGATAGTTGAAATACGGTGTGCGAGTGTGTTTAGGTGTCTGTGGTGGGCCACCGGTGTGTGTTTACAGCACGTAGACATATTTTTCAGGAGACAGGGGACCCAGATGAGATCAGAGCTGCTTTTGATCTGGTTAAAATGTCGTCTCTTTACGAGAGCAGTGCCCTTTCTGTTTGTTCTCTTTATGGCCTCCACTCTGCAAAGAAATTGTGGAAGTATCTCACTATGACACAGAGAGGTGAACAGGTTACCTCAGAAACTGTTTAGGTTTCATATTAATAAAATAATATACAGGTTGCTTTTTAGTCTGAATCGTAAACATTTACACACAAACAACTCATGCATGCAAAATATTTTACATCCTGTCCAACCCAAAAAATTACAAATTATAGTAATTAAGAATCTTGGCCATGATAAATCAACAGCATATGAGTGTACCAATCATTTCCCAGAAGCACACCTATTAAAAGTTATATTATACTAACCCTATCCCTAACCTAATAAAGCCACCAACAATTTTATAAAGCAACTGGGACACTTTTGCCTCCAAAGTAGTCCCTCAGCTACACTTTGGTTCAAATTATCTATTTTATCAACAAAACCTCCCAATATAAAACTGTTAACATTAAAACTGCTAATGAGGAACAAGGGGTGTACAGTAAAAGAAATAGCGGGGGAAGAAAACAAAACCAAACTTAGTCTTGAAAGCAAACAAACTTCGCGGCACAAACTGAAAGAACGAACACTGACCAGTCAGTCAAGCGATTCTAGTGACTGTTATGATTTATTATACATACGGTGAGTCTCGGAGCTTATAAAAATGAAAACAGACTGCTGCAGTGTTACTGACATAGGTTGAAAAGAGCAGACACTGATAAACTAGCATATTGTCTGAGAAATGTCAGTCAACGGATCTAACCCAGCATGCGGAGGTCTCACTATCTCACCCTGAAAATCAGCGATAATCTCTGGAAAACATATTCATTATTAGTTTTTTGGTACAAATAAGACTTTTTCACAGACGTATGCTGAAAATGTTTTGTTTTCCCACCATTTTGCTTTTTTTTAATTCATGATAACAGAATGCTAATAGAACTAAAACCTTAACGCCTTGATGCCTTTGCGATTGCTTCTGTAGTGCATAATCACAAACATGTGCCCACTTCAATGGTGCCCTCTACATATGGCAGCACTTAATTAGTTTAAAGGCTGGAACCGGTTCCTTGGCCGGTCGGTGGAACGACTGAGTTTGGTGAAAGAAAATGAGATTCAATAAAAGATCAAATAGGATAAGAATGCTGAACGCTGGTTTGACTATTTGAAATAAAATGTAAATACGAAACATTCTGCTTTCTAAACAGAGCTGCATTGGATTTCAGAGATGATTCCAGCAAAACATGTTGTGAAAAGGACTGCCATAAAAATGTTTGCCCTGTTTTGACCTTCTCTGGCATTGCAAATATTACATTTAGTTATAATAAGTTTATTTTGTTATTTACAGATGTCAATTAACTTTTTCAATCAAATATTATTTGTTTGTATTCAGAGTTGATGATTTATTAGCTTTATAGGGTTACAAAATAACAGTATTCAGTACCCTGAAGCTGGTGATCTGTGTCTGTGGAGTTAATGTGACATCAAAAGAGCTAAAAAAAAAAATTATTAAAAAAAAGTAGATAATTCACTGCAGGGTAAACTTTGCCATCTGAAACAATTTTTTCTTCTCCCACTCAGCCTTCTTTGAGAAGACGGGGTCAAATCCTAATGCATATCATGTAGCAGCTAGACACTGCATGTGTTTGTGGTCCACCTAAAACGGCATAGAAGCAACAAAATGTCTCCCATTGGTTGCCAGTAAACAATATCATGGCACTATGAGTGCCTCCATATGTCTATATGACTGTCTAAGGTAGCTGCTATTTGAACCCTTCCTTTGATGCCCATCATCAGAGACCAACAGCTGATGTGTGATGACCCTACAGGGGAGAGAGATACGTAATCATTCAGCTGGCACATGTACCAGTTGTCTGCGTGTTAAAAGATGAAAATGTGCAAGGTATATTTATAATCATGTCTATCGTCATGTTTATTAAAGTTTATTATTATTGATGTTGTGGCATTTGCAGTAACCATACTTTGAATAATCCTGTCACATCAACTTGTACCTTGAACTCATTATATCACACAACAACGAGATATAGCTTTTGGAAATGTCCTTGTGTTGTGTTTTGTTATACCCATAATGACTTTACGCAAAAAGCAGCACGGAGCAGGAGACCCGCTTGAGACATGCGTGAGAAATTTCTAACCTTTCACAGGGTTCAGTGGGGTTTGGCTCTCTGCCTAGAAACGTCAAGCTCTGGATGATGTTCGGACCTTTTTATTTCTAATATGCAAAAGGAGAGTTTCTATAAACAACAAGGAAACAAATGAGAGAATTAGAGAAGTCATGATGCTTTAAACATTCAACATTACGTCATAATTATAATAAAATATAAATGTCAGTGGTTCTCAACCTTTTTGGCTTTTGACCCTCTAAAACCAAAATCAAATTATGACCCCTTTTTAAAAGGTTATATATTTTTACGAGCAGCAAAGAGTGATTTTTTTTCCCCTGTCAGATTGTTATTTTGAATTATTTTAGAGTTTAATAGACTACTAAAAGTAAAACAATCCACTAAAAAGAAAATATAGAAGCAAATTATAAGAAGATTGTATGTAGAAGACGAGCTTTTTCATCTTTACCGTCTTGTTAATCATCTCTAAAGCTTTAAGATCTATTTTGTGGCTAAACATTTGATGTGTGAGGTTACATCACTTCAGCTTCTCTCATTAGATATAAACTTCCTGTCAACATTTTTGGTTTTGAATGGAATAATTAAGAACATACTTTTCATTTAGTCATTTCACTCTGGTTTTATTTGACTTCTCGTACTTCTACTCTCCTACTTTGTTGGGGAGACTCAGGATTTTCTAAATGTTACTTTGCTTTGGGACCGTTAATGTTTTGTCAATGAGTCGTTTTAGGGGTTAAATCTTTTTGTCTGGTGATGTGATTTCCTTGATGCTCAATATCTTATAGTGTTTTCTGACATTTTCCTGCAACACTGTGTTTTAAAGAAATGACCACTAGATGTCACAGTTGCTTGGTTTTCAGAAATATCCAGCAGTTTGGTAACACATCTTTACAGACCTTCCACTCCGCTGAGAAAAACACTGATCGGGAAAGAAGGTCGTTTCCATAGACTTTTTGCACTTTTGTGAACACACTTACAAACTCCAAATATTTCTAATATTTCACTTACATCACGCATCTTCATTGGACAGATTTACATTATATGTATTCAATTAGATTGTGGCCATTTGTAGAAATGCACAAATGGCCAAAATGCTTTTAATCTAATTAAACACAAGGTTTCTGATCATTTCAGTGTATGTTTAACATTAAATAGATACATTTAAATGAATTGAAATGAATTGATTATTTTTTAGAAAATCCTAAGCCTTAATGCTAAACCTGTAACTTGTAGCTTTTTTTTTTATTGTAGCACTGATAATGAAAAATAAAATAAAATGTCATTCTAACAGGCCCTCATTTAAATGTGTGTGCTGAAGTCCCCCATTAATGTTGAAGAGAAGTCCTACCTTTAACATTTCACTTTACTTCTGCACAGTCAGAACAAAAGGAGGGTATCAGCCCCCATATGATATTCTCCCTCGCCCCCCTCTTTCTCCCCCTTCTTGTCTCGCTTCTTCAATTTCTCCTCTGTCTAAATTTCTCCTGTGCATCTCTCCATCTTTCCAATTCAAGTCAGACAGATGCCTCTCCGGAACTTCAGAGCTGTGGAGTGGAAGTGATGAAAGCCACAAGCCGGGTCCCACTGCAAGACCCCGGCTCCTCGTCTGCCAGCACAAACTCCCTCATTTAGAAGCACATCCTGGAACTGGGGCTGCTTTTTAATTAAAGCCTTGGTGGATTGGGCGAGACTTAGTAGAGGTTGCGAGGGAAACTTTTTAAGTTGCACTTGACAGGTATATTTAAGTTCACCAAGTTTGACCAGATGGAGCATGTATATTGTATAAGTCTTTGAATATGATGGTGGTGGGGTGGAAAGAAATATATCAAACAAGCAAAAAGGAAAAAAGGAAGAGTGGAAGGTTGGGTGTTAGTTGAGGGATGCAAGCATGGGGGGGCGTATAGGGGGCCCAGAGCAACTACCATGGAGCAAGCAGAGCGCAGCCTTCTGGGTGAATGTTAGATGTTTCAGCAAGGATCGTCTCAGGATTTAATTCACGAAGAGCGTGCAGTCTTTATCTGGCGTCAGATAAAATAAGACATTTAAAGACTTAATTGTTAATATTCATCAATATGTCTAATTATGCAGCAAAAAAGGGAAAAATATATCATGAATTTCTACGCAGATGAATGGATGTGTCCCTCAGAGAAGACACTTCTAACGTGTCTTTTTATGATTCATTAATCCGTCTCCACTAATCAGCAGCAGCATCACAACATCGGACAAACAAACACGGCTAAGTCAAGTGATCAAAAAGAACCCAGCATGCAGTATTGAACTGCGCCGCTCCCTTTGCGAAATCATCTTTGGGAGGCACAAACATTCGGTGGCCCCTGCTATTTGTGAATGTTCTCCATCCAAAATGAAAAGTTTTCAAAGCGCCACAGTCTCTCAGCACAAACGATTTGTCTCAAGGAAAGTTTTCTTGGGAATGCAAAGGAAGGTAGTAACGTAGCTTTTACATAATTTTCAAAGTTGGAAATTGTTTGCTGTGCACGGTATTTGACTTTAGACAAAAACTGCTATTAGATAAATGACTACAAATAACCCACTGTGCATTTTGTTCACTTTTATCTGAGAGACTGAACAGCTTGCACCCTCTAGTGAATATTTTTGGAAATGAAATAAACTGGACACATAGTTTGTAAAAGCAGAATTGTTTGTACATCAGCAGAAAATTATGTCTCCTGCATCTTCTTGTGAATTTATTTTACATAATGTGTATTTATAAATTATAACTTATAACTTTCAAAAACCCTTCAGCCATGGATAATCTTAATTCCTCTAAACCCAGTTGGTCAGCTTGTCGATTTCCCACCACTTACACTTTGATTTCATCATCACACTGGACTTAAGTAATTTGGAAATCTCAAACTGTTGAGGGAGTCATTCTTTTTCTGCTGATATATTCTATAGAAAGAATCGTATCAAATGTGTATCCTAATTAACACATGATACACTGTATATATGATAATATTGTGCAAAATGTCCAACCTGGAGAATAATTAATGCCATACTACCGGTTACAATAATATATATATATATATATATATATATATATATATATTATATATATATATATATACTGTATATATATATGTATGTATGTATATATATATATATATATATATATGCATGTATATATACATATATATATATATATATATATATATATATATATATATATACATATATATATATATATATAAAGGAATTACAGAAAGGAATTAAATGACCATCAAACACGTACGTACACCCCACAAAACAAATACGTATACCCACTGTAGGGCATATCTTCCACATAGCTGGTACTTCAGTGAGCAGTTAAGATTTAAAAGCACTGGGCTGTTCTCTTTTGCTTCTGTGAATTAATAATCAAAGAAAAAGAGGAAAAAGGAGTGAGGCCTTCAAAAATCAATGGACCCATCAACAAGGCTGGGTGAGTGTGTGTGCCTTCCCTCACCAGGGTGACTGAGTGTGTGCATGTACTTACGTGTGTGTGTGTGTGTGTGTTCACATGTATGTCGATACACGTCCATGGCGGCAAAGCTGTTACACAAAACCAAGCAATCATTCCAGCAGTTGTACATCTAAATCAGTGGCAAACAGAGGGCAGAGCTAACTTGTGTGGAGACAGAGCACTCTTTTGGGTTTGCTCTTCCTAAACACCAGTTGTCTCCTCCAATCAGTGTGGTCATGTCTGCATTATTGATACAGCAGGGGCCTGAGGGGCCCAGGCTCAGATGGTGCACAGGCTCACAATGTTCTCCTGTGTGTCTGGAGAGAGTCTGTTTCTTGGGAGAGCTCAGAGGTAAGCTAGGACAAAACTAAAATTAGGCCCAAAGCTGAAAACCTGAGCCAACTTATTCTGGTTTAACGGAAAATAAATGGTAGCAAGGGCTCTCTTGGGAGAGTTGATGGCCAGGGATTGGGGAACGAGGAAGGCAAATGGAGAGCAAGCTGTATGGAGGTCAATACACACCAACAGAGGCAATTTGGAATGAAGGGGAATCATATTTTCATCGTAAATTCATTGCTTCACTATTTTCTGTCCAGTCCATTCTGTCAATAGTTAATAATATTAAAAGAAAAACTGTGTACAACAGTCATTCTTAAATAATGGGTATTTCATTAGTGTCGCCAAATAGGTTTTCAGAATTTCTTCCATCGTCTTTTATAACATTTAAATCTGCACCTTTGAGCCACATGAGGGAATGTGGCTCAAAGGTGCACTGAATGTTTTTATTGTTCTAAGATGTAGCTTATTTGTAACATTTAATCTAATGTGAAACACTAGCATACATTCTATTTGTTTTACTGATGAGGGGGGAAAAGAGCCTCAATATATTTAATTAGTCTCAATTTAGAAAGTACTTAATATATTTTTTCAATAGCATATGCATAAAACAAAGTTAATATTTGTCAACGTCAAATGGCTTGTTTACCAATTTAAGATAATACATGGAGCAGTAACAATGGTCAGGAGCCTTCACTTAGGCACCAATTTCCTCTCATCACGATTCATAGAAAAGGCCTATTGTGAATTGGGTCGCAATGGTTTGTCATTTTTAAAAAGTGGGTCTGGGAAACACATATATCTCATCATGTAGCTTGAGTACTGGCTTGTATTTCTTAATGATACAATGGAGTAGACATATGTTCCTAATTTGAAGCAAATTAGTCATAAATTGGGCAGCTGAAAACTATACTGATCAACTGAAAACTAATCTACAACTATTATGATCATCGATTAATAGTTCATGTTTAATGCCAGAAATGCCAAACATTTTCTCTTTCCAGCTTCTCAAATTTGAGAATTTGCTACTTTTCTCTCTCTTATGTGATACAAATACGTTTATCTTTGAGTTTAGGGACTGTCATTTTCAATATTTTCTGACATTGTATTGACCAAATTATTAATGGTTTAATCGACAAATTAATCAGCCGATTAATTGTTAATGTAAACCATTACCTGTAGCCCTGATATATACAATAGTGGTCACATTATAGTCAGTATATTGATGCATCGACTGATCATGTTCTGGTATCATATTCTCAAAAGACAAACACAGAAATAATGTTTGACAATGTTGATATTGATATTAATAAACCCTTCCATCTTCTAACAGAAGTTATTTTTTTATTTAGCTGTTTGACCCCCGCAGGATCTGTTTGAATTCCTTGCTTCCAAACGGATAACTTAACAAGACTTTTCAATTCTTTTCAAGGCCTTCCAGCCTTCCAGGGCTTCACTTTAATTGAAGCTCAGTTCTGTGAAACACACTATTAATTAGATGTAGCATAAGTGATTGGTTAAATGCTCGGGGAGCACAGCGTTTTGTTCTGCTGTAGAGCCGTGTACGCGTCGTGCTTACTGTGATCGGGGTTAATGTGATAGACTGTAATTGGCTCAAGAAAGTGGCTGGGTCAGAGTTAATTTGGCATCTGCTTTTTCATTCAGCCTAAAATAAATTGCCTGGGATTAAATAAAGTGTCACATTTCATTCAACATCATGCCTGAACAGGAACAAATAAAGCGAGGGGACATTAAATAAATATGGATTCAATTGCAGACAAACAACTTGTGGCGCCCAATTAATGAGATTTTATATGAGAATTATTAATTCAACAACAACAACAACAACAACAACACATGAAAGAAGATAAGGCAAATCTAAGCACAAAAAGGATAGTGGATATTAGCTAATTTAATGGAGATATTACTTTCTATTTTGTCAAATAAAACACATTAGCCTTTTCCTATAACATCAGATTATTTCAAACAAGATTATTAAATTGATAAATCGGCATTTGTTGAATCCATTTAACATGCTTTCACCACCTTTAATTAGTATAAATCAGCACTCACTGTTGACATATAAAAACCTAATCAAAGCTGGAGTCAAAATATAAAACAGCTCATGATGGCCATAACACTGTGTTTGTGCAAGCAAAGTTCTGGTTTTAATATTTTAAGTTACGGGGCAATGTTTATTCACATCTGTCATAAAGGAATTGGGAATGTGGTTTACCTTGATGTGTTTTGATTTATTCTGCAAGCCCCGAGGTTATACCCGTGAATTAGAGAGCATCAATAAGGAAAGACCATCTCCCCTATCCCAAAAGTGATAATTACCAACATCACTATTGATCCGACTATTGATGCATCACTAATTGTTTCTTGCAGTTATATATTTAATTCCATCTCTGGCCATGTGAATGTGTTGACCTTGTGCAGCGGGGGGAATACAAGGGCTGTCCAGTGCAGGGAAAAACACACATTAAGATTCCACTTAAATTCTTAAAAGAGCAAGGACTTCTCCCTTTTCCATCCAGAGAGAGCTTGGTTATGATCTGTTCATGAGGTTGAAAAGCACAAGCAGAATGGCAATTTGGGTTGAGGCAACATTGGATGATACTTTAGTTTCTTCTTCACTGCGGCCTTGAAGAGCGATTTTCTTAAAAATCTCCACGGATGTTTCCGAAGGTTCAAGATGGCGCCATATTGATCAGTTATAACACTGCATTATCTAAGGTATAGAATAATCATGGAGATTATCCATCATTAAAGGTGTATTGGATTTAGCACATCAAAAATGTATTCATGTCTCTTAAATTAGTTTCTTTAGCAGCAGTTCCAACAGAAACTCAAGGTCTGATTCCACGAGAACGTGCCTATATGTGTCATAAATAGTAAAAGGTGAGAATTCAGAATTCAAGATTAAGTCTTGTTTGTGGCAAAAATCCGTAACATAAGTTTAAAGTTGCAGATACATTTAGTTTATTAATTTCTGTCTTTTTGTGAACACAATTATCATACAATAATATAAATGTACATTCTCACCAAAATTGTGCCCATAATCAACATTTTATTTGTTATTCAGAATAATCAATGTTTTTCATGCTTGCAGGGATGAAGTTCAGACCTCACAGCCACTATATCAAATTGAAGTATCTTGAGATGGACATGGTGCTTTTGTATCTTTGTCAGTTACCAATAGTCTTTAGGAGTCACAGAGTATATAAACAGGGTAGACTACTGGCAAAATCAGGAGATGAGTAATTGGGGGCAGGTGTGGATAATCAAAGATTTTTAGATATTAAAAAAATGACATGTGGACAAATACAGTGGATTGGAATGTCAGTTTAACAAATTGCAGACACCTGATGGAGTTTCCTTCATGTGAGGACACGAGGAGGTGGCGGTGACTGCAGGAGTTTAAGAGTAATCATAACTGACTTTAATGTTGAAGTGATAGCGTCAGCTCAGAGAGCTCTGTTGTTGCGTTTTTGTCACGATGTTACTTACAAAGTAAAAAAAAAAAAAAAAAATTGAAATCAACTAAAATTTAATTCAACCTTCAAATTTCTTTTTCATGGAAGCTAAATGTGTGATAGCCGCGCTTGCATGTCAGACCACACCGGTGCTTCGAGACGGCCAAACACAACGTGTGTGCGCGTGCATGTGCACGTGCGTGGGCCTGTGTGTTTCTGTGTGTATGTGTGTGTTTGGGATGTACTTGTCCGAGGAAACAGCCGGCCTTTGCCAGGACATCTGGTACCTGTCACAACACTTTGTGCGCGTGTGAGCACTTCATTGGTGTGCCCTGCCCAGTTCTGCCCACCCATCAGGTACCTGTTTAGACCTTTAGTCGGAGCTGTAACAGAACATCAGAAAGGGCCATGTAGGTGGCTAATGCAAGGAGTGTGTCAGGCTTGTGTCCCAGCGTGGTGGTGGGAAATCCTTGAAGAGGGATACAGTCTCCCCGCTCGTCACACATGGAGAGTTTTTGGATGTCATCCAAGAGAGAGGTGATGATGCGAGTAGAAACGACATTGCTGGCCTGAGGATGAGTCTGCCTGACTGGTGACCCCAGTACCTTCCCCACACATAACCCACGCTCTGGATCTCATCTAATCAACTACTGTTTTGATACAACAGTAGGTGATGCTTTTACTGGAATATGAGCACATATTTACAATGGATGTCAGTGGTTGATGATTTGAAGATAATTACAGTGTATTTATTTTCTCCTTCTCTTCCCTCTGTCTCTCCCTCCAACTCCCGCCCCTCCAGATTGTGAAGCCAAGCCTCTAGCAGTGTAGTGCTGAAGGTGTGTTTGTGCTGTTATGCCCTCTGGCTTGGCTGCCAGCTTACTCCCACTGATCTGAGCCAGAAGGCAGACTGCCGAGGAATACCGATCACCTTGCCCAGACCGAATCCTTTGAGCTCTCTCTGGCATCTTTCCCCCTTCTGCCAGTTTCCTCCTCTGCTCCTCTCTTCCCCCTTCTGAAGTTGACAACAAAGACATCCTCAGGGTCCTCCTTGATGTGAGACCCACTCTTGATCTTTTTTCCCTATGTTTTTGTACCTTATAGTTGCACTACTTTCATATTCCGCGAGCACAATATTTACACACTAGAAGACAAAGAAACAGGGGTCTTTTCATGTCGGAACCCCTGCCAACATGTTAATCACCTGAGGACCTGCAGTGGTCATGTTGGCCCGGCAGAGGCAGGACATTAGTGAGACACCTCCGCCCTTCATTGCCACCTATTTCACCAGAGCCTTAAGACATTTAGCAGGTTATATAATATCTCTATCTCTCTATCTCTCTATCTATCTATCTATCTATCTATCTATCTATCTATCTATCTATCTATTTTCTTTGTACTTCATCGGTCTGTCGGTACAAGAATCGGTGCACTGTCATTGGAGCCAATGATATCCAATAAAAATGTGCTCCCCGGATACATCCTCCTGCCTCCCCCTCCTTGCCCCACCCGGCTCCTCAAGCCCCCTCCCCCTCCCACCACCCCACCACCCAGAACCCCCACACACACACACCCCTACTTCCATGAAGAGAAATCTCTGAAGAGCTAATTAGTGGTGGAATGGCGTCCAGGAACAGCCAACGGAGCTGAAGAAGGGAGATTGGCGCTGGCGCTGGCTTTATCGGTCAGGGCCTGACAGAGGGGTGACAGAGAGTGGAGGCAAACCACCGGCTCTCAACTGACAGAGACAATAAAGCGAACCTCTGAGCCAGAGAGAAAGAGAGTGATAGACAGGCAGACGAGGGGAGAAAGCTGGCTTCTATCGGCTGTCCTGTGGCCGAGGCAAAGTGCACAGTCTCAGCAACTGAGGCAATTTCCCCCTGCCCCTGCCAAAGTCTTGTGTTTGTTGACTATCCCATCAGATTGTGTGTTACTATAGCCAGTGCAGAAAAGCTAGAACCGTTCATAATCTTGATTTAGTTCAATAGTTCAAACACCTGGACACCATGAAAGCAACATGGACCATTCACATGCTGCAGTGTTTGTGCTAAGCAAACACCATTACTTGAATTTGACTCAACAAAGGTAGATGAATCACATTTTGTAGAAGTGCGTAACCATAATTTGTGGAGGCTCTAAATAGCTTATTTCATAAAACATTAGGAAAAGTATGAGAACAAATTGGACTTGTTGGTGGTGGTGGGAGAGTCTGCTAAATGTATAGTAGTAGTAGTAGTAGTAGTAGTGAAATGTTATAAGCCAGGTTCTAATCCGTTTTATTGGCATAATTATTGTAGTACTTGTAATTGATTTAGTTGAACTCAAATTAATTTATTTACCCACACTCGGAAAGGTCAGTCGGAAAGCAGCCATAATACACAAAGAAGAAGAAGAAGAAGAAGAAGAAGAAGAAGAAAAAGAAAAAGAAGAAAGAAATAATAATAATAATAAAAAAGCAAACTCACCTGTCTTCTAATGTGGAGGTAGAAGCGGAGCGGTGGGATGTAAAGGGAGACGGATTATTCCCATGACTTCCGTTAAGGACCTCAGCTTTTATGACGATGCAAAGGTAAATACGTGCGTGTTGAAGTGAAAAAAAAAATGCTAATTGCCGTTAGCTGTTTGCATTGTCAGCATGGTTTTTAATTTGTTTGGGGCATACTTCAAACTTATGGTAGTGTGCGTGGTTACAGTTATACTTGGAGCTGATGCTAATGAGGAAACTAAACAGGGTTACTGAAGATAGTAAATTGAGGACCTGAAGTTGTCGTCACTGCCTCGAACAGGAAATGGTCCTGTCAATATCAATATTTATTAATAGTATGTACTCAAGCCCCCCACATAAGAGAGATGAGATAGTAGTATAAGTCATTGGATTACGTTGAGCAAACACGACAAAATGTTATGGATATGGGGAATTAATAAATGGCCAGAGTGGAGCTTGTTAAATGTACAGAGTTCACATGGCTTTTGCGATGATAACTTCCATATTCAATCATTTTAACAACAAACATTCTTTGAAAAATTAGTTTGAATATAGAGATTTGAGGCCACTGATGTTGAAGTAATTGCATAAACTAAACTGAATGTTATTTAACCACTGAATGGCGTTTGGCTGTTGTCTTTACCATTAGCCACAATGGTCAAATGGAGGATAATGTGGTGTTGGTTGGAAACTGGCCTCACGGTGTGGGATGAGCCTGTACTCAAAGGAAAGAATATGGAGGAGAGTACCAACTCATTGTGTTTATAATGACGTTTTTCTCTCTCTTATTACTTTGACTAGTGGGATTCTTCTCTTGGTTGCTCCGTACAGATGTCAAAGTTGAACGACGTTTACGTGGGGATACATGCAAATACTGTTTTAAGGCAGGTGAACAACTAGGTAGAGGTCGTATAGATGTCACATCATTCCCTTATCCTACTGTTGTTCATCCCTAGGTCGTTAGAGTTCAGGCAAGTCAGGTGGCCGGTGGATGGAAGCTGACCCCCATTTAATAACTGGCTCTTGAAAAACATTGTTTCTGCCTACTTTAAGACCACAAGGACGAGTTGCTTTGGCAATTCAACTGACAAAGTGGAAGAGCATTTGTGTTCATTAAACAGGACCAGGAAGCTCTCCCTGGAACCTTGGAGGATTAGATATCGCCTGCCATTCGTCGTCCCCACTCGTCTCCCATCTTTCCATTGCTCAAGCTGCCCACGTGTCCTCGAAGAAACCTTCCACCAAGTTGTAAGTACTACCATGCTGTCGCAGGTCAAGCGGCCATTTTTCAGGCCTCTGTGCGCAATGGGGTGTTTTGCATTTAAGGCATATGTTTAGATTTATATGGGGATTGATATGGATACTTTCCTCCCAACTTTCAAGACACCATGAATATCTCAACCAACATTTTAGCTTGTAAACAAAAAGGGTGTTACGGGCACAGACTTGTGTCATTAAAGCAGCACAATTCCTCTCGTCACACACCCATACGCTTCCCCTTCCACTCGTTTATTTAACAAATGTGTCATAATGAGTCCATGCCTTTCTGTGAGCAAGTGTAGATATATCTCAATGTCACATTTGTGGGCCCTCGTCCCCGTTTTGAGGCTGATGTCTTTGTGATGTGATGCAGCCTCCTCGCTCCGTCCTTACGGTCCGAGCCCTCCATGGGTTTCGCTCTGACACGAGCAATGGCAGGGAGGGCTCTGGTTTGGTTCATATCATCTCTGCCTGAATTTTCTCTTTTCTTATTATTTTGCTGTGTTCTTGACTTTCTGAATGTCAGTAACAAGCCTTTGGTTCCCTACGTGTGTGTGTGTGTGTGTGTGTGTGTGTAACCCCGAGCCAATATCAGGGTACAGGGTGTGCAGTCTGTTTTCAATCCCAAGTGGTCAATACCGCTTCTTTGTCACGCCCCTCGGCGTCTTAATACCCAGGCACAAGGTACGCTTTAGTGTCTGTATAATACAAACCGGCAGTGTTTGATGACCAACGGGTTGTTACATTGCTGTGTGTTTTTATGTTTCCACAGCTGTTTGCTGCTATTGGTGTACCAGTTTGACTGGGGGAGTAGGGGTGGGAATCTCTGGGGACCTCACAATTCGATTCTGATCTTGATGCATCAAAGTTTTCCAATACATGGTTTATTTTTTCCTCACTTTGACTAAAACACTGAATATTTGTAATGATTCACAATTAAAAAAACAGATGAATTCACTTTCATTACCTTTTTATTAATTAAATATTAGTAACAAATAGAAGAGATGTGTCAACTGGAGGGTTACATTTCCAAGCATTGCAAAGAGAACCAATGGGAACATAAATCAAATTGGGCTTATAGCAGCATCCTGGTCGTGAAAACACAGAATTTAGCATGTTCTGAATCATTTGACATAACAATCTGCCCTTATTCAAAAATATTTTTAAAGTATGAAGTATCTAAGAATCAATTTCTTCCCCCACCCTTATGGGGGAGCCACGCACACACATGAACAGAGAGGCCACAGTGAACTGGAGGAAATCTGCGCTTCGGCTGCATTCATTCAAAATCCAGCAATAAGGTTTTTGCGGAGGTGTGGGTGTGTTTATTTGTGTTTTAGAATATAACCCCCGTGAAACTAAGGGGTTAAAAAACAACAAGAAATGAATATCCACCCAACGAATAATAGTCGAATATTTGGGTCCAGCCTTTGGTGGAACGTTTAGCAGCAAAGAGTCAGATATTTCCCTCAGGAGTTGTTGGACCAAAACAGAGTGAAAAGGAGAGTGAATATTGGACTTTAATTCATCAGGTGACCACAAACATGAATCCAAATAAATGCTAAATCTACTCCCTATCTGCAGGATGTGTAAATAAGCAAATGTTTGGCATGTCAACATGATAATATTAACAACACAATATGCTAGTCTTGTGTAAATAGCTTGTTTCCGCTGCCTCATAGTGGCCAAAACATTTATAATTGGAGGAAAGCTAGATTGGGCTCCATCCTACACACAGTACTGTGGTACCTAAATACTCCCAAGCTCACAGCCAAGTTCTGGTCTAGTATATAAAGCATATCTTGTATATTTACCTTAAATATATGTTATCCCTGTTAACTATCATTAAATACAGAAAGGGTAACAAGAGGCAGTGGGCAAAATCTGAGGAACACACACAAGGTTTTCCCTGATTGCAGGCATCGAGAATGGTTTAAGTGTGAGAAAGTATCTAACATAAGATTGCAACAATATTTGCCTCCCTATACCTTTGCCAACATGGCTGGTGTGTGGGGAAAGGTCAGGGAGCTGGCATTACACTTTTATGATGATCATTTATTTATTTTGTCAAGTAAATCCTATCAGAATGCCTGGGAGCTAGCCAGATAGCAAACAGGGATAATTAGCATCACTGGGAGAGGTGGCGTCTCCTTGTACTCTGGCCTTCACTTGCTTTTATCTGTAGAACAGGTGAGGTTGTGGATGAGCTAAATATTGATGGAGCTGTCCATACTCAGTGAAACTCAAACACACTGTCCAGCTTTGTTAAGGGCTGTGTTGCCATGCTGGACTCTCTTCTCACATACACTAAGGATGACAAACTCCAATCATTTTAACATATTTATTTTCCCTTGCCAATAAATGCTTTACCTGTAATTACATCGCCACCCTCAAATGTATTTTCACCGAACAAAATATGTTTGTTTATCTTGGGTTGTTTTCAGACATGTAGTTGGTTCCCTAGGTCCGGATGAAAGAATGAAAAGTTTAACTTCACACAGACTTGGAAACATAACGTCACATGAGCTGAAATGCTATACAAACTGTTCAAAGAATTATATTGGACAGTTTGGACTTGGACCTACACATCTTCATTTCTGTAAGGGCCCACAGAGGAAAATCGAATTGAAGTTCATTCTGTGGACTGACAGGAAGTCGTGCTCTACGTCACTACGCCTTGGTTTTGAATATCAGTGGAGGCTGCAACTACTATTTGTAGAAATAATGATGGACAGCTAGAAAGAGAAGACAGAAATGATGTGTGTGTTTGTGTGTCATAATGTGGTATAATTTATGACTGTCAGACCTTGCTACATAAGTTATGTAGTTAAAGGCGTTTATTTTATAGGTGGAGAACATTGTTGCTATATCAACAAAAAGGCCGGATACTCCGATGACAATCCATTTCTCTGTTCCTCTGTAGGCGTTTTTACGTGAGCTAATTAGCTCTCAAACACTGACTCATTTTAAATCAAGAACATTAAGCTGTGTCTGCTGAGGTTTACACCAGGGATTGTTGTAGACATCCCTTGTGTGTTCCTACTCACCACCTCTGAAATGTCCCCTCTGTATATTTCCCAAAAGAGTTGCATACTAATTAAATTGTGTTTTTACACGACGTACTGATAATAGAAATATGACTCTGGTTGTAGAATTATCTGTCCAAATAATCCAACCCCAAGACACTTGTTACAGCGCTGTATATACACTTGGAAGTTGTCAAAGTACACAGTTTCAAGGGTACATTAGTAGTTTAGTGGACTGATATTTATAAGAGGAAGAAGAAGAAGAAGACGAATAAAGATTTAGATTTAATTAATAGTTATTACTTACTAAGCCAGGCTGAAAAGCATTGTTTTGTTAATCTCTTCTAACCACTGGAGGTCAACAAAAACAAGACTTATTTTAATTTGAGTTACTCTTAAAAAAAATTCAGTAACCTGAAAAAGTGAATATTAACACTTGTCTTGTGAAACACGATTAAGACAATAAACGACATACATATTACTACAAAATATACATACAAAATCCCTCTCCAAATTATTTTAATGTATTTTAAGAAAGTAAACATCACTGTATAACTTACGATAATTTTAAACATTATTGGTGAAATATTTGCAGGGTGTTAGTAATGGGGTAGCTCTGCCCAATTACACTACAATCCAGTGCACCTGCAGCGCAGCAGCCCCTCACACAATTCATGGTTTCACATTTCACCTCGTTAGTGCCTTAGATTTAAAATAAATCTGAATGTCCTGATAGTTCAGTAATAAAATCATAATGCAGTAAATGCACTGCTGTCTATTGCAGCAGGCAAAGCAATTGCACCCGTTTGTGAAATGTTTTTCGCACTATTATCCTGTGTTGCTCTGTGTACAACGAGGCAAAGGAGGTTTTGACTGACAACATGAGGTTTGAATCGAGAGGGAGGTCGGGTGTCCATGTCTTTGGCTAAGACGTAACTGAAATGCTTCTTTGCATTGCAGCTAAAACCTGCAGAGGCCTGATGTGCTTTATGAACCGTTCCCATTATGATAAATGTCCTCTTTCATTGTGCTGCAGTATTCTCATGGAAGCTAATCATAATGCCTTTTGGACCCTCAAGGCATAACTAAGGCAGTGCTATTGATTAGAGATTGTCCCCTGAGTAGTAAAGGTCAATTTGAATTGCTGAAGTCTATTTACCTCTTTTTGGATTATTACTGCTGGTAACTTAAAAAAAAAAAGAAAAAAAGAAGGACAGCAGATGTAAGTGGAAAAACTGGGCAACTGTTTCATCCTCAACACAATGATTGATGGTTGTCCAAATTAGAAGCGAAATGGCAAATGGAATTCAGTCCTTCATTCTGGCTACTGGTATTGTCCTGTTTTTGTGCTTTAGTTTTGCTCAAGACATTCTGTGTATACCTTGGGGTGTGCTGAATAATGAATGGCGCCCTAATGACAACTGTAGTCCCAGATATAAGAATGACCTTAAAAACATTGATCTTTTTTTGATGTTGCATATCACTTTGAACTATAAATCTATTTACATTTGACCCTGGCAGGCTGATCTAGAGCCAGCGTTTGAGTTCAAAATACAAACTGGTGACACACATTGGTTACATTAGACTTTCTTGTTGTCCGTCATTTTGCCAGACAGAGTTGTACAAATTCCATCATAATCTATTATTACCCATTATTTTCACGTGATTAAATAATAATATATATTTGTTAATGATATAAAACGTATAAATCTGTGATTCTAATCCAGTAAACGTTTTGTCAAATTCAGAAAATATCTCCTCACCGTCCGCTAGCTGTCTGTTTTGTGTGTGCTCTGAAAAACAAATCTGGTTATTTTACACAACCCTGTACTGGCTCTATAAATGGGAAACAAACAAGTTGTTCTGTGGCTGTACCAAATGTTGTATTTCTACATTCGAAGCTATTATTGAAGTTTTCAAATTACGTTTTGAATGTCTTTTAATACAGGTGTGAGCCTTCGGCAAATGGGAGAGCAAACTGTTTTGACTGCAGTGAAAATTTTGCTTTTCAAAGGTTAAATGCCAACAAACAAATGTGTGTTTGTGTTTTTTATTAAGTGACATAGAGAACCATCTTATAGATTATGCATTTATAAGGGCATGGAGGGAAAAGATGAACAGAGACACGGGCAGTGCAGTCAATCTTCATTTCAACACACGTGAAGCAGATGAAGGATTTTTTTTTTATTGCAGTGACAGCAGAACCAACTAAAACACAAGGCCTTTGTGAGTGTTTTTGCGACTTTACCTTGGACAGAAGATTTATGACCATTTTATTTCGTTCTGAAGGCCGAACCGGAACCCACGCTCTGCTGCCCCACAGGAGACTGGAATTACTAGACTCTCCGAACGTGGAATTTCCCAATTCTGCCAGCACTTGCTTCACCGGGAGGAAATCCCACAGCATGCGCTCCTTCTGCACAACAGGTCACAGCTGCACCGCTCTGTGACCTGTAGTGGTCACAGACGAGCTCCAAGGCCTTCAGATATCTCTCCATCATTGTTTAAAAAAATGACGGAAAATATTCGCTTGACATGACACAGTGTGTCACAGTTAAGGCTCTTACTTTATTTTCTGTTAGCTCCATCACATGGTTTAACTTCCTTTTTGACATTTATTCATGTTCTCAAAGATAATTTACCATAAAATCTAAATGTTTGTAATTCAAAGTTTTTCTCTCAAACACCAATACAATTTGTCTGTATCATAAAAATCAGGCACAGAAATAGAAAGCAAATACCCCTGTGGCCCTATCAGGGGCTTACCAAGGCTAGTTACTATGTGAACAACATGTCAGGGATCTCTGTGATTAGAGGTCCCTGTAATTTTGTAGATGGCCTTGCCATTTCCATTTAACTATGTGGAGTGACATCTTATCATATTTGGGTTCCATTTATGATAAAGCAATGATGATTTTCCCCAGCTGGAAGCCCTGATTAAGCTAACATGCTATCAGAAGAGTAGCTGCTACAACTTAGGATAGTGAGGATATTGTTGCTAGCTGGTTGGTATGACTGAAGTTAAATATGATAAGAATGTATTGATGAAAAATGGGAGACTAATTATGTCACAGAAAAAACACTTTTGTATTTGTACCACAGTTTATAGGAACAATTATACTTTTTTCATGCTACAGAGTAGGGCTGAGCAAAAAACAATCCTGAGCATTTTCACGATATTTTTTTACAATAACAGTGATACATTTATGATAATGTTATTTTTCAATACATTTCCTCTACCTACATAAACACTAGATGAACCTGACACCAAGAACCTATCTGTCGTAGGCTCTGCCGTAACTTACTCGGTGTAGCCGATCCCAGCTGACATTGGGCTAAGGCAGGGTACACCCTGGACAGGTTGCCACATTTACACCTGTGTGCAATTTAGAGTAATCAATTAACCTAAGCTGCATGTGACTGTGGGAGGAAGCTGGAGAACGCAAAGAGAATCAACGCTCACACGGGGAGAACATGCAATCTCCGCACAGAAGGGCCGTCCAGCCCGGGAAGCGAACCTGGTCCCCTGTGAGGTGACAGCGCTATCCCACTACACCACCTTGCAGCCCTAATTGTATATTATAAACCATATTTAATCTTAAGGTTTCTGTAAATAAACTGTAAATTGAGCCTCATTATTATTATTAATAAATACATATAAATATTATACATATATAAATATAAAAAAAACATATTGTGCAGCCCTACAAAGTTATTTTAGTTTTTCATTGTGCTGCTGCCAAAAGCATCTACACATCTGCTGAGCCAGACAAAATGTGTGTTGGACAGATGTGCACTATAATGGTTCAAAAAGTGAATGTATAAACTTCATCATTAGCTGGCTTTAGCAGCTGTTATGTAACATATAATAACAACAACATATTAACAGGCTGCAGACATTGCAATGTTTCATGGTCGAGTTTGGAGCTTAGAATTGTAAAATGCAAAAAAAGAAGGTAAAAAATATATACAAAGAATACCAGTAATTGTTAAACATTGGTATCAGAAGACGATAGCAAAAATATAATTGTAAGTCTCTTAGTGATCTTTATCCTTGATGGCAAATATAATGTATGATGTAGTTTGGTTATATTTATATTACAGCTCTGCTTTCTATGAAAGGTTAGGAGGAAGCTACAGGCAGATGTCTGTTGTGTTGGCTTGGCTCTTAGTGGAGGTGACAGCATTCAAATAGTGACAGGCTTCCCTGTGACTGAAGGAACATTTCTGGAGGCACCCTGCAAGGGCTTTTTGGTTTGTGAGGGCCCATCATCAAGGGAACCTGCATGGCGGCAATAAGAGTGGCTTTTTTTTCTCTTCTTTTCTTCTTTAACATGCTGCCAATGGCACCACATCAACAAACCGCACAACCAGCCTTTTCTGGCCATGTTATGATGGGCATGGTGAAAGCTGGCTTGTGAAGGAAGTGTATATTGATATGATAAAACATATTTCATCCTGAAAGTGTACAGTATTGATTTTGGAAAGTTGTACTACATAAAAGTAACATAAGGTGTGTTAAAATAAATATGAAAGCTTGCAGATGAGGAGGTACACTAAGTTTGAGTGCTTTTATTTATCCTTGGATCAGTGATTATTCGCAAGATTATACAGTCAATACTTCAATAATTACTTCAAATTCATTAAATGCTAAATATATACAGGTTGGGAAAAGCATGTAGAGGACTGTCAAGGTTTTTAAAGGTTTACTTAGCAAAAGTAATGGATAAGAGATGTCAGTTATACAGTTTATAAGCCCTCTGTGTCCCCAGAGGGCTGCCTTAGCCTCTGGCCATTCTCCCCTTACCTTAGGCATCATCTGAAAAAAAACCCTGATGCTTCCAGTCATTCTGCATCCCTGCATCTGTCTGAAAATAATTGGTCGGGAACCTTCTCTCCAAAAAAGGGGCCATGAAAGAGTAATAGCTTGCAGCAAAAACACACATGTCTGACAGATCACATTTGAAACTGTATAGACCTACACTCTGCAAACTACAAACCTCATAGTATAAACAAAGTTTAAAGTTTCCTTTACTTTATCAACACTGCTGGGGAGAAGAATGTAGGACCAATGTAGTTGAACATACAAGCTTTGCTGTGTGGCTTGTTAGTGGACATTTTAGGTGAGCCGATGGGTCAACAATTTGCAGTTTACTACAGTTGTTTTATTAGTAAATCCCATCTTATGATAAAAAAAAAAAAAGACAAACAACCCACAGTGATAAGTCATTCCAGTACCGCAATTGAATGTTAAAATGAAACGGCGTTCAGACTAAGTTACAATGTTTTAACAGTGGAATATATTTAATTACTTAAAGTAAAAATTACATCCAATTTAGTAAAATATCATATTTTCTGTTCAGTTCCCTTCAATGGTTTTATTAAAGTAGCTGGTGGATCAGTTGATCTCCTGTAGCGCTGTTCCTCCTTTCCACTGGGTGACTTGACCTTTGATGCCTCATGAACTTAATGTGCATTTGATGTACAAAAAGTGTATTCTACAAGAAGATGAGTGACTCAAAGAAGCACAAAGGAGCCAAAATAGTTCCCAATTCCATTTGAACTGTTGTTTAAAAGGAGTCTCACTGAATGGAAATACTCAACCTACAGTATTTGCGTTAATGTGCGCTTTAGCTTTCTGTTTCCTCCTATGACAATAATGGAGGGTTACTGGGGACGCCTAGTTAAAACCATGGCCCAGATAGCTGCTTTCCCCACACGGACACTCGACTGTATCGTCCATCATTCCAGTGAACAACAACAATAGATATTATTGGATATTCAGTCACATCCTTCTATGCATGAGGGCATATGCACAAAAGGAAGACTGTTTTCTTCTTCTTTCTAATTAATATATATATATATATGTATAATATATAATTATTTACTTGCAAGCCAGTGTTGGAGGGAACATGAAATGTATGGAATGCATTGGGCCTGAATTTGCACCGTGTAGCCAACCTCTAATAACGTGGCATATCTACATTTGCCATTCTTTTTGGCCATGTCTAATCCGACAGAAGAAAGGCTCCTG
The DNA here is from genome assembly GCA_016806645.1 of Ophiodon elongatus. Taxonomy (NCBI): domain Eukaryota; kingdom Metazoa; phylum Chordata; class Actinopteri; order Perciformes; family Hexagrammidae; genus Ophiodon; species Ophiodon elongatus. The sequence goes on from JACSYO010001880.1 coordinate 260,066, forward strand.
TGCTCAAGTACTGGAGGGAAAACAATACCATTGGGCTTTGCTCTACCTGTAAGCTCACAGATGAGACAGAAACAGAGAAAATTAAGGGGGAAAAATCATTATTCTCTGAATGAGATGTCTTGGGTTTGATCAGAGAGTGAATCAAAGCCCATCTCTTAGACTACTTAAACATTCACTTTTAAAATTCCAACCTGATTGTACTTTTATGGAAATTTCTTGCCATCAGTGGCTGCATTCTCTCCTGTCTCCAGGTCCTCTTGTATCCCTGTAGATATCTGACTCTACCCTTCATTAGAATTCTCTTGGTAAGAAAGCAGGAGAAATGAGCAGAAGATGTAAATTCAGTGGAAAAGAAAAGGTTTAGATCTTTTCCTTTTTTGTCCAGGGAATAGACAAAAAAGAAGGAAAGAAAATCATGGATATAGCACATCATTTGAGTCAAACCTGACAAAAGGGCAGATGATTATGTTACAATGCATCACAATCACCATCATCATCAAGATAGAAATTGTACTTTGTGTCTGATATATACTGTATAGTGTTTTGTATTACTTGATGCTTCTGTTTAATAGAGGAATATGTGTATAGTAATGATAACAAGACAATTATAACATTTGTGGCTACAAATATATTCATAGCCAACATAGTACCAATGTAGGAATGGCTCCTTAATTTGTAATCGAACAAGCATTCATTTATGTTAAAAAACAAAAGTGTATATCAGCAAAATTTGAAACTGTTGACTTGTTCAGACATTTTCACTTGTTCAGAAACCATTCCTCACACTTCTAATTTAAAACCAAAGGGGCCATGGCACTGCATCTCCACCTCAAGCTGAGCCTAATGCCTGATTCATACTCCCGTGGCTGTGCGCCTATGCGTTCTGTGCTGGTTGGTGCTGGCACTTCTCACTCGCACCAGGCATTCATAGTATATACAGAGGCGGATTGCACTTAGCATGTCATTTATTTTCCATTTGGACCTGCAGTTTTCTAGATCCTTGTCAGGCAGTCTGATAGGCTTGATTCAATCATTTCATAGAAGTTTGGCCCAACACAACTCCATGGCTGGAAAAAAAATATGGAAGAGTTGGATGATGAGGAGGATTTCCTGTGCCTAGAATTAATAACGAGAAAGAGAGACAACCAAAATGAGCTTGTGCTGCTTCTCAATGCAACCTGGGTAAGATTTCCCAGTGAGCAGCGCTTCTTTGTGGAAACTCTGCGCAAGCTTTTTTTTCCGCAGAAGTATAAATACGACATAAGTCCACCCACTGCGTGACTTAGAAAAATGCTAAAAAGTGGGCAAGGGGCTAAGACATGAAACCACGTCCACTTCCATATGACGAAAGCCTAGATGCAGCCTCGACACCATGTGACAGCTGCAGTAGCTTGGAAAACTGTGAAATGGGGCACTGAATTTGATGAATTTATTGTTCATCATACATCAAATGAGACAAGAACAGCCTGCAGGCCCTCTGCCTCACTCCCTGCCGCTGGGAGACTACTATAACCAGTGTAGCATTAAAGGAATGGTGGAATTAGCAAGCTAATGTTGGCTAGCTAACTAGCCTGCCGCTAAATAAGTAAAATGTAACAATTTATGGGTCACTCCTTCTTGTCACAGTGTAGGAAAGCACATGGCTATTGCCAGATCATTTTGGTCATTAAAACTGATTCAACAGATTTTTTGGATGGGTTGATACACAGAAAGGAAAGAAAAGGCTTGTGCTCTGCAGTGATTGCAATGCTACACAGCGGTAATGGAAAAAGTAAAAACGATAGAGGTGATGGGGAGAGGCGACGAGGGGGGTCTGGTTAGAGGACGTTAACATTCTTTTTTTTACTATGAATTTCATGACGTAGATTATTTCCAGACGATCAAGTCTATCTCAGAATTGTCCATTTAAAGCAGTAAAGATCACGAGTTGAGCCATATTCAACCCATGAAATGCTGATTTTTATAAATTTCGTAAGAAACCAAGAAATCTTATATTCAATATTGATGTTGCATTGATTAGTTCATCACAGTACAGTCATATAATTTAGTGTACAGTTTAAAAAGCATGCTGAAATGACTCTTTAATGCTTTTGATTTCTACATAAAAAAGGTGTCAATTACTAACTACATGTAATTTTTTTTCAATATCTATGCCTCATCATACATCTTTCAATTTAGTTAGTTCAATTACTACCCTAAATTTGTGAAAATTTAAGCCAGATGCAAGAGAAATAATTAATTGGGAGCAGACAGATTATCAGTACGTATGGACGTTATTATAATTATAACGTTTTTAATTCCTGAATTGAATCAATAGAAACTACAGTTATTTAATTCCATTTCTTTCCAAAAGTTGTTTCTTTTCAGTACTTGAAAATGGGCCAAAAATAAGTCCAAAGATCAGTCCATAATTTGCTTCGACACTTAGCATTTTGCCACAGATTTGTTGTTAAAGAAGCTGATTATTTCTGATATTTTCAGATGGGAAGGAGAGAGACACGTTCTTAATCTATTCTTTGGATATATGATGCCAATGCTGCACCAGAGCTTTGGCCACACAGGAGAATCCTCAACTCTGAAGGGAAACAGAGTCACATTTCTGCTCTGGCGATGAGATTGTCAGAAATTAACAAACCTTTCAAGTAAAAAGTTCTTTGAATGGCTTCCTGCCATGATGGACACAGAAGAAATGTAGGCTGTAGTATTTCCTTACCGACCAGGGAAATGGCATCAAGGCCAGGCCGAGTCACATGGCAGCCAACCAGCACTTCTTCTCATTATTAAGAAGCCATGCACCGGCTCCCAGATGCTAATCAGTCTCCCAGAGACCTCAGCGCTGTGTGGTTAGTACAGATTTACAGCTCTTCTCAGTCCTCCACTTTTATTAAAGATGATCTTTCACACAGAAGGAAAAGGATTTTCTCCAGACAAATGTTAAAATGCAATGCAAAGTTTCAGGCATGAAAGGCGAAAACTGTAGGATTATTCCACAGCTATTCCAGGGAGGATGAAAAAGGAGGAAAGAATGTGGAACAAAAACATCAAAGGGCCATAGAAGAAGGAGTAAAAAGGGAGAAAAGCAGTGAAATATTTAGTACGAGGTCCCAACAGGTGGTCAAGAGTGCAATGCAAGGCTATGGTTTCATTACCATGAATAATGGATCATACTTGTACTTATGGAATTTTGTCATTGTTTTCTCCTAATTGAAAAAAAGAAACCGGATTCATATACCAAAACCAAAAAAAAGAAACGCAGCACACAATTAGATTGTTCCTAGATGTAATTCAATGACAATTTGGCTGTAAGAATTAAAGGCCGAAACATTGTCATTATTATAAAACTCATTGTAAAAAAACATGGGTTACATGGAGGTTGTTGAGAAAGGAAGACACAAACAAGTGTCTTTTTTAAAATGTTGCACACTGTTAATTAATGCCAACACATGTGTCTTTGTTTTGCGTGCAGTGTTCGTTCTCTCTGGAAATATGGTGCTAAATTTCCATGAAACTGATTTGGGTCTAAACATTGTTGTTCATTACAAACCAATGAAAATACAAACGATACCTGTTTGTTATTCAGCCAATGCATGTACAAATAATTGAAGGCCAAATCGTGACTAGTGCATTAAACATAAATATAAAGTCACGCCCCATCAAGCAATCAAACAACTTGTCTGACAAGATGTGACTTATTTTTTTATAAATACAGAATAGAACATTTGTTTATTTTAAAAAGCCGTGAGCTGCATTTGGGAGGATTATATTGACTAACAGTATCAATAAGAAAACATTTCCACTCTGAGAGTACACACCTTCTGCAGTATTCAAATGTTTTTTTATTTTATTTATGTGTACACATTCTCTAAATGAAAACCAGTCATGCTTCAGGGACAAATGCTGCATGGTAGTAAACTGCACCAATGAGCCACATTTGATTCCTAAAATGTGATCAGTTTGAAAGTAGTGTCTGTCTGATTTTGGGAATTGAATTGATAAATAATAAACTGATTAATATTTGGGACTGGGATTGCTTGCTGCAGAGGGACTAGAGTGTTATTATATTCCCACACATTCTACACAAAACCATACTCATTCATGAATGCAACACTAGAAAAAACACCTTCTTTATACCTGTTAGAGTCAGTCAGTATTTAATCAGTGTTTACATTATCATTGAAAATCAAACTTATATGCAATAAAGACATTTTAAAACATTTACTGATGTAAGAGTTTTCTGGTGAACTGATCAGAAGGGACAGGTTTGATTCTGGTATTTTAGACAACACTACATTGTCTTACTGAAGATGAGCAAGATTCTACCAACATTCATTAGAGACACATCTAATACTAAGTTTAATTATCACATTTTCTAAAGGTTATTGTTATAGATTCATGATTTTGTTTTAGAATTAATACTCACCCCAAGTGTCCAGTGTTAAAACTACTTTATTTTGTTCGACCAGCAGTAACAAAAGTATTCTATTCACAATGGTGTTTGAGAGGTGACAACCAGCTAATGTTTCAACCTTCCACTTAATAAATGACTTAATAAATGAATAATGAGTTAATCCACTATTCAAACTTGTCAGCAGTCAACTTTGTTTTCAGTTTCTAATCAGCTAATGACTCAACAAATGACTTAAGCACTTTTAGTAATTTACTATTGAAATAAAATGCATATAAAAAACACTCCTCATTCGGTTTATCTGTTTGTGCTAAACCCAGACGAGGTATTGTTTAAACTTATTTCGGCAGATCTCTAAGAAATGTTTTAGGATTTGAAGGCTTGCCATTATTTTATAACAATGTCGCATTGAATAAAGATTAGGGTTTTGGGGTAATCCTTTGATGTCGACCTCAGGTTAATCATTATGACTGTTAAGCATTAAATGTATAAATATTAATCACATATTTTTGTGTATGCACACATTTTAGTCACAAAGTGTATCCAAGGCAATTGTGGGACTGCAGTAAGAAAAAATAAGGCAAAAGCTCAGAGTTTTCAAATAAGCCACATTCCTTCTACCCAGTTTTCTCAAACAAATGAACGTCACCGCTTAATAGTTGCTTATTTTACAGTAGACCATACAATTTACCTTTCTAGACTTTAGCTGGATACTGAAAAACACTGGTCTCCAGTTGGGATGCTTTGCATGACTGAGAATTTGCACTGAGCTAAAAACAAATTCTATGCATGAGAAATAATAGTACTTTAAAATCTTGGTTATTTTCAAGTAGCTGAAGTTAATTGTTTGCGCTCCTTTCCAGAGGTAGCGTGGTGAAAGCTTAACGTGTCTCCGTTTTTGAGGCTGTCGTTGCTTCTTCTCCTCTTTCTTATTCTTCCTCATTCAACACCCACTGCTATTATACATCTTAATATAGAACTAGAGTTCCTTAACATCACTTCTTTCCTGGTCTCTTATCTACAGGACGTTTTGTTAGCGGTTTAGTCCGCCAGACAGACAGACGGTACAGTATTTCATACCGTAAAGACAGGCTCTCTTTTAACATTTAATCTGCATGAAACTAACAGTAAATTATAGACGACAAGTAACAGCACCTCATCAGTGATCTTTTAAGACAAGCCTTTTAAGTTTTGCCGGTCTTTTACAAGGGCAGATCTCCACAGATGAACCCTGTATCTCTAAGATTATTAATACAACCCTTAGGGAGAACAAACTGCAAGTCTAGCAACTACTTTATTAATCTCTCCTTAAATTAAGGAGCAGTGGTGGGCATCCTTTCCCTGTGGTTTTCCTTCTGCAGGTTTTACACACAGTAGAAGCCTGCATAGGTTCCTAAACCCAAATGTCCCGTGGCAATTATTAGACACACTAACGACAATGCAATTAAGCCCCTCGCCTGGCTAAAAACAACTGAGTATGCAAAAAAGTAAACTGTGCAGGAGTGTTTTTATTTGCCTTTATTCTGCTCCTTCGTCTGCCTTACAGGTAAGTTTGAATTTCATTTGGCTGTGTTCTGTCTTAACAAACGAGATGAAGAAAAGGGGTTAATTAACATATATTTACAAATTATACTATTCAAACTAATTTAGCTTCTGCAAAATGAATTACTGATACAAAGGAAAATGAAATGGAAATTTCTGAGCATTAAAATGGATGAGTGTTGTTTTACGAGTCTTTAGCATCACTGATCTTTTATTAAAGTTATTCAGTAGCCTTTTGCAGGATTTGAATGAACAGTGCTTACAGAAGATCACACGACAGAGTGTTTCAAAATTATGTATGAATTCATCATCGGAATGCAGCATTCATGGAAAAAAAAGCCACTGGGAAACTGTGGAAGAGGTCACTTTCTATTTCTTAATGTTCTCAGTTTGAACAACAAGTGTGACATAATAAATTTGCTTCATGATTATAATTGATTTATTTCCCTCCCAGATTAACATTAGAGTTAACCATCTGTCACGGAAGAGTCTGTGATTAATATCTAAATTATTATGTTTTAATAATGTTGTTTTTACTATGTTTTTAAATAATTCCTCAAATTAAATTTAACATTTCTGGTCAGAATAAAGAAGCTGTAAATAATCTTATTTTTTAAACTGTATGTTTTGTTAAATCAGATTTATATTTCTGTAGTTACAGTATATTAATAAACACTTTAACACAACTGTGAGAGGAAGCTTTTTTGTTTCATTTTATGTTATTTTATTTGCACACTAATGTAAATCACTAAAAACAAATGAATGACAATGACAAACCCATCAAACAGCATTGTTTAAACATATATAATACAATTTATTTGCAGGCCTTTTTGGGGCTTTTTCATCAAATACCCTTTCTGTCAAATGCATTCTTAATCATCATTGTTCCTAAGTTTATTTATTAGAAGATATTTAAAAGCTTCATGATGTGCGTCATCAAATACAGATAATATTACTGATAATATATATTGACATTCATTTTAAGACTCTTAATTTTCTCTTATAGCTCACACATCAAAATTGCACATAATGCTCACAGAGTATGATTGAGATGCAGTTGTATCCACATGTGGCACACGATTTTCAACATTATACAAAATTCTGCATTTTCACAGTGAGCAGCCTCTCAGCAGCACAATTATGAAGCCGTCACAGCAGATAGCAGCCTGATTTTCGTCCTCCGTATTTCTCCCACATTCCACTTGTTTTTTTTTTTCTTCATTCCAACAGTGAATATACATATCATGATTTGATAATGCGACCATAAAGAAAGATTTTCTTTCCCAACCATAAAGCAAACCATTTGTTCGCGAGCTCCATTTTTTTGTTTCTTTGACTCTGTCATACACAATTTATTATTTATCCCAGTCTTCTGTATAACAAATGGTCTCAGGATTAGGACAAATCAGTGCTCTCCAAACTATCAAGAGGGAAATGGTTTCCTGAACAATATGTGTCAACGGAGAAATTGGCAAAGGAGTGACAGTGGCCCTGGAGAGGGGCCAAACAATTCCTGTATGTCACAGGAGGAAATCACGCTGTTCCACTTGAGACAAACACAATTTCATATTAATGAATAATTGAGAAAGTTTAGAACTGGGTTGGGATGAATGTGCGTGAGCGTTACGTGTATCTGTGTCACAGTAATACTTGGATTATTTCCAACAGCGCAGCTGTATAGAGCCGGGTTTCTTTACTCGGATTAAGTAGATTGATCACATAGGGTCACGACAAGATTGTGTTTTGGGAAATTTCTCCTCAAGAACAAAAATTTTGAATAAAATGTTGTGACTTTGCTTGAACCTTGAACTTAAGGATGAATCTAAATCAATATAAAAATCTGTAAACTATGTATCAAATTAATTTAGTTTCCACTGTTTTTCAAATGAACTGCCTGTAACCTGTATTAGCCAATATTCTCCGACATGTATTTACAGCTCATCAGCATGAACTCGCTGTGCCTGTGCTTGTTAACCTGTGCCGCGGTAACAAGGCCGGGGCTCGTTTTTTACATGAGAGGAGGAGGAGGAGGAGGAGGAGGAGGAGAAGGAGGGGGTGGTCGACTGAGAGCACAGTGCCTTGACTGGAGACGAGGACGCTCCATGCTGCACTCCCCATCCATGCTAATGATCCGAGCTCTGCACATAATTAAAGCCCTGGTACCGCTCTCCTGTGAAACGCAAGGGGGGACTCTTGTACGTCTCCCAACGTAGCTAGAGGAGGTTTGGAAAACTTCTGAACATCTATGGTCCATTATGTATAATTTCAAAACACATCCCAAGTATGAGGAAAAGAAACTTTTCATTTTTAATGACAAAATCATGAATTATTCTATTTATTGTATACACTCCCTCTTTCAAAGGTAGCTGGTCCATGAAAGGTAAAACTGAATCAAGCGGGAAGTCTTTTTGCCGTTAAGTAGGACTTACTGCAGCAAACGACACCTGTTGAGCGCTGTGGAAATGAGCAGAAGCTAAATGAGTGCAACATTAAAGGGATATCTTTTAGTATTAACATTTTTTTCTGCTTATCTCTTGTTTTACATGCAGTTTCTCCACAATATTATTTTTATAACTCCATATAAGATAAGGAAAAAAGTAAGATAACAAAACACAATGACACTTCCCCCAGTACACAGGAATGATTCAAACACTACGCACTAATTAAAAAACAAAGGTGTTTGTGATATTTCATAAAAGTATTCTTAAAAATTGAAAGGTGTATCTGGGATGAATAAAATAATGATATCATCCCCAAGTTTCTACTTAAAAAGCTACAATAAACCCATGTGTTCTTGGACATTTTGAATAGCCGATCTGCAGAGGTTTCTCGTGCTTTTCATGTAGTTGGGTTATGTTGTTGTGATATTCTGTTGTCTGAAGTCGGAGAATTTCCGCCATATTTCTAGTTTTAATTACAATATTACTAGTTGTTGCATATCCTGGGACTGAGCTGTGTGCTTGTGGCTTGTGAGACGCTCGCGTTTATAAACCAATAATGATTATCTTTTATACATGATTCATTAGTATGTCCTAAGGAAGCACTGCTTTTTTAATTCCTAACAGGCTGACTTGACTGCTCACTATGTGACTGCACTGTGTATTAAAAGTCGGAAAAACTCTAGCCCCCTTTTTATCTGTTTTTAAGGAAAGGAGAGAGTATGCCCCGCACTTTAATTGTTATCCATTATGTATGACAAATCTTGTTTGTTATTCAACGTTAATGAACTACACAAATCAAAAGCAATGAACTCTTGATTGCTGGGACATTTTCATCTTGTGTGCACTGCACTGTGCAGGTCCTACATGCAGTGTAGTTTTCACATTTAACCAATAGGTGTCCCTACAAACCACATAAACACTGCACTGTGCAGGTCCTGCCTGCAGCGTGATACTGTTGTCACTGCAAACATGGCAATCATCGCCATCTCTCTCACTGTTCCAGAACCAGAGGCCACAGTGACAAAAATACTGGGAATTACAAAGTAATTTAACTTTCCATGTACATTCCTTAACTTTCTGTTGTATTTGTTAAACCGTTTAGGACTATTTAAAGGCCGCTATTATGATTTCTGTATATGTTTACTGAGATTGAATTATCAAATATACACAAATATTATGAGTCCTCTGGATAAATTGATAGCATATCTTCATGATATAAATATGAAATAGAAGTACATATATGTTGCTATTATTTACAAGATATGTAAACAATAGATGGCGGACCTTTTTGAGCTTGTTAAGTTAAAGGAGTATTTTTTTGCAAATTTCGGCAAAAACATGAAACAAAAGGTGATAGTGATATCAAGTATTGCTATACTTACAATTACAGCAAACAGCTTTACAGACAGACATTGGCCAAGTTCACACACTCGTAAAATAAGACCCTTCTGAGTGTAAATGTTCAACTATATTATGAGTATAGTAAGTGATTTTCCTATACATTGACGATAAAACAACTCCTGATAGTGTCATGCGATGACAGCAGAGATTAGATTACAAACCTAAGCGTGTTACAAATCTCATCTGTCAGTTATAATACCCGATTTGCCCGTCAGTTAACAGTCCCCAGAGCTAACGCCTCCATCAGGCTCTCCTCATTACAATTTACTGTTCCCAGTAACTGGAATGAGCTGCAGAGCAATACTGAAGTGGACATTTTTATGTCAACAGCTCCATGCTTTTACTGATGTTCTCGCTGATAATTGCTTCTTGCCTCCAAAGCCAGCAATAACCCAGCAATAACCGAAACCTGATGTTCCTCTATGTGCTGTCTCCTTTGTTCTCTGATAGCTTTTAACTGTCTTGAGTCTGTTTTTGTCTCTGCACTGGTACATTTGGGCTGTAATTGTATTCATGATGTCTTATTGTCTGATATACTGACTGTGGAGTGGCTCTGCCTTGTTGTGAGTATTAGGTGGCTTCTAGTTGCAGTTCTATCTTTTGCTCCTCTTGTCACCGATTGTTATATATTAAGTGTATTATATCATGTATTAATTTTGAGGATTTAGCTGTGTGTACTGTGTGTATATATAAACAGTACAGTTGCATTGCACCTATTAAATTCACGAGTCTTCTTCGATACTTAACCACGCTGTTTGTTACACTGTTTTTAATATTGACCAACCGACAGAATCAAATAACTGCAAAGTAAAAAACAAAAACAAGATGATCTAAAATGACACTGTAAAATTTAAATATCCATATTCAAATATAATTTTTTACAAATAATAGATAATCTACATCTGAAGAAGTGATTATCCCTTAAATTACTGGATCATGCTTTTGCAACACTATTTGTTCACATGTTCAAACACATACTGCCTTATAAGCAGCCCTGGTGTACTCAAACATGTAAATGACATCTTCCGATTCCCACGGGCAACCAATGCACACGGCACATAAATAAACATGCACAAATTAGATAACACGGTAGCCACAACAAGGCCTTTGTAGGTCTTTGATAGCAAACCACTATACTACAGAGGATTGTAATAGGTTGCCTTTTTTGCCTGTTGTTGATATACCATCTGGCCCTTGTAACAACTACATCCCTTTAGGCCTGCAAATAATGACTTTCCATATCCTTGCATCTAACCTGTGCATGGCTCATTGTGCTTTAGGGGAATATGTGACACTTCACAACCCTCCCCTTCGCTTTCCTCGTCTTTACCACACCTCTACAGTTGATGTTTTTGACTATGGAGACGGGCAGGCCTTCGCTTGCAGGATAAAAGGAAGGGGTAGCGCCCCTCAATCACGCTGCCCTCCAGGAGGCGAGAGGAACGAGGGATGAGAGGGATGGGGGGGCCTGGCAGGGTGCAGAGATGTAAGACACATTTAGATACAGCTTTGGCTGGTGTAGAAACTGTTGACTTTTTTCCCCCTCTGCCTCTTCTCTATCCTCTTTTGTTGCCTTTGGGAACAAAAGGCATGCAAATATTGACGCAGGACCATTGAAACCACTGGTGAAAGCATATTTAAAATGTCAGGGCACTGCCTGGAAAAGTGAAACAGCTGGAAAGTGCATCTCCCACGTGGCGCTGTGACTATTGTGGCCACAGGTTGAGCATTCTGTCCACCTGCCAAACTGTGCAATTGTTGTGTTTTTTTTTGCTTCCTAGTGCTGGAGAAGAAAACCTGACTAACTGATATTTAACTTAAATCTGTAATCAGTGGAGATAAAAGCCGAGTTTGTAGGTTGATTAATCCAATTTAACCTCTTTGCATGATTCCAGTACCCTACAATAGTTCACATTTTCAGGAATTTGCTGAAACAACATCTGTGTAGTCATGCTGGGGGTAGAGGGGTAACGTGGAGAGCCATATACTCAGAATCGTTACTCTGATCCAGGCACGAGTCACCCCTGGGGAGGCTGCAGGGCCTGGGTCAGCCATATGGTGGCAGAAGCCCCTGGAGGAGCCAGCCCGATAAGCTGGATCAGCTTCAGCACTTCCTGACCGAGGCTCGGGCCGCACCACCGAGCAGGTAAATGAGGGGGGTGGTGGCAGCTAGCCTTTAGCAGCAGGAACCACAGCAGCACCATTAGGAGCCTGAGGGCAGAGAAGGGGAAATGGTTTCATCCATGGCATCTGCAATGCTAAGGGAAATTAGAGTCAGGGCTGCTGAAACTTACACTAAATGTGCTGAGCCTCTCTGATACAATACTTAAAGTGATAACTTGTTGAAAGCTGTGGCTGTTTTCATATCAGAATAAATGCAATGTTGACTTATTCTATCTCATATCTACAGTTATTTTAAAGAGACTGATCACACTGATTGTACAGTATTTAACAGAACGTTGTGGAGAATCAACTTATCTTTCTTATTACTGTGTCAGACTTGTAGGAAATGGAAATACAAAGTCTGGGCAAAAAACAAAACAATTTAAAACATATAAAATCCTTTATGATGCAGAGATACAATATAAGTACCATTAACTAACTCAGAAATATACATATAAACGATACATCTTTCTTCCCTCCTGAATATATATATACAACCGGTTTTATAAGGTAATTTTTAAAAGCGTCAAAATGATTTAGAATAAGTACATGTGTGTTTTGTATGTATGACATTTTTAGATTTATAAGTAGAGAGATGACTAGTAATATAAAGCTGAATAGTTGTATCTGGCCACTGTTTTATGTGTCCAGTGTAACATAACTGTTAGCGCTCAGAACATGGAGAGAAACAGATTTGAGTGCTGACAGGTGCACGAGTCTCCACTGTCAGAGTGGACCGTACCATTCTCTGGACTGAACCAGAAGGTTTGAATTCCTGTACTACAAAGAGAAATGGTGAATATAGTGTAACACGTCCTCAGAGATTTCAACAAAATGAGTTTATGGTAGTGACTGACACCAACCTAAAAACATTATTAAATCCAGAGCTTCTTATTTGCACTAAATCGAACATGAAACATTTAGAAACAGTTAACAACAATTTCCAGACCTAATATTAAACTTAATATTTATTAATTATGTTCCAGTATTTGTTCGACGGGTCTATAAAGTTTTTTTTGTGTGTTTATTTTCCAAATAAACTAAATGTGAATTGATTTGTACATTTTGCATTGTGGCATTCCTATGGCTCAAAATATTATGCTGAGTAGCCATATTTCTCTCCAAATGTGCTTTCTCTTCAACATTCCTTCAAGGCTGCGAGGCCTTCCTCCTTTTGCTGCTCACTTGCACTTGTGTGATGGTATGAGTTTTAACCAGCAGTGTCAGCTCAGAAACACCACAGAACATGTGTAAGGCATCTTCACCACTCATGTTTTAGATTCCACGAACATGAACAGCCAGAGATAGAGATAAACAATGATGCTTCTCATAATCATATCAATTTCGGTTGGCAATTTATGTTAATTATCGCAGTGCTCGTTCGGGGCTGTTCAGAACACATGCCTATTCAAAGCAAGCGTTTGAAGCATTGTTGAGAGCCGCTCAACGCTTGTTGACTCCAGGAATGAAGAAGAAAAAGAGGTTTCACCATAAGTCTGTCCAGCATCTAGCAGCAAAAGTGAACAGCAGTCAGTGAGCCGCTGCCTGTTAAGGCCTGATGCGGACGACGTCCTCGACTCAGTCAGCAGACCCCTGAAGCCCTGAAGCCCTGCAACTCGCTACTAAGAGTACTTGTTTAGTCAAAGTTTATTCATATTAAATGTGTCGAGTGTCCTAATTGCATCAATTTCAACACTGCACATCTTTGGGTCCCCTGCAATACATCCATCTGCCAAGACAGACAGACAGACAGACAGACAGACAGACAGACAGACAATCCTTGCTTTATAGTTAAATACAGGTGATTTTCAACAATGGACTTGTGTGCAAAAAAAGAAAACGCTTTTACTGCTCAAAACTAGCTTGCATGAGTCTCCAGTGGCTGCTCCTCAACCATGATGAAATAGCCAAGAACGACACTTAGAAGAGTTTTTTGATCCGATGTCCCGTCCCCACCCTCCCCCCTCGCTGTCATTCTTCTTGAGAGGACAGTCTCCAACCTATCATGGCACAAGCGCCCCGAGAGTCATCGCTATTTATGCTTGCTAAAAGTCTTTCACTAGTCTCCCAAATACTTATCTGACCTTCGCATCCCAAATTGTATGGTTTTAATACGTTATACTCTATGATAATTTAGAAAGCCCAAAATCACAAATTTATCTCAGAGAGCTTTATAACCTGCACAACATACAGACCCAGCATTTAATCTCTAATTCAGACATACTTTATCTACATTGAATTGTATTATAAATTCATATTGAATTATCGTGACTGTGCATTGATTACTGCATTAGTCCAATATAAATCTCGGAAAACTCAGAAATTTAGTATTTGGTCAACTAGATTATGCAACCTGCATTTTCAAACAGGCTTAATGCTAAATCTCGTGTCTCATGAAGTAAAGTTTGTATGCATTGCAATATAGAGGGATTTCTAACTTTACTCATCATTAATCAAATAAAGCAAATCTTAGAAATATAGCCTGGGGCAGAGGCATTGATATGCTGTGTGTATTCAGCTTCCCCAATATTTATGAGAATTAGAGGTAATTACACCAGAGTTCTACAAACCTGAAATGACACACGTTTAAGCTACCTTTAGACACAGGTAGCCAGTCTACGACAGCAATGCTTGATCTCTATTTTCATTCACTAATTACAATATCAGAATTATATTACAAACCTGACACAATAAAAGCTCTTTCTCCTCCCATTGAACAGTATAGATGGTTTAGCTGTTATTTATTATCAAAGTCTAAAAAGAGACAACTCGGTCCTCTGAGAAAAGGATTGTCAAAAGTTTTCATTCAGTGCCAAGTTTCTGAGCCGGAGCATGCCATTTTCATTTTGTTTGGCATTTTTTGAGACGTCTGAGGGAGTTGGTGTGCACGTTAAGAGATGCTGACATGTTATTGTCTGAGTGCCTTTTGGTCTTCATCTCTAATAGAGAATGGCTTGCCTTTTGTATTTATAATGCATGTTCTCTTTGAGGTTGTTACAGGTGCCACTGAGCGACTCCTTATCAGTCTCTCCTTGTTGATATTCAAACCAACATAATTGTTTTGCCTTCCTTCCAATATATTCTGAGGAGTATATGTAACATATTAGCTAATTATGGATTCTCTCAGCAGTGTGGCCTTACCCTGCCTCACCTGGTTTCTAATTAATTAGCTATGTTTATGCTAGCCATTATAACTTTGACAGCTCGTTACCTTCATCCCAGGAAAGGGTTCTTTCATGACAAATTACAAGGCTGGATGTGTGACATCTCTCTGACTTGCCTGTGGTGTCCCGTGCTGGGGACAAAAGCCCAGATGACTCTAACTGAGCTGTGTCTTGAAGATATGATATATTCAAATGAGATGCTAACAGAGAGGGACTTTCTGATGCCGGATGTCTAATGTTAATGTTCTCATTTGAATATAAAAGAGTCTTTGCCATTTTTTGTGGATCAAAAAAATAAGAATAAGAGATGTGAATGTGAGGCATGACTGACAAGACAATGGGAAAGTTTTACAGTGTCGCCGCCTTTGTCAATCTGGTGTTCAGCTAGCACTCAAACAGAAGAGATTGTGGATTAAATGCAGGTTACTAAATGGAAATGGAAAATATTTTTATCTTGTGTCTGTTAGTACACTTATAATGTTAACTTGTGATGCTATTGACCTCATTCTCTACCTAAGGTGTGTTTTTAAGCTTTAAAAAAGCGGTTATGAAATTCAAATTTTCATGCGAGAAAGTAACCATTTGGATTCCCAATATGTGATCAGTTTATACAACTAACGCCTGTTTGGAAATTTAAGCCGGCGTTTTTGTAGCTGTAAGGAGCTGCTGGCTGTGTGACCAGCCAGTCGGCATACAAAAATCTGACTGGCTGGTCTCTCAAAAAGCACATGTCAACAGTGTTTTTCTAACTACTCTCATTGCCAGAAGGAGTAGACACAGGTCTGCATTGCATGTTTAACCATGGGGTATTAAAAATTATGATAAATTTAATCCTCAACCACCAATTTGGCGATAGCTTTCTCACCAGTAGTGTAGCAACTAGCTAGCAAGCTAATAGCTAGCAGACAGACAGGTGGGTTTAATTAGCTCTTTAGATTAACTAATATTTATAAATTTCCACCCTTTGTGTGGACCTTTATCTATCCCTCTGGCAGTGAGAGTAATGACAAACACACTGTCAACATGTGCCTTTGTGTGTAGAGTCTGACAGGCAGGTGCGACGTTACTTATATGCTTCAATACTTTTGTAGTAAGTTTTATCTTCACCAAGAGACACTGCAAAATAATGAAAAATGTCCTCATATTTGATTACAGGCCATTTTCATATGTTGCCCTCCCAGTCACTGATGTCTGATGGATGTGGTACAGTAAAACAATCAGTTCGCTGCAGTGTAGCTGCTGAATGTTCCCAAATGTCAACATTGTTTGCAACGAAACTAGCGCCAAACCGAAAGAACAACTACAAATACGTTCAAACCGGAAGGGGGAAAAATGTGCAGAGCAGCATTAAGTGAGTAGACAGAAGTGTGTGGTGTGTTTATTGCCGAGGTGGGGTAGCTGTTTGGCCTTATGGCGGCTCAGGCAGCATGCTTGTTAGCTTAGCGGGCTACTTGGTTTTACAAGTTGTTTGCCACATCTGGTGGCTCAGTGGGCATGCTAGCCTGACACATTGTTAACTTAACGTGATGTGCTAGATGGGGATGAAGGCTTTGTTGCATGCTCAAATGAGGTTGCTGAAGTTGATTATTTGGCTGCTGCTTGGTGAGTTGAGCAGCGTGCTGCAAGTGACAACAGAGTGGGAAACACACTGTTGAGCATTCTCCATGTTGTGGGCACAACTCAACAAAACACCAGTTATTGACAGGCCACTTTATGACCCTGTGGACCATGTTCCTTTATTTGGTAAGACATGCCAAGGGTCATAATTCATGAAAGGTTTATCATACCAGCCAGATATGAGGCTGAGTCAAGCCGCCGAGTATCTTCTCTTCTCTTGGGTGAGAGTTGGAATGGCACCTAAAAGGTAAGTTAGGTACTTCGTTTACACAGGAAGTTTAGGTTGAGGCAAAGAAACAACAACACTTTGACAAATTTTAGTTTTACTATTGCGAACAGTGGTCTTCTGGCCGAAAGTCCTGTTTGGGTTGTTATGATTTATGCACACCATCATGCTAGCAATAAATGCAGTCACATTTTATCATTTGATTGTTAATATGTGCTTGCTGCCCATCACTGATCACAACTGGTGTTGAACACACACATTGATCAGACATTTATTATCATATGGAGAACATTGTGCACAACTTTGTCTTTGTAAAAGCAATTACAGCTGACTCAGACAAATAGGCCTGTTCAGAAGAGGTCAATGATTTCCCTGAACCCAACAGAATGTCCTTCAGTGAGACAGAGATAATAATTCATGCTCAGGGGCTCCAGATATGCCAACAGGTCATAACTACTACTCCTTATTCACCATCATTGTTCAATATACTGTATTGTCGAAGGCAAATTGAGGATGTATAATTCAATAAGCAATGTACTAAAGAATTAATATATTCAAGTTAATTATGCCACCGTGTAAGGAAACTGTTGTACATCGGATTACCAAAATGATTTTTACTTTTGACCTTGGTCTCTGCGGATCAGCTTCATTATGAGGTTTTAGTTATAGCCTAACATTTTAAAACAATTGGCATGGAGCGGCCCCTTTATTTGTGATTCAAGGATTGATGTCCTTTGTTTAAATAAAATATGGCTGAAAGGTGTGAGTGTGAATGAATCTGTTCAAGCGAGTGATTAGATGGGAAATTTATTTATTCATGTTTATGTTGGGTTTCGCTATTCTTAAGACAGCTGCTCCACAGAGGAAAAGCTGCAGAGGAGATAGAAAGGAGCTGGCTGTTGTAAAGTGTTGATAGAAGAACTAATGATATCTGAAGGATTTAATGAGAGGTTCTGCTTCTCTCAACCTTCACAATTCCAATATGCAAACCACCCTGCAGGTCCTGTACCTGCTCTGAGCTGAACAACTTGTTCAGCGGAAAATGAGTGGCCTCATTGTATGTCCTCCCAACTTTGACAGCTGGGAGATGCCTGAGGCTCATCCTGAAGCTACTACCTCGGTTTGTGAGAGCAGAGCTGCTGCTGAAAGACTTGGGTTTTTGCAATCGTCCATTAATTGTAATGCAATATCAGTGCCACTGTTTATCCCGATACTTCATGCCTTTGTGGCCCTGATTGACAGTGTGAATATTAAAATGGAGAGGTCACTGCTGAAAAAATATTTGTGATTCCTTACTGGCCAATTGCAGCTAATAATCATGATTTAAAGCAAGAGGACTGGTTCTTGTGAGGGTGAAATGTGAACGTCAGCCTCACAGGATCACAGCAACTTCTGTAAATTCAATGTAGGCTATGTTCTTCGTGTCTGCTAGCCTCATCTGATTAGATCTCCCAATTATTAGTCCTTTTCACTGTGTTACTAGTGGCAAAAATGCACACCCCTGTCACAGTAAAAATAATTAGCTACTCCCCATAATGCAGCAGTGTGTCTGGAGCAAAGTGAGGTCGCAGGTTTTTTTTTTCTAGAGATCATGACACTCTAAATTACCTAAAGAATACCTGGAGCAATCTATGAAGCTAATTAACTTCCCACAGAGATCAAATCAACACATCATTTTAGAATATATGGGAAGTCAAAACGAGCATTTGCCAAGGACTTAGCCGTCCCGTTCTCTCCCTTCTGTCTTGCTGCTCTCTCTGGGATCTATTGCATGTAAGCAGAGCTGAAGAATGACGGGGAAATGCGGTGGGAAGGACCCATTTATTCCATCAAGTAATCAATGTGCAGTTTTAATTCATTTGAATGCACTCAATCATGCCCCTAATGTTGATGGCTCACGGTGAGCATCAGTTATGCAGGAGTGTTATATAGCTTTGGTTTGGACCCATTTCATCAAATATTCATGGAGTAAAAAAAAGTGCATCAAAATAGAAGTGAACAGAATTACACATAAGTTTCTCATGTGTTGGGTTCTGAATACTGAGAGTTCTTTGGTCCAGGTTTCTTTGTTTTTTTTTGGTTTGTAGAGGGTGTTGGAGGAATCAGATATGTCATGAAACTTTTTTTTTTTCTTTCTCTTTTTGCTTATTTACTCAGATGAACTCATCAAACCCTTGCTTTCATGCCATAAAAGGCTCTTGTCTGAATGGACATATAGTACAAAAGCAAGTGATGCAAAAAGGTGAAATAGGGGTATATCTCTCCAGCTCAATTGCGCCTGCCTTTTCTCCTCACTCTTCATCAGCCTTGTCTGCCTCGCCTCTGTCTGCCAGTGTGTTTGGCTTTTAGATGTGATGTGAGCGTAGTATTCTCTCAGACCCAGGCAGTTACTTTGTGAACAGCTGCTGCCTGCACATTGATGGTATTTCTCTGCTGCGTCCCCCAAGTTATATTAAATTTGCAACTGGCCCTCTTTAAGTCTTTTTCATGAGATGTATGTTTTAAAGAGTATGTCAATTCTTAAAGATGCCCTTGGCTTTTATCAGTCGTTTTTAAGAAAGCTTTCAATAAAGAGGGAGGCGAGAGCTCGATGTGGCGGTGGCCCCTTTTGCTTGCATAAACTGCATATAAAATCTTAAACCCAGATCTTAAAGGCTGATACGATCTGACTTAAAACCGTCTCAACAAAGCCCAGACTTCAATATTGATGAATTTAACTTAACATCGTTTTAACAATGACTCAATGTTTGCTCTTTTCAGTTTAAAGCGCTTTTCTTGTTTTGAAGCTATAACTATGGATTCCTTTTCACTCATAGCTTTAGCTGCTTGGTTCCAGCCACAATTAGATGTTTAAAAGCTGCGACTTCCCCTGTGAAGAATCCTCTTAAAGCCTTGCAAGAAATCAGCAATGCCTTTTATTTCCTATTGGAGCCGATCTACAAATAAACCCCAAGCAACCGAGTCTATTTTTAACAGTCTCCAGGTTCCAGCTGTTCCGTTGACCTGTATCTCTCGTAGGGTGCCAGGCTTAAAGCAAGGCCACAATTACTTCTTATTAGAGCTCTGGCTCCTGATACACCTTTGCTCGGAGCGGCGAGCCATCACTTTTAGACATGCTAAACCTCTTCTAGCAGGAGACAGGGAAGCCCAGCAAATGTGAGTTTATGTCTACGGCTGATATGTGCGGCAGTAGTAGTGTCCTGCTGAGCTCCCGCACAGATCACAGATCACAGATCCACAGTGCTCACTCCTGAGACTCTGGCCTTCTGCAACATTTACCCTCTACATGGGCTCTTCGAGCTGTCATTCATACGCTGAAGCACATACACGCGTGCAAGCACACGCACCCAAAGGACAGAAATTACAGTATGTCTTAATTATGTACATATTAGCCTCCAACAAATCAGGTCCTTTGACAGTCCTACATTAAGAAATTATTAAGTGTTTACTCAGTGGCGTGAATTAATCATGTCTTGGTTAGCATTTTCGCGATGGTGTTTTTTATTTTTTACTTGATTGATTATGGGTCTACCTTTTCTTATAAAGAATGCATCTTTTTATAATCAGAAAAACAGATGTGATTAAAGGTTTAACTCTAAAACTGTGTGTGTTTATTTTAGAGGGGGCCAGGTCCTTTTGGATAAAGACGGATGAGAATGTGGCTTTAACCTTCCTTTTCACATGGAAGGCTGGTATGTTACTCTATACAACACAAGACTACAGTAGTTCCCAACATTGGGATCAAGCAGAAGACATTTTTTTTTTCTGTTATCATGATATTTTTATGATTCTCTTCCTTTTATTAAATTAAACTTACAGCTAATTTGCACATTGAACTTGTGACAATAGGTTGCAACTTTTTACAATACTTTATGCATGTTGTATATGCTTTTTACATTGCAAAAACTGCGCACCATATAAGTGTGAATATATGACATTGAATTCATTTTTAAGACACCACTACTTTAAGTTTACGGCCAGGGGGTTGCATCATCCAGCACTCTAAGGTTTAATACTAGTCCATTATTATTATTATTATTATTATTATTATTATTATTATTATTATTATTATTTATCTCTCATCAGCTTTACAATGTTGGATACAGGTGCTGTTTATTCACACAGCACAAAAGAATATTGATCTCCTTTCATTTCATCATAGTCTGTCTGAATTTTCTGCATAAGCTTGACCTGTACTTGACTTGTCACATTGATCCACACTGACCAGAGGAGAGAGAGGCCAAGACCGTCAGTACAAAAGAGGGTCCCTGTTGACTTTGCCAAAAGCTAATTAATGCCTAAATTCTCATATAGACCGATTAACAGACTAAAAAACGGCCACAGATCGATTTTAGCTGCTATTCTCCCTTCAGATCTAAACCATGATGTTTTTTTCTTTTCATGATCTGCATCTCCAAAAGATGTTAAAGGTGGGACTTGTGGAGAGATAACAAAAAATATAGAAACACGGAGAGATTTTATGAAACACAGAAATCATGTATGCCAAATATTTGACGAGTAAGTATGAAAAAAATGTACTTTTCTTTTTCAAAATATCAATTAATCTTACAAAGGTAAAGAGGCATATGTTTTAAATATTCATGTAAAATGTTTCAGTATAATGCACAAACCTATTTATAGTGAACTATGGTAATATACTAAATGAATTGCTGATAGAGGTTGCAATTATGTGTATTAGATATACTGTAGGAGTCTTGATAAATGTGATGGCATGGTGGTATATAAGGTACATAACGAATGTAAAAGTGTCACAATCACGTTTTTTAATCATAATTTGTTTTATCATCGTGACTAAAAGTTGTTAAAGGTAATCACATAAACACCTCCTTGGTTGACACACTGCCCAAATATTAAAACGGTAAAAACATTGTTTCATCCTCAACATCACATGAGTTATCTTTATCTATTAGCACTAGCTCATTTTCAGATCTGGAACCTATACCAGTATACGATGGCTGATTTAAAGTTCAGGGATCTGATTGCCTCGGGCAAGTTATTCTAAGAGCCCCCTGATGTCAGTGGGACTGTCTGGCAGAATAAAAGGCAAGGCAATAAACTGGGGGAAAAAGTAGCACACACGCATTGAAATCGGGACCTCCCCGAGGCGATGGCCCAACTGGCCCGTGGTTAAATCCTCCACTGAAAGTGTAATAATCACACCAGAGCCCCACAGAGGGAAGGGAAGAGAAAGAGAAAGAGTGGGGGAAGACACAGAGGTACCAAAACAAAAGCCACCCCTCTCCGTCCTGTTCTCTTTGTGCCTTCTATCTAAAGGGAAAAGAGACAGAAAAATCTTGGCACTCAGAAAGGGAATTATAGCGGCTGTGATGACGACTGATGGGAAAGTGGAACAAGATCTGAAACAGATCACAAGGGTTTATTGTAGCGGTGGCAGTCATTCTTAGGGGTTTGCAGATATAAGCATTCGACTTGTACTCTAATCCTTTCCATGGGCTAGAGTTGGCTCACCCTGGCTGCAGATAAATGGTTAATAATACTTTGAGTACCCTAAAAAAAGGGGCTTTGCGGTTGTAAGATTACTTAACACACATTTGTGCACAGGCCAAATGTATTAGTAAAGGTTGTGTTATCTGTGTTTTTGTAGGCTTTGTCTTGTCTTTGGCTATGGTTCATTTATTTTTCTGCCTCTCAAAAAAGAAACATTTGTTTAGATAGTAATATAAAGCCATCCCCATTATACTCATCTTGAATGCCTCTCAATTCTTTCCCCTTTAAGAGTGCCCAGCAGGAACTCCCACTATAAATCACATTTAGTACCTCTGACATGTTAGAGGAAGTGATATAGCTGCCAATGCTCTAATTGCCTCACCCTGCATGCCTCGTCTTTGTGCTCCCGTCTTACAGTTTAAGACACTTGCCCAAGTTGAGTACTTCTCTGTGTGTATTTCAGATCTGTGTCCGTCTTAAGAATTGTGCAAATGAGGGGCATGTGGAACAAAACACGGTGTCTTGTATTGTTTGAAAACATCAATTAAGAGATTGTTTTCTATCCAGAGACACAGCTTGAGTGTTACCTCTTTTGTTCTTGCTGGTAAATTGTGGGAGGTTGAACGGGCATGCTAATTATGACAGGAAAGGTCAAACTAATTAGCGCTCCCTTTGAACTTGCCACTGAAATGTCCCTGATATCTCCACCCAGACTTGACAGGGTTCAAATTAATCAAGAGTTGTCCTACATACAGCAAAAAAATAATCAACTTTTTGAGGAGGCTTTTATTTGCACAGGATTTGACGCGCAAACGGGGCCTCTATATCAAGAGGAAAGAGAACACTTTGTGCACCATTAAACCTGCACAATGCCGTAATCGTCTTTGTTTAGATATGTTAAATAAAGCATATCATTATGCTCTACTGGCTGCTAAGTGGTGTTTAAAGGTCCATAAATTCAATTAGACAGCGTTTAATGCTGCCCCTAGACCATGTTAGTGCAGTGACGCACGTGATCCAGGGGAGGGTCGCGTCAGCCATTTTTAAGAATTATTACTTAGGATTTACATTTATATTGTCATTTTAATATAGCGACCCTCTTCAACCGATAGGGGCCTCAGATGCTTCCAGGGCCCGAGCTCATTCCCCGTCCCCCAGGACTGCATCCCATTTGTCATTATACATAGCTCGGGAAAAAAAATCTCTCTTTACAGTCTCAGTCCGTCATTAGAGCGGTCCCGTTAGCCTGGTGCTAATGCACAGTTTAGCAGCCACCGCAGAAAATGCTAAAGAGGCCCTGACAAGTCCTGGGGGTTGGCTAAGTGTGGGCCAAGGGTTTCTGTGTGTGTGTGTGTGTGCGTGTGTGCGAGTACGCACTAGCATTAGTGTTTGAAGGGGGGGTGGAGGGGGGGTTAGGCGGGGGTCCCAGTGGTTGTTTGCCTGTTTTCCATCAAGAGCCCTCATCTCCTTTATCCCCTTTGTGGCGGAGGCCCTCCTCGGGCAGTTCCCTCTGAGGGGGATCTAAAAAGAGCAGCTGCTGGGGAATGAGTGCCATTTCCTCCTGCTGTCACCAGCACACTGGCAACCCTTAGTCCTCCTGTCCCCCTCCACCCACAAACCCCCTATTAATATGCATATGAACTTGTTTCTCTTAGTTCTGAACTCCAGTGACAAAGTGGGAAAGCATATGCCTGAAATATTCATGATCGCACGCAGTAATTAAGCGGTGGAGAAGGGAACTCTACGAGGGAGAGTCACTACCCCTCTGCTGGAGTTAAAAATTGCCTCTTTTTTTTTTTTTTTTTCTCCGGCACGAAAAAGCATGTTGTCCTCTGCTTTCTCTGTAATTCTTCGAAGCATTTTCCTGTTGTACAACACGGAGTCAAATGAGGCTTAAAAGAAGTGCAGCTTTTGTTTAGTGAGTTAACTCCAGTTAAGTGCCAGAGAGAACACACAATTCTCCACCCACGTCCATCATTAACTACCTCTTTACTACTTTTTCATGCAAACACTGAAGCTTGTGAGATTCTTAGATGATATAGTACGCTTTGGATTTTAATATTTATACTTTGCACTTTTTTATAACTTTGGTCTTTCATTATAGTTCATAGGAATACAAATTGGGATTATATATATTATTATATTTCAGCATTCAAGCGCTCCTTCTTTAAAAGCAACTTTTAAAAATATGCTGATACACACAAGATATTACATTTTGAAATTGTCGCATTTTCTTTCACAGATACAACACAATATTATAAAATAGTGCATTCATTTATTCATTTAATTATTTGACAGGGACAGTGCACAGCTTCTTAGCAGTTAGCCATAAGCTGATTTACATCTGTAGTGCCTGGTCAGGAAACAGGGAAACACATCTCTTTTAAGAAAAAAATAAATACTATGTATAAGCCTAGAAGCATATACATCATGAAATACATTTTAGCTGTCTTGTTTTTGCAAAATACCCAATTCTATATGGAAAATGCACCTTATGTTTTTTAAAGCCAAGAGACTTTGAAGTCAGAGAATAAAGCATGCTGCAGACCATTCAGAGCTCTAGCTAAAGGAATCAGAGGACACAGAGGTGGACGCCTCTGTACAGCCACCAGAGAGATGGAGAGAGAGAGAGGGGAGGGGTGGGGGGGGGGTAGTTCTAGAAGGTGAGAGGGAGGAAGAGGGAGAGCGGGCTGTGAGATGCTTGCCGGGGTTTGACAGCCAGGTAGATTGTATCTGACATAAAGCCCAGAGATGAAAGAAGAGCGGACAGCTGGCCCACTGCACTCAGCACACTCCATGCAGTTGAACTCACTTCACCATGCTGCTTGCCCCCCCCCCCCCTCTTTTCGCTCTCACTCCCCTCCTGTTTACGCTCTCCTGACGGCTCCTCGGGGGTGTGTCCACCACCTTGCACCGGGGGATCATCTCCGCTCTCTCTGGGCCCTGTCTGGCCCCTGCTGGCCCATCTGAGGAGGAGTGGTCCACAGAGTTCAGCCTCCCCTCTCGTGCCTCCTGCCTCCTGCCTCGTCTCGACGCCGCTCCTCTCTGCGCCGCTCCATGCCTGTCATCTCACAGCCCACTCAGTGCCACACTGGCTTGTTTTGTCAATAACCATTTATTTGTTGCTGGAATGGCAGCAGCCATTACATCTGACCTCCCTGTTTCATCAATTATGGATAGATTATTGGATGTGAACATCTGCAAGAGCTTGCTGTTGGACTCACCTCCTGGCAGGGATTAGATAAAGTATTAAACTGTTGTTTATTGTCAGGCCAAAACTCTACTGGGAAGCCAGAGAATTTCAACAACCCCACAGCAAAAAATAACTCCCATCAACAAGGCACCTTAAATAGTTTAGCAATGCTGCCGAGAACCCCTCATGGTAAGATATGGGCCATTTATTATTTACACTTATTACTGGTTGTTATAACACTCATGGTAAAAGCTCCTGGCAGATGGGGCTTAGTCATTGTTTGTCACCTTTGTAAATGTGTAAACCAGAGGCCAAACACACACATGAGCACAGATGCTTGCCTCGAAAGCAACGCTCCGTCTTTCTGTTCTGCATGGAGAAATGGCTGCTGCTGAACCACTAATGATTGAGTGAACAAGCTCATGGACAGACCATATAAACACACACACATGTACACACACAGTCTCAGGGGTCAGGGAGATATTTAAAAACACTTTTGGGTTATTTATTTTCGAAACATGCCAAATAAAATGTTTAACACATGAATTATAGATTTAAAATGGATATCTTCTGGCTGAATATGTAACACTGGCATCGCATTTAAGTAATAAACGGAAATGGGGGGGGAATAGGCAGCAGTGGTGCTAAATTAGGATTTGTGTGATGCATGACCTGTGGCTTAAGTCGTTCCACAAAATGTTCCGGTACGGACAGGGATGAATTTCAGTTTCAGCGTGCCATTCCTGATGTCATATTACACTTTCACAGCACCACTGTCCTTTACTGTCTCTCATTGTTGTGTCTGATATCAGGATAATCAGTTTGTTTACAGATTGTTTATAGTTTAATGGTCTTTCATACAGCTATTTACTTTAAACATGTAATGAATAGTTAAAATGGAACTAAGTGATCAAAAGCAAAGATCTGTCAGTGCAGGCGGTTTATTGCAAAGAAACAAGGGATCATACAGTTTAAGTACTCTTTGTTTCATATTACAATATGATTGCCAGGGTGTTTGCACTTAGTTGCAATTAGGAGAAGTTCATCAGTGAATAATGAGACCGGGAAGACATGGTTGATATCAATATAATGAAATTAATGATAATTGATAAAGTTGATTAAAAGACAATATTGAATTGTTGCCTGGAACTTGATATAGTAATGACAAGACATTTGAATAACGTTAATACATTTAACACCCTACAAAGTTGTTTTGTTTGTTGATTGTGCTTTATGTCTCTCCCAAATTGACCTTGCATTCAAAATTTGACACCATATACAAACATATATATAAAGCATAGCACCACAGCCATGCTGGATCTTTCCTTTCAAATTCATTCTTCGACATGTTTATTTGTACGGTGACCTGAAGTTGGACTAACAGGTTTTTCTCGGCTTCTGAGTATCTTCCCCACACTGCAGCGGGGAAGAGGTTGCCGCGCTGCCTTTTTAGTTCCCAGTCAAAGCCTCTCACAGTTCACCTTCAAGGCATCTGCTCAGCTGTCAACACCAGTTGTCAAACCGACACTTAGCATTCACATTGTTTCTGTGAAAATGAAGATATGTATTTCCACAGTGTATCCAAACCTCCCCCCCCCTCCCCGCCCACCGCCCCCGCCACCCCAAAAATAAAAAAATGCACGTACTGTAGCCCCAGCATTTTCGTTAATGTCTTTAGGTGGTTTAGGCAGTGATGTAACCTCTGTCAAACAGGAAGTTTCTTTTTTTCCATGGCTTTGAACAAAGAGCGTGAAAACCTCCTGTGTGCTCGAGAGTAGCGGGGCACTGTGCATCAAAATATCAGTGCAGGTTGAAAGGCACAAAATAAGGTCAGTGTCACCGCACTGCATTATTAATACTCCACTGTTTATCTCATTGCCCATTGAATCTGTGCACAAGAAAATGCTGCCTCCTATGAAATATTGATGCAATTTCCTAGCTTTACATGTAGAAAAAGCAATCGAAAAGCTAGGTGTTACACACTGGCAGCAGGTTGCTGAATGGCATGTCGCCTGGTAACATAAATTGTCAAACACAGCAAAAACCACTGGTGAAACCAGCATGTTGTCATGTTTATTGCAGGACATATTATTGTCTGAACACAGGTTGCTCTTCGAATTACAAAAAATATCTTTGGATATTCATTCATTTGAAGGATTAAAATATTTTCTTCTGCCATAATATAAATAAAATATTACTGTTATGATTACATTAATGGTATCACTGCCCATGTTTGTTGTTTATTGTGGTGTAGCAATAGACAATTATTTCTTGGTGGTGGTTTCAATACTTCTATGATAACTCTGGAATTCCAGAAATATTTTACTTATTATAAACTTGTTTATGAACACTTTAATTCATGAATGAAAATATGAGATCCTAAAAAATAGTAGCCGAAATAATATTAAATTGCAGCTGAGTCTCATATCGTTACAAATGTAGCTGCATCGGCTAAATTGAAGGCCCATTAGTAGACGTGACTTGTGAAGTGATTGAAATGAAAACCTGACCTTTGGCATTTGTCATTCACTGCTATTCTGTGTAGTTTGTTCATTTCTAAAGGCTTCAATCTTTGTTAAAGGTTTATTTCTTCTGAATGGATACGCCTGGTAGTTTATCCATCACATTTCAAAGTATAGATAAGACATTCAAGAAAAAAAGCATTATTTGGAGAAAGAGAGATAGAAGGTCTTTGCACTTCAAGGGTGTAAATCAAAAGAATTGTAAAATAACATGTATTCAGTTTTTGTTGTTGTTGAGCCTCATACAATTCTTTATAAACGCATCAGCACACAAACAGGTAGTAAACAACGCTGCACCACTATGAAGCACAACACGCTTTCTCCCTCTTGTCTTTTGTCTCTTTCATGTTAAAATCGCTTACTAATTAAGCCAAATGCCACTGCATCCAGAGTGCATGCTTCCACAGACACACACACACGCACACACAAAGGGAGAGAGAGAGAGAGAGAGAGAGAGAGAGAGGGAGAGCTCTCTAATGATCAACGCGCGCCAGCGTCTTTATTATCCCAGCCAGCCAGCCAGCCTGTGTCTCTACAGCCGGCTCATGTGCTGTTTAAGTGATTGTAAATCATCCCACAGTAATGGCTGACATTAGCATACTATCAAAAAGCTTTCTTCATGCATGATGTGGTAGCATCTCAGGGCCTTAAGTGTTTTATGGTGAGTGAGACCGTATCACCCACTGTCATTAACAATCTAGTGGTGGCCACGCAGGCAGCTGTACACGGGCTGCTGCTGTTAGTGTTACCAGATGCGTGAGGAAGATGCAGGCTTGGACTGCAGCCCATTATGGACGCCGCCTGTCAGGACCCATTAGGCACATGCTTTTTGATTAATGCTCTAAGTGATGGTGTGAGTACTACTCAGAGACCAGCGCAGGGAAAGATGGGAAAGAAAAGGTTATCGCCTCACTAAGGAATGCCTGAACGGGCGCCGTAGTGTCAGCGATGATGAGCGTGATTATGGTCTGCCTTTTGCCAAAGCAGTGGGTGGGTGTGAGGGAAGCAGTCGGATGATTTCTTTTTCTGCACAGAGTGGTTTTAGGCTCTGATTTCCTCTTCCTGTTTTTGAGGGGATCCTGCTTAGGGAGAGGATCTCAGGGTGTCCCCCCCCCCCCCCCTCCCTCTGACTGCTATTGTGACCCATGAATTATTGATTAACCTTGGTAATAGAAAAGATATAACTGTGGTATGCTTTGACCTGCCTCTTCTGTGGTGGATTAGTGTTAATACCAAATAGATATGCATATGCATGCAGATGATTACATAAGATTTATTTAAAATAGGATGAAAAATGTGCACTTGTCTGTATGATTGCTGTTTGAATGGAGAATAAATTCAATTTATTGAACTTTTCTCATCTTAATTGTTAAAAAGACACATTTGGTGTGACTCAACGCTGAGTTGAATGTTGTTGCACATTTTTTGAGATTTCATATAACTTATAACTTTAATATATGTGAATAAGTCATCTATCCATTAAACACATGTGACAAAATACAGAATGACAGATAATGTACTTCTTGGTGAAGCCAAAGTGATTGTCTGATCACCGCCGTTAGAAATTGCCATCGCTGCCATCTCTGTGTAAAGTTATTCTCCGGAGCAACAAGACCCATGTGTTCTCATGACATGTTCAAATGAATCCATCTGTTCAGGTCGTGTTCCTGTGATGATCTCACCTTCCACAGCGGATCAATAAACGAAACGCTATGTTTAAACTGAATCAAATTTTCCAGTTGTGGGGCTGGGCTTTCATCCGCAACAAGCCCCTACAGTCCTCACTCTTAGCTTTACCGTATATACAATTAAACGCCCCAGTAACCTGCGCGTTTTCATTAGATTGGACCTGTAAGGATGTAGCCGCACGTTTACCCCCACCCTAACCCTAAAATAGATGACCGGCCGCAGTAATTGCATGGCGCTGTGTTTACATTTATTCATGAAACCGAGGACCGCCTTTTCATCCCCATTTCCACCTGTCACCCATTCCATTTGCCGCGTCAGGAGAGAACCCCTCTTCACCCCCCCCCCCCCACACCCCCACCCCTCCCTCCACCACACCCCATCAAACTTGAAGCTACAATCACTAATCAGTCCCTCCCCTCGCGAAGAGCCACTGCCTACTTGTTCCCTACCGATATTTGATTCCCCGCCAGCCTGAGCGAATGATTACGTTTTCATGCATTTGGTTCCACCAAAATGTATGAGCACTCAGCCACATCCTTTATTGATTACTTCTAGTGCAAACAGTAGGCAGCGTGTGATATACATAATTGGACAGTTGTCAGGGGAGGACCAGCAGTGATAACCAGCGTCTTATTTCCCCTCTCCGATGGATATATGACACACCTTGAAAGTGATCACTTGCTCCATATGTAGGTAAAAGATAAATACGTCAGCCAAATGGCTTTAACAATGTAAAGCAACGCAAACACTGAGCTAACAATGGGCTGATGAAAACATAAAAAAGTGTTTGCAGCGATGATGAAATACACCAGTTTTTAACTGATGTGAGAGTGATGATACTTCACCACCATACAGTGTAGAGTACAGCCCTATTTCTTTGAACTACCGTACATTAAGAGAAAATAAGACTCCAGAGAGCAGACGGAGGAACCTTGCATACACAACATGTGCTTGGCTAATTATTTTTCCTGAATGCTTATAACCACAATAAACTGGCTTCACATTGTTGGAACAAAAGCCGGCTCGCCAAGATAAAATACTCTCTCTCTCTGTCTCTCTCGCTCTCTCTCTCTCTCTCTCGCTCTCTCGCTCTCTTCAGCCTCAAAAATTACATTTACAGAGGCACAGTAGAAATAATAACACTCTAATCATCGCTAGAGTAAACAGTGTTCTGTTAAGAAAAACAAAAAGACATCCTTAAAGTTTGTATTTTAGTAATGAAAAGCAAACAGTGGCTGCTGCAATTGCCTGACCCGTGACACAGAGGTGATGAAATGTCTCCACAGAATCTCAGGTTAGCCCTGTCTCTCTCATGATAATAGATTCAGCCGCACAAATGGTAGAACCACAGCTGTGTAATAACTCTATCAAACTCACGTCTCTGTGTTTTCCTAAGGTTAGACACACACAGAGACACCCTTTGGAATTTCACATTTTACTCCTCCTCACCCTTCATCCATTCCAAAGAATAATTCTGTGTGGTCAAGGTTACAACCACTATTTGTGTTTGTTAGGTAATCATACAGCGCTTCCAAGGTAAGCCTGCCTCCACTCTGGAGCCTTCACATTACAAAAACATCCACTTACACGGATTCATACATGGAGACATTGACACTGGTTGGGAATTTGGTGGGGGCGAGGAGGCAACTGAAGTGGGACCCAAACAGAATTCATATTTAATACTGTGTTCCCACTTGGACATGTAGTCTTTCAAGTCAGCATAAAAGAAGCTACAGAGACTTTGCTCGCTTTGACCAAGGGATTGTGGCATCAAAGATGAGCTGGTACCCTGTATAAGTAAATGTAAATCTGTGGTGGAATCCCACACCGAAAAGAAACAATAGGTTACTGATAGCTTGACACACAGACACCGTGGCGCCGTGATCCTGCATACATTCTTTTCAAAATATTTCTTTAGCATTCCATCTTGAAAAAAAATCGTAACAACAGCAGATCCTGTGTTTGGATTTTTTTTTTTTTTTATTGTAGTAATGTGCTTGTGCTTGTGCATTTTTCAAGCCATTTGAAGCAAATGCATTTGAAAACCAGTGATTTGTGTACTTTTGATTTTTAAGAAATGTTTGGATCACACAAGTCTGAAACAATCCTACGGACAGTAGTGCCTTAATGAACAGGCTGGCTGTGAAAATGTTGTTTTCTAAAAGCATAACGCCAACAAATAGGCCTATGGATTGAAGCAGAATACTGCGTTAGATAAAATCATGGTGTGGATTTTGGAAATGAACATAATACTAATACAATACCATAATACTAATAATATTAGCGTAGCCTAATATGCAACTGTGCAGAAAAAAACGGGTTTAAACACAATGAAAAGACCTGCACAGCCTTCGAATGCTGAATTCAATGTCAACGTCATATCGACGAGTTCCATATTGTATTTTCTGATAAGGAGGGCACTCCGTTTACTATTTGTCGCTGTCCATTGACAGAGGTTGCTGAATTATTGTTGCCGTAGCATATTGTGAAGAGAGGGAGGGGCCTCCAAAATGTCAGTAGCCCCAGGGCCTAAAGTAATACTAAGCAGCTTCTGGCTATATTGTAGCCTTTTATGTCGCTGGCTGTTGTTTTTCAGTCCTATCGGCTGGTTTTGAAATGTGTGCGGTAGGCTTATCAGAGTTTTATAGGGGTGTCGTATCATCAATCAATCTCAATCTCTCTCTCTCTCTCTTGCTCGCTCGCTCACTTGCTGCCTGAGTAGACTGTGTATGTGCGCGCGTGGAAACCCAGGCGTAACGTACTGTAGCCTATAAACGGGAAGGCGGTCCTTGTGGGAACTGTAGAATCCTGCCACTGCCCAGCCGGCATGAAAGCCAAGTGGAAATGACATGTTCAGTGATCCAAACTCATCCATGAAGTCAGCTGTCAAAGAACACCTTAGTGCTGCTCTTTACTGCACACCTATTGCTGCCATTACATTTATTAAAGGATAATTCTGGTTTATTTGAAGTTGTAAATTTTGGGGGTATTTTTGAGGTTTGGGTCATCAGTCCTACTGCTCAGAATAACATTAATCTTATCAAGTAAATTGCTGAGATCTGGGAGGAACGCAGCAAGAGGGGCAAAAGGAAGT
The DNA here is from genome assembly GCA_016806645.1 of Ophiodon elongatus. Classification (NCBI taxonomy): domain Eukaryota; kingdom Metazoa; phylum Chordata; class Actinopteri; order Perciformes; family Hexagrammidae; genus Ophiodon; species Ophiodon elongatus. Next base: position 292,992 of record JACSYO010001880.1, read on the forward strand.
CCACATCCGGGCAAGAAACATAAGCTGTCAGACGTTTGCGGATCAAGAAACTTATTAGAAAAAGCACTCAAATGTAGTAAACAGTAAAACTGTGGACTTGTTTACTACCTGTCTGATGCTTCTTCAGAAGAGCTTGTTGCCAGGGACAGAATGGGAACAAAATTCGGCCCATGCCATTTTTGTCTGGACCCGCCCCATCTGTCCAGACTTTTTCCTCCTCCTCCTCCTCCTCCTCCTCCTCCTCCTCCTCCTCCTCCTCCTCCTCCTCCTCTTCATTTGGTGCCGGCAGACTGTTCATGTTATCACTGCTGCAGCTAGCAAGGTTTTGCGTGGGGGAGGTGACGACCCACAGTACCACTGTACCTGCCGTATAGGTAGCCTATTTACAATTGTGGGACTGTCTAACATCTAATCAGATGGGCTGTTCAGACATCGTTTTTTTTTTCCCCATATTGCTGGTGGTGGCCTTGCAACCCATTTGGTGGGCCGGCCCATCTGGCATTTTATCTGAAACCTCTTCTCCTCACACCTTTCCGACATCAACATTGGAAGAGCTGCGTCAGACAAATTTAGTAATCTTCTGAAACCGACGACCCGAAAAGTACACCAACTTCACACTGATTTGCCAGGTGAGAAAGGCGGTGAGAAAGGAAACGTGGTTTGAGCCTCTATTTTTTTATTCTTCACACAATTGTTTTTACTTTTCATGTTGACAAACAAGTGCAGCACTGTGTGGCGTTAACAATTATGGCATCTCTCCCTCAGCTTTTTTTTTCCAAGCTGTTTGACACAGCTATAAACACTTTCCTTTTGATGTAATTGGACAAAATGTCGTGCAAACTAGTTTGTTTTGAGCATACCTCCTAGTTTGTTGCCTCATCTGACTTTGTTATTACCGTGTTCCCAGGTATATTAACTAATACAAACATTTGCCAAAGCTATGAAAACATGACCCAACTTGCAATTATCGTGTAAAACACCATCCAGCCATTCATCCAGCCAGCCACCTACCTAATAACCTACCTAACTACTTACCTACTTATCTGTGGAAGACATGTCCATCTCACAGTGGGTGTGCGCTCAAGTGAAACAGCTCCACTATCTGTTAAGAGATTTATCTGCAGTCTATATGTATGCAGCAATTCTTTCTTCTTTCCTTTCCATTGTTTTTTCTTTTTTTTACTTGCACTGCTCAGCTTTTATGACCTGCCCCGTGTCATCTAGGCTGCATGCAATTATCCAGCCATCAAAGCCAAGCTGCTGTGCCAATCAGCCTATCAAGGGTTAAAGGGACACACTTGTCTGCAGCAGTACCCCGCACACATCTCTGGCCCCGGCGCATCTCAGCAGTCTCTGCTAATGACTTGTAGCCAACAAATTCCTAAGACTCTCAGGTGGCTTCCTCCAACCAGGCTCTGTGCGATGATGAAAAGCCTGAGATAAAATAAACTGACAGTTGCAACTCATTGCGAGGAGCAGGCAGCACCCTAGCAGCAGCTGAGACCCCGGGAGCCCAGCACTCCTTCTGTTTTTTTTCATCCTTTCCTCCATCACCCCCGCCATTCTCCTCTGCCCTCCTCCTGTGTGTGTGTGTGTGTGTGTGTGTGTGTGTGTGTGTGTGTGTGTGTGTGTGTGTGTGTGCGCGCACGGGTGATAGACTGCAAGTGTGTATGTTTGTTGTTGTATGTGTGAATGCAGTGGTCGTGGAATTGTGTGTGTGTTTGTGAGCAACTGCATGTGAAAATGCATGGGTGGATGAGTGTGTTCTGCAGAGGGGGTGCAGGGTAACTACTGGGAGGGGTGACTAGATGCCCCTGCCACTGTTCCCTAATTAAAGCCCCTTCCCGCCTCTTTTATTTCAGTCCATTAAGCAAAAAACTGTGGCCACCCCTCTCTCGCTTCCACACATGACACACTCCAATCAATACACTCCCACTGGCTGCCTCACTGGGTGCCTCAAATGAATAGATTGCAGTGCAACATTATGTCTAATTGAATTTTGCAGAGGATGCCACGCAGAGCACTGTTGCAGGGTTTCAGATCTGTTCTTAAGGTTAAAAGAAAAGGGTTTTAAAAAAAATGAAATGAATAGATTTTTTAAAATAGCTTCAGTGAATCATTTTGTTAAATCAAATAAAGAGCAAATTACCATATTGATATACTTAGGTATTATATATTCTCAGGCTTCAAAACGACATCACCTCAATACAAGTTCAATTCATGATTTATTTCAACAGTTTTACTTTGTGATATGAAAGCAATATGCCACAGTTAAGCCATAGACACAGTTCAACCACCTAGCTATCCACTTAGCTCAGCACCACAAAGGTTCACATTAGCACATCAGGCCCCGAGAGAGAGCCTCCTCCTAGCTGGTGGCTGTGGGGGTTCAGCCAGGGATGGGGGAGGCTGGCAGATGGTTCAGTGGTATGTCTGATGGACTGACTGATGGATGTATAGATGGATGGATGCATAGCTCTGACCCCTTCATTATTCTGTTGCGTGTATGGTCACCATCTCTACAGAAGTCCCTTTTGTATGACGTTTACATGAACTGCCATCTCTCTTTTGGTACATTCTCAGTCATAGCTCCTTGACGCAACAATAAGCATGAAGGTAAGATTTCATAGGGTGTCGTCCAATTAAATATTTGACCTGTAACTCACAGCATGTTTGAAAAATATCAACTCATATCTTTTCAATCTTAAACCGCATGGCATAGTAAAGAATGAACCATGTTCAAGGTTCTTGCTGTATAAGCGCCGTGCTCTGTAATTAACCTCTTGTAAATTAGGCTGTTGTTGTTCTTGTTGTTAAAGCAAAATCTAGTAAGCTTAGTAAACCATGCAGAATAGATCATTATGAGAACATAATGTCTGCGAAGTAATGTGTGGAAGGATTTGAGATTTTAAATAAAACATGGATACATCTCTGATCAAGGTGAGGTCTTTTACTGACTTTTTAAACTGCAACTTCCTCACAGTAATAGTACATTACAACATTATTTGAAATTTCCGATACTAGTGCCAATATTGTACCTCAATTTCAGAACTGATGTAAAAACAATGCTTTATTCAGTACTTTACATTAAGAAATATAAACCTGTTTTTCTACAAACACCTGTTTTTCATTTAACAAAAGAAACAAATCAAACGTTAACTGTTGTCTAAACTCTAGCAGCTGTAAGAAAACTTTTGCTCAGAAATATAATATCAAATTGAAAATTGGCCCTCAACATTTGCTTGGGTTTTGGTTGATACCAAAAAGGCATTGACAATTGATACCTAGCCCTACACAGGACTCATTACATAAGCCTCTGGAGAGAGAACTCTACCTTTAGTTAAAGGAGAGTTCAAATTCTTTGGTATTTTTTTCTCACTTTCAAAATGGGAGAATAATTAGAAGTTAGATGTTAGTCTAATCCTCTGGATGTCACAGTTTCATCTTCCTTTTCTAATTGATTTGTTCGCATCTGTCATCGAGTTTCTGTACGAACATCTCATTGTGTATCTTCAATGACCACAGCAGCTGTTCCCATGCCAATTAGCACGGTGGCTCAAAGCAGGTGCCAAGGCAAATATTTAGTTAATTATCAATATTTAATAGCATTTCTGCACTGGCTTCTTTCCTAAGGTCCAGCAGATGCTATTAAATTTCACCCCATAGATACACAGTTATGACACGTAATAACTACTTGAATATAAAAGAGATTAATAATTTAAAGTGAGCCAACAAATTAGGACCATCATTTAAAAAAAGAAAAAAAGCTAGGCTTGAAACCATTTTGCATAAAACTAGCCCAGTTCAAGGTAATGCCAAGGCTCTCCTGATAAAAATTACAGCATTAATTCATTAAAGTGAACTTATTGCTCATACTCTTTCTCAGAGATCCCTGGAGCATTCAGAGTAGAGAAATGAAATGATAGCATTCGCTGGCAGGGAGGCGCTTACATAGTCTGAGTTTCCGTGTGTGTTGATGTGAAGGGGGAAAGATTGGTCCTTTTCTCCTTATGGTACAATTGCGGAGGTCTCGGTGAATAGCGTGTTTTTATACTGAAGGTTCCCTCCCCAGGGGGACTGAGGCCTCCACCAGAGGTCCATTGTGTACACACAAACAGAAACACACACACAAACGCACACACCGTGACCTCTCTGGGTCAATGCTGGAATTACATAGATATGTCTCACCTTTGAGCATAGAAATATCCAACTTTTGATGTAGAGATCTTGACTTGCTTCTTAATTGACTCTCCAAGCTATGTTAAATGAATATGATCAACAGGAGTTATTTAGGCTGAACATTGAAGATCTACCTAAGGAGGTTGGCTGTCATTGTTGTATAATTGTTCTTTGATGTTATACAACACATATACAGTAGATATATGTAGATATACACATAAATGATTCTCTTAACACCATGACTGACACGTGACAGGGTTACTTTTACATGTGTATTGTCTTGAAAACCTGTGTGTTAAGAGGGCGTTGTAAGATTTTGAACATTAAAGTGCTTTTTCAGAATTCATGCTCAATTCCCACTGAGCAAATACTTCACTTGTGCAGAGAGAGCTGCAGCACCTGGCGCGGCAAACTCTTTTAATGGAGCATGTTGCTGGAGGCATCGTTGCGTGCGTGTGTGATATTACCATTTACCTGCAGTTTAGAATTTTATTTGAATTGGGATGAAAAGATCAGGAAAAGGTGTTTGCTGGCAGACATATCTTCACCCCGGTTCTTTTACATTCTAATTTCAGACATGCCAAATGACTTGACATAATGTTTTATTCTCCAATATTTGCATGTGACTTTTGGGATTTAACCTGCTTTGGCAAAGAGGGAGAGAGTCTACTCCATTCCCCCATGGATATGTGTGCAGAGTGCAGAGAACATCAATCCTTACACATCAGATCTTTGTTGAAGTAGCAGATATAAATGTTGTTAATGAAGCATTCTCGAGAACAGAATAGCTCATTTTGGATCAAATATTTTGGCGTTGTTCGAAGATGCATTTATGAAGTAAACCAGTGTGTGTGTGTCGTAAATTATATGAACTTAAATTCTGATTTAAATTCACTTAAACATCTGTATTTAATGTGCAGTCTGTACCATTGGACTTGCAGCAGATCCAAACTGGCCCACTACACCTTTATCTTTAGCAATGCTGGCTAGCAGCAAAGCAATGTCAGTCGGCCGGTCCACCACTTAAGAAATATCGAAACAACTATTTGATGGATTGCTATGAAATTTTGTACGGATATTCATGGTCCCTGCAAGATGAATCAGACGTTCACGAAATACGAATGAATCATCAAAACATTAGCTGAGGAACATGATGAAGTTTGAATTAGCTGATATTCACTTACCTTACCCATTCCTTATTTCCATTATTTCATCCACCTCAGGTAACTGATCCCTCCCTCAAGCGACTGAATTTGTTTTTTTTTAGCAATGCAGATCGTTAGCAATGCCAATGATTTAGCCAGATCAAACACAAAAATCATTATCACTTCCAAATGCAGCGGAGGAGGGGAAAACTTTGAATGCTCTGTGTTTACAAACAAAGATATGTCCACATTGAAAGTAAATGAAATAACATTGTCAACAGAATGTGAAGACGAGGTGTTGAGGTTATGTCATGTATCAAGTTGCAAAGATATCTACTGAAATGAGAATGCTAACCAGCTAGCCAAGTGCAGTCCTTTCTTCTCATACCACCAGAAGAGGCAATAGTGTAGTGTCCAATCATGAGAGGATGGGTCCGTTTACTTTTGATAGTTTGTTTATTTGATTAAATTTAAAGTGGCAGGAATAACTTGTGTTTTAGTTTCTTCCAACCCGTTGCCGGTAGGCCACTTGGCCAGCAGGAGAGCGGGTGTTCCTCCGGGAGACGGATCTGCAGTTAGCTCGAATTCAGCCACAAGTGCCGTCCCCAGACTCCAAGCCGGATCAGCAAACGTTCTGTTACACAGGTTAGAACCTGCGCTCCACAGGCCGGCTGTGACTCTCGGCACTGGGTTTGTGCCGGCTGAAGGCAAATTCCTGCAGCTGCTAACTGAAGGTGCATCTCCCAGAGATCTACTACGTCGTGGTCTCCTTGAGGCGGGGAGGACGAGACGAAGGTAGAGCGCTTTCTCGTTCGTGCCACTTTGGATTTAGTGGCATAAACAAACCATCAAAACACGGACCATACAGCCCTCGCTAGTGGCACCAACACACAGATGGCTAACGTGAACTATAGGCCGGCGCCACACGCGAAGATAATAGGATAGCATGTTATTTTGACCGAGTTTCAGCAGTTTGGTTGAATTTTGCGGATTCTTGAGTATTGTATTATTTTTCTTCTCTGTTGTAAGTTAGTAGTTGGCTATTTTTTTTATTTTTGTTTATAACTGATGACTGTAAATTTAGATTGTTTAGACCCCCCTATTTGTTTGGTACATGTGGCTAGAGATTTGCATTGCCCCCTTTTAAATGTTCTCAAGATAATTGTGCAGATTAGATGCAGGTTCCATTTACAATTTGTCAATCTACAGCGCAGTGTTTTCAGCAAGAAGGTTGTGCACAAGCTCTAATACACAGATAACATTTTGTGGACATGACTTATGTGAACAGTATTCTTCCAAATTGGATATATATGCGTTAGTTTAGTCCAAACTAAAAACAATTTAGGAAACTGATATTTGGTGATTGATGTAAAGCTTGGTTGATAATGCATGATTATTCTTTTAAATCTTGCAAAATTTAAATTTTCAATGTCCATAAAGGGCGTAAAGACATCACACAAATCTAAATCAAAGATAAATGATTAGTTGGTTCCAATACTTACCTTATAACTCCCGGGCTACAATCTAGAAAATAAAATGAATCAATCACAGATATAAAACATTTTCAAAGACAAAACATTGCAAAGATTACAGAGTAAGCCTATGTAGTGGAATGGTTGCGTGATTGAGTGGCCTCTCAAGCTTTTCAGTCTCTGCTGTGGTAACTGTTTGATCTTCGGCAGCTCCAAATGGGTTCCTTATATTTATGTTTTCTTTTTTTTTGCTCCAAAAGAACTGGTGAGAAGGTGATGTGCATTAAACCCAACTACAGCTTCAATAAATCAGAATATTTCAGAGGTGCTACGTTTACGTTTTTCTACAGTCTAGGTCTAACTGTGGTCTCTGAACCTGGCAGAGGACACTGATAAAAAAGAAAACACCAATTTATCACTTTTATGGGGTTTTCCCTTTTCTCATGGGAGAGGTCTGTAGAAAGGACTGTGGCCTTTTTGATAAAGAAGGCTTTTTACAAAAGTTCAACAACCCTAGCAGCTCGTATACAAGGCTCCAGACTTTTTTCACCTCCGTCCCAAAACCGCCCTGAATAAAACAGTCACAAATTTGAAATATTATTCTTTTACTTTTGTCATCTATGGTGGTATATTTGCATAAAGATGCACAATTCAAATGATTAGGAAATACATGATTGCATTTTTATTTAAATATTTGCTTTGGACAAATCTTGGCATTAGTAGTTTTAATTGTGTAGGCCATTATAAGCTGCTTAGAGCTAGTGTTATGAAGCTCAACAGGTCATAATTCCTAATGTAAAAACGTCTCCTTCATACAACTGTAGCCTATTAATTCAAGTCTCCCGCCAAAAACAACATTTTACAAGTTTACAATTGAACACATCAAGATAACGTTATAATTTAACTTTGCCCAATACAATTTTTTACAGAGTAAAGCTTTAATGCATCATGTAACTCAATGCAATCTCCTTTCAAGTTAACTGTTAGCCTTGTTATTTAGCCAAGCAGGAGGTGTGCTACCTAACGATGTTTTAGTAGTGCGTCGCGCACCTGAGCAACCACATGTGCAGCTCCTTGCTAGTCAATGAGATTGGAGGCACTGCTTGGGAAAATGTAGCTTGCGTGGAGGCTACCTCATTACTTGATAAACCGACACTGCGTTTCACAAATACATTTCAAATGAGTCAAAATAAACAGGGCTTTCACCCAGGAGACAGCAGTGTGTGTCCGGTGTAAACCAAGTTTAATTACCTGAACATAACCAAACAACTACCAAACCAAAATATTTTTATTTGGTTTGGTTTAAAACTTTTGTAATAGTTTTAAGCTAACTCATAATGTTTTTTACTAAACCTAAGAAAGTAGTTTTGTTACCTAAGCCTTAGGAAGTCCTTTTGTATTTTTGTTGGTTTTTGATTCAATTTACAACGTAAATTACATGTTTCAATCTGTTTAATACTGTGACCGTAATCCGGGAGAAAATAGGTTTCCCTCGAAACAGTTTAGTTGTATGGGAACGTAATTTTGTAGAAGACAGGGTTGCACCTAGGAAGCAATGGAAGTTTATGTTGACAACAAGTAAAAGTGAGTAAGTGATCAAATTTGAGATGCATCGGAATTGTTTGGAGTATTTGTTAAACACATAGGTAGGAGTAAATTTACAATATTGATATGAATATTCTCTTTAAAGGCCCAAATACCCAGTCTCACACCTGAGGTGAATCTGTGGTCCTTGAACAGTAAATATACTTGAAACATAAGGACATCAAAAAAGACCTTTCCAAGGACACACATCTACAGGTAAAAAGGTAAAAAAAAAAGAAGCTGTTTTGGATTTAAGTATTAAAATGAACTGTGTGTGAGTCCTTAATGAGACAGAAAAAAAATCACACAAGGTCGTCTTTCGAAAGAACAGAAATTCATCCCTGTGGGGCAGATAAGACATAACTTTTTTGTTTTAGCAAACTGCCCATCAAATAAGCATAATTACCATCAGAATTCATATGGTGTTCTGAGACTCCTGAAGGCAAGCGGCCCCATTCAAATTAGCAGCTCTGATAAATCACCATTAATTAGCTAATAAAAGCCAGCAGGTGGTTCGGAGCCCAAAGACATTCCCCGGTAGTCTGAATTATGTATATTACAGCAGTGCACTGATAAAGTAAATGAGAAGGGGGAACAACAGATAGGAGTTCTGGAGGGCCCTCGTGTAGGGATAATGCTCCAATCAAATCTCCTGCAATTCCACAATCCCACCCACAGGAATACAAGTGGCTCTGACCCCCACTCCAATCACATAACACACAGCTCTGGTGTGAGGCATATTTATACATGGATTATGCATACAGAATACAAAGTTTGCCTTAGCCCACCCCTGAATGAAGAGCTTGTAAAGAGTTATATTTTCATTACAGAAACATAAGGCAATTATTTTTAGAACAGAGAAAGGTCAGTTGACTGAGGCTCAATGACCTCTCTGCATCGAGCTGACAAGGGCAGCATGTATTCTTGATCATCTTCATCACCATGCATCATTAATCACTCAAACCGCGTACATGAGTGAGTCCATGAGTGAGTCCGTGAGTGATTGTGCACCTCTGTGTCTGTCCACCACTAATCTCGCATTCTACAACAGCAAACTGTATTATATTTTGGCTGCCCGTCATGGCTTCATGTTCAAAAACCTCTCATGGTTGCGGTGACTCACACTATTTTCAAAACACATTTTTATTGCCTTTTTTTTTCACTGCCATTGACTTAACCGCCATCTGGCCGGTATGGGCCGCAAGCAATGACAAAGCTCAATGCGTCGTCCACTTCCAGTTGCTAGAGGAAGCCCCCAAGAAGAGATCTGGGATTTGACGCACATTTTACATAGTGGCCAAACAGTGGAATTACAATTTCTGGATCCGTCACTTGTCGCAATTGGGCCCAAAAATACTTTTTCCCATAGACTTGCAGTGGGAAAGAGACATCTGTTAGTCAGCAGATCTTTTTTTCTTTTTTTAGGTAAATGCCCTTTACCAGTACGAGCACTTGAACGTTCCTTATTTAAATCATTAAGTCCTAAAAGTTGTAATATGCACTAATAGCTCAATAGAGAGTTATTTTCCATTTATGTGAATGAGCCCGAGAACGAGGCTGGACCTAGGGCTTTGTGGCGGGGTTAAAGGAAACACTTGTGAGCTTGCTCTATGGGCCTATGGACGCAGAAGATTGTCGGAAGATCACGGTAGTTTTATCTGAATTTTATACTCGGAAGTCAAACTTTTTTTGCTTCATGCGCCACTGACCAACTTTACTAGGAATGAATGGGGCACCGTATCCAACACTGTATCCAGTTCTCTTTATACATCCATGGTCTAAAAGGTGGGTTAGCTAATTGTGGGTTGTAATACTTCAATCACACAATACAGCAGTGTTTGTTCCAGACACAACTGGTAAAGATCTGCTCTCTACTGAATGCACCTTTCTAGTTATTATATGGTCTTCCCTCTACGTCACGCCTCAGCCCACTTTTCCTTTCTCTTGCTCTCCTACTTTTCCTTCAGCCTATTCACTTCCTGCTACGGTGGCGTCTGGTCCCCTTAGCAGCAAGGTAAGAAGTTAAACCACTGGAGGTCAGCATAAACAAGATTTTTAGGGGATGTTAGGTTACTTTTTAAGGAAGCCAAATAAATGTGATGAATGCATTTTCTTCCTCATAATACATTTGTAAATTCTATATTTTTTTTCTCTAGTACATCCACGTTTGCCTGAAAGCAGTCGTCTTCTTCTCTGCCTTTGCTTGCTCGTTCTTTGATTCTTTGTGGCTTCAATTGTAGATCAGTTTGAAACCATTGGCAGGAATGTGTATTGCGTTTCCCACGTACTTGCACACATACTTACACACATGCATGTACATATTTATGCAGGACACAAACAAATCCCACTCATATAAACATTGTTCCATAGTGTGGGCAAAAACTCCACAGCTTACCTGCAAAGGGGAACTACATCCATTTTTAAAATCCATTCATGTTATTTCTATGTTCTAAGACAGTCCAAACATATAACTGAACATGAGCAACCCTCTCCCAAATCCCAAAACTATAGAGGTAAACTCAAATTTGTGGAACTGCTCCGTAGACATCTCCCCCAGAATTGGGGGAGATGTTATCGATGACAATTACTCATATTTCACTATTATTCAAAATATGGCAATATTCTGAATCTGATATGGTTCATGTAAACATCATATTCTGTTTGGATATTCTGAATTAGGCCTTATTCCGAAGTGAGCATTTTCCGATTGAGACGTGGGACATGCCTATATTATTTGGGTTTTAGGAGCATTCTTTGGACCTGTATACAGCACATTTAGAATATACATCTCAATGGGGTTTTCTATGGCACTTTGCGACACAAAGCCTCGTTCCGGTTTACAACCAACTCTGTGCGTTGTACACCAACCAACGGTCAATAGCTTGCAAAACTGGAGTAGAGATGAATGCCCAAAAGAAAAGCCCTCATTTTTTTCTCCAATTTATTTTGTATAGCCTAAAATCACAAATTACAAATTTGCCTCAGCGGGCTTTACAATCTGTACACATTCGACATCCTTTGTCCCCTCGCATCGACACAGAAAAAGCTCCCCCAATATTTCTGGTCGAAAAGAGAAATATACCTACTTTTAAGCATTATGAAGTACTTGGACATCAAGGTTTTTGGATATGCGCAAATATCGCAACGCCAACCTTTTTAAAGAACGTGTTTGAAGGAATGAAAGCGGTTTTAGGGCATCGACCCCTGTCAAACACAGCCGAGAATGCCGTCAACGTGGGATTCACTGGCCCCTCGTAGTCGGAATATACATGGCTGCAGGTACATGGGAATGTTAGTGGAATATTAATTTTAATTTGCCATGTAAACAGCTTATTAGGAATATTGTCTTTTTTGTATGAACGGGCAAAAAACAGGAATGTTTGGTGCATATAAACGTAGTCACTGAGACAATGTTCTGAGTATATAGGTATAGTTTCTCTTTCAGAACTGAGAACTACAGTAGAATGAAGTCCATTTGGGCATAAAAAAGAAAAACAAAGATTCTGTGCATCCATAAAATCAGTCTGCCATTCATTGTTTATGGAGCAGCTCCAGACTTTATACTTGATGACAACGCAAGTTTGAGATTTATTTCTCTGGTTTCTGGCTTTGAGAGATAGTAGCTCCTGTTCACAATATTGATTGAACTTTCCTAAGCTGATAATAAAACATATTGGAATACTTTGATTATATAACTGAATTTAGCTACTCTATCTATGTACAAAAATACAAAAGATGTAAATAGTCTTACAATCAGCATTTCCCAAAAAACTATCAGTATCATGGTAAATGTGTAGACTGACTGAGTGGGATCTTATTACTTACAAAAAACAAGACAGGAGTCACACCACTTACCTTTGGAGTGGGTGTAGCTCAAGCACCCACTTCATAAAATCCCTGTGAAGCATCATTATCCTTAACAGGGGTTAATGGAGGTTAAATCAACATGTTAAAGCTGCTTTGATAGCTGGTTAGCTGCTCGGCCTTAGATGATCCCTGGTTATTTCATGTGAATATATCACAGACGCAGTGCAGTTTGACAAATCGTTGTTTTTGTAAAATGGTACATTTTGCACATTATAATCTGTCTAACTCTGTTAAATTCTGCCACAACCAAGTTTCCCTGTCAGCAAATGCACTCAGAAATCTAGTTTGCTTCTTTCCTCCTTGGGTAAATGAGCTCTTTTCTCTGGGTTAGATGTCCTGAGGCAGCCACTTGGCAGAGGGTGAAAGAAATGGCAAAAAGGCATCCACACAAGTGGGACATGGGAGCAGATGGGACACTGATTGCAGTGTTGTTTACAGCTGTTGAGGTCCTTCCACATTGCAATATAGAGGTCAGAAACTATGTCTGTCTGCCACATTTCACAGCACAGCCACTGAGATACGCAGGCATCTTCCCGTCAAAGCTCATCGGCGACATTAGCAATTTTAAAGAAACATGACGATGTCGTATATTTCTGGGGTTTTCAGCAACATGGTTTGTTGGGTGGATGATTCTTATTCTTTTCGTCAATATCAAAGTTATTCTTTTTTTCATGAAAAAAATTCATAAATGCAATCTGCACATGTTCACGGAAAGTGAGATTAAAATTAAAAAAGGACAGCAGAGAATGAGAAAGAGGGACTAACTGGAAGGAAAGCCATCCAACACAAAGGTCTTTGACGATCGTTAACATTTCTTTATGTTCGCATTGAATCACTTTATATGGTTTTACTAGGGACGTTGACCATTTAGGATTGCTCCATCAGGGTACTGACTATACTCTGTATCTCAAGCAATAATAGCCCAGAGCGGCAGGTGAAATATATGCAAAGTAATCAACCTTTTGCAAAGGCACCTCAGAAGCACACATTTCAACAGCACAGTGTAATCTAATATAGTGGGTGGAATCAACTATCTTTGCTGAGACATTACTTCCAACAAAGAATATGCGCAAGATTATATAACTTTTTTCATAGGCAATAAAAATGCAATATACCTCTCATTTCCTTTACATTAGTTGACATACTGCCTGTAATGTGGACTTGACGGTCATGCAGAACCATTGTCATTTTTGACATATTATGTATGTGTAATAATTTTAGTACGAAATCTATAATTCTGTGCAGGAAACTCTGTCTGTCTATACTTGCTCCATATTCGTATACAGTCTGTGTTTGTTTGGTAGCAGTTCTTAGATGGAATGTCTGGCTAAAATGTGTCTGGTGGCTCATTTCCAGCATGATTGGCAGCTAACAATCTGTACCCTGGATAATGCCATTAAATACTGCCTTCAAAGGGCAGTCAGAAATACTGTAATTATGTTTTTAGTACACACAAATGATCGAGCAAAATCAAAAACGTGAGATTGAAGAAGATTGGAGATTTTTTCTGTTCGTTCTAAGTGGTTGAAATACTGTGTTTTTTAGGTAGACATGGTTGTGAGCTACTAATATGTCTGTTGATTAATTTAATAGATTTAATTTTACTGACTGCCTCCAATTTTTGTTACTATTCACGTAGTGTTTAGGTCTTTTTTTTCTTGGAAAAAACATTACTTTGGTGTATGACATGGATTTTCTCCTGCATTCTTCTGCCTAGATGAGAAGCTTAAAAACATACTTTTGTACATTTTTCTATCGCTGTAAACACGGAACATCAAATTGAGAAAACATGGTTTGTTTCGTAGTTGGTCAACCCTCAGAGATCTTTCTGTACCATTTATACTGAGGCATCTCACAATTTAATATCTAGGGCAATGTTGCAACTCATGGAGCAGGCCTGTTTTATGACAATGTTGGATTTACATGGTTTCTCATCAATTTGATAAAGCACCTTGATTCGTAAGGTATTAAATTTACAATAAGACTTTCTGATTATTTTATTTCTAAAAGGTTTCTCAGTTGAATTTCCAGAAAACGGAGATTTTATCCACATCACTCACCCCGTTCTAAGCATTTAAAAGGAAAAGATGTATTTACTACTGTAACTTCTGGAAGTATAAACCCATGAAAGAGTCGACAAGAACAGAACAGTTTACAAGAAAAAAAAAAACTGTCTAGGCAGCAGATTTAATAGCAATTACAAGCGTCTGTTTTTAACAAAGTGTATCATAAATCTGAAGCATTGATATCCTGCACTACACTACATCCATGTACAGTATGCGTTTCTGCATAATGTGCAGAGCGTAGTGTAGTGTAGTGATTTGTGGCTCACACAAACTGAGGAACATAAAAAAGAGAGATGAAGAGACATAAAGCAACGTGTGTGGGAAGCTTGGGAAACTTATAGAGCGTCTCATTAACGAGGCGAGATCCATGGTGTGTAGGAAAGTCTACTGGGGTACTGAGTGTATGGGATATTCGTCCTCTATAGCCTCATTTTCGTACCATAAATCTCTGTGCAGTTCACACCACGCACAGAGACTTGACTTGATTTAAGTTTTATGATAAATAATGATTTATTTGGATATTCAATATTCTTGCCGACCTGATCTTTGTGGTGGGACTTACAGGAATTCCCTCTGAAGCCCATTAGAAAAACGGATTTATTTTATCACCAAAAGTTAGCTAATTTATTAATGTCTCATGTTGTTAAATATGATAGCATTCTAGTAGTTAATGTATTTTTAATAATGCAAATATTTTAATTAGCCCAACCCCCTATCCATGCATGTAATCTCAAGTGTATAGTGTTTAGTGTTGATGTTTGCTCGTGTCTGCCTTCACACACTCACACACACCTCCTTCTCTTGTTCATCCAAAACCATTCTAGTCCAATCATTTTGTTTTCCAAATTGTATTTCTCTATATAAATTGACAAATAAACTAACTACATACACCACAAGTTAAAAGCTTGAACTGTGTCGGAGCAAAATTAGAGATTGATTTTTACAAAAAGTATAAAGCTGGACAGAAGCTTCAAAAATGGTAGTCCGTATCGTCAAGAGAATTTTCAATGGGGACCATCAACAAAGCAGTCAGTTAGCATGGTTTCTATGGTGATGTGACCACTGAATCACACTGCTTAATACGAGCATATTGTTTTGATACGATCTACCGAATAATGTGCATATCTTTAGATATAGCCTTAGATATATTTAATCTGATCATACAGCAGATCTGTGTGTGTGTGTGTGTGTGTGTGTGTGTTTGTGTGTGTGTGTGTGTGTGTGTGTTTGGTTGTGTGTGTGTTTGTGTGAGGGTGTGTGTCCTTATTGGTGCTTTGAGATGCATAGCCATTGAGGCCATAATTTAGTCCATTATGTCCTCTGGTTTGCAGTCGTAGCCCCAGGCCTCTGGCACTGAACGTTGTGTCATTTGCTACCAACTGGGTTTTTGATGAGAGTGTGTGACCTAGACGCCTCATCCCTCACCACTGTCTCATTCCCTTTATTTACATCTGTCTTTAGCATTCTAATTACTCTCTTTATTGCTTTAGCCTGGAGGAATCTGTTATACTGGAGGGAAAAAAAAGACTAAGGACACTGGAGTTTTAACCAATAATAAAGCAGCATAACTCCCATTACCCATAGGCAAAGATTGGGCCTGAAAGGGTCTCCTGTTATGGGCTGTGGGCAAGACAACTATAAGCCTTCTCAGGGTTTACATGCTGGGGCCCATTTGCCTGTGTCTGATGTTTGCATTTCAAAACAATTTGTTTGCACTTGAAAGTCTTACACGGTCAAAAGAGGATTGGTTTTCCCTGATAATAAGCCTTTTTTTAATAGATGTTTCTGCTGGTGGGATTATATTGTAAGTAATGATTCATTAGACTTTAGCCAATTGATAGTTTTGCCTAAATTAATTTAGTGTTTATGATTTGAAACCCATTTCCTCAACCTAAAACTGAGCATTTTGTCTTTTAGTTTATAATCCTATGTGAAGAAAGCAGGAATACTCATGCACTACATCGTCTAATCCTTTTTTCTTTTCTTTTTTTTCATTTGGACAATGTCAACGCAAAAAAAAAACTTTTAAATGTTCTGTCCCTTCCCACCCAATTTTGTGAAATAGCATCTAGAGCAGCCACAGCAGTCTTTAATGAGCTCTCAACTTTAAAGACTTGAAGGATATTAACAAGCTGCTTGACAAATGGTGCTTAGAAGCACATTAAAGACGCAGCTAATGGTGCGCATAATGACGGCTAATTTTCGATCAGATATAAATTAGAGCCCCCAACAGTTATTTGCCTTAAGGACTTTATGTAAATGATTCTGTTCTGTATAAACTGAAAACTGAGAGAGTGTGAGCGAGAGAGAGAGAGAGAGAGAGAGCAAGAGGGGGGTGGGGGGAGAGAGACTAGCACTCCTTGTGGGTATGATTAATAGATCTGCAACAGAGCACGGCTGTCAAAACCCAATGAACACACATCCACTAGACAGCTCTACCACCTTCTTATTAAGGTCCAATCTCTACGAGATCTACAACTTACTCATTCGGAACACCAAAACAGCCTTTTGAGAACGAGCGAGTGTGAACACTCGACGGTTAAAAGGAAGATCTGGTGGAAAGGGAAAGCGAGGAGGAGACCTAGCTGTTCATAAACGTGTATACTCATCCGATGTTGTTAAATATTTGATGGCTGAAGGCACTTTGATGCCATCAATTTACACATTAGGTCATAATTCATACCTGAGTAACCATGGTGTGGCTGAATTAAATGGTGAACACATTTAGTTAATAGCTTATATATTCACACACATTATGAAGAATCCACAGATTAAGATCTGTGTATGGGGTGTCAAAGGTCCTGCTGTATGCCCATGTAATCTTTCTACATGAAACAGCACTGATTTGATCCATAAACGCATCCAGAATATCCTGTCTGAGTGACTGGTCTATTATAGAGCTGTAAATGGGAAACTTTCATTGGGATCTTTTGTGTTTTTTCTTTTTTAATATGAAATGTCTTTAAAGGAAATATATTTTGTCACACAATGCTTTAGGTATGCTCACACAAATAATAATAAACAAAAACAAATCGATGGTTTGAATTTTGTACCAAGTAATTCACAAAGGAGTTTGATAGTATCATTTGTAAAACACAATTCACAATGAGCAAATGACTGCAAGATTTATGTTGTATAAGATTATCCTGCTTTATCTTGTTTTTGCGGATCAGTAACTGGACAGGTTTCTGTGACACTACAAGTTTTTTGGGCATTAAAGCACGGTGTGATTTTGTGACATGAAGTTGTGGAACAGTATGTTCGCTGTTTTTGGCATTTGCAGAAAGTGAAAATAACTGAAACCTGTTTCAAACTTTATAATGTATTATTCAGATGTTCCTTAAGTTTCTTCAAGACTTTATAGTATTTTAATTTCAGTGAATACTGTTTATTAATCAATACAGGATTTTCTTTTAAAAACTATCAAGGAATATTTTATGGTAGAAAGGAATGGGAATCACATGTTTAAATCACCTAAATTATCTTTATTCCGATGAGCATTTGGCCCTCACTTTGTAAATTCTATACAGTTTGCCTTACCCTCCCTCAATATTTAACTGCTGGTTCTGATTTAAAATGGTCTTGTCCATTAAGCTACAGTCAGCGTGGAAAGAGCAAAAAGTTTAAGTTTTAATTATGCAAAGATATTTTTGACTTTTCTGGACTCAACCGACCTTCTTATTCCTTCATCTGGGAAGATGTCCTCTGACTTAATTTATTATTTTCACTGGCAGCCATTTTATGTTGGTAAGTCTTAAAGACACGTGAGCACATGCACCAAATGATGAAATCGTTAAATACTAACAAGATTATGTTTACAAAATACTTCTCGAAGGGAATGTCATCCTTTTGCCTACATGGACACTATAGTGTATAGTGAAGGGAGCTGTGTTTCTCACGCTCCCCTAGCTGTAAGAAAATGTATTGCAAAAGGTCAATAAAATTGATGGCGAGGCGAGCGGTCGGTTTTATTTTCCACAAAAAGTAATAATTTCATGATAAACATAAAAGATATGACTTAATTCACAGTACAATGGGTCCCAGTCCCATTCTGTGGTCCGGGCTTAATGTTAAATTGTTTACTAATATCTATATTGATGAACCCCACTGGCATCCAAATTGCTAAATTTACTGAATACACATAATCTGTCCTTGATAGAAGTCTAAAACACGCTGGCCATGTTGGAGAAAGCTGTGTTGCAACAGTCTAGCCAGGGTGTAGACAGTATTCCCCCTCAAGCAAAATAATTTGAATATTCATTTGGATTCACGTTGAAAATTAAAATCTACAAATTCACGAAATGGCATCAACCGCGCGGACGATGAAGAACAATCTACAAAACCAAGAATTATAATGCTGGGTCTTATAGAAATTAAACAAAACGTTATGATTCTATTAATAACAAATGTATAAAATAAATGAAAAAGCTCAAGGGAAACGATGGAAACATGGTCATGCATCCAAATCATTATTTTGGTGGCAGCCACATGTCAGCGGTGAGCATGGCCTCCCAGCACCCACCTTCTAATCACGCCCCTGAGCTATGTTAGTTATGAAGGCTGGGGACGTTTCCAATGGCATTAAATTAAGAAAGACTTTTTTTCTTCTTTTTCTCTGCTTCGTAATGGGAATTTCAAAATTTCGCGAAATTATAATCTATTACCTTAAAGTATCTTAAAGTTTTGATTTGATACAGGCTATACATCTGGAAAAAAAATATTTTTTTTAGTTCTTGCTTTGAAAAAATACGCGACGTTAAATAGCAGAAGTCCAAATTAAAGCACTGTGTTTGAATACATTGATGTCATACATTTTTAATAAGGAAGGCATTCTGCGTCTGGACAGTATCCAATGTTGGATTCACATACATCTTCTGTTACATTTCAAACGAAAAGGTTAAACAGTGCAGGCCTTTTTCCTAAAAATCTTGGCGTTGTTCATCACTTAAACGTATAAATAAGTTATATTTTCGGCCAATATAATAATTTTATCTTTTTCCGCACACATTGCAAAAAAAAAAAAAAAAAATCTTTCTCTTGGTTAACCCCAGCACAATTTCAATTTCAGTTTTTATAAAGTAATTTGTTTCAAGTATTAAATAAGGAGTGAATCGCCCAACTTTTATTTTTTCGCTCTGCGACTTAACATGTATCCGGTATATGAACCCATGTGACGAACAACACAGGATCTGTCCACGTGGTTTAATTAACGATTCACTCTTCACTCAGCACACAACACGAGCGGTGTTAAATCTTTCTCTTTGGTAAACTGGAACATACTGTAATTCGAACTAAAAGTATTTCACCCCTGGCGTCAACTCGTCTGTTTATGAGTGTGCGCGTGGCTGTTACGTTTGTGCGCGTGCGATTATATTAGAGAGACGGAGAGGAGAGAGAGAGAGAGAGAGAGAGAGAGAGAGATGGAGCTGTTTCATTGGCAGACACAGTGTGGCTTTGCCTCCTTCTGCATGCCATCCTAGATCAAAAAGTATCCCACTAAAATCCTCCTCGCCGCCCAATGCTGCTCCATCGATTAGTTTCTGGAAAACACTTAACAAACTAACGACCATTGATGGCTGATTAATATTGCATCAACAACAACTGATTGGCGACAATATCAAATGGCGATCGCCGCTTAACGCTCGGGCGGCCATCTGACTGGCTGTTGCACAATGTTCTGGCGGCAGCCAAAGAGCCACCAGACGATAAATAAAGGGTTGCATGGTGCGTGGCGCGCTCAATTCGCGGCGTATATACTTCGTCTAATCCGAGAGCAGTCGCGTCTTTGAAGGCAGACACTTGGCGTAAATGTACAGTTAAAATATTCTACTCTCAGGTCCCCAGGCGGAGCTCCGACAGTCCCTGGCCTCATTAAATTTTCATCAGCTATCCCTGTGAAAGGGGGGAAATGTTCAGGGGAAAGAGAAAAATAAAACAGAGGGCGTAATTATAACAAAAGGAAACAGCGCTGCCCTTTTCGTTTTGTAGAAAGCTCCCATGGTGTCGTGTATATACTTTTCAACGTATGGAGCACAGGCAGCGCGGTGGGGAGCAGGTGTGTATGTGGCTTCAAGGTAAACTGTTCGCTTCACATATTTATCATATAAAATAAATAAAAATACACCTTCGATTTTTCTTCATTGTGCTACTGAGGCCTTTCTGGTGTGTCTGTGTGTTTTCGGTGCTGAGGCCTCATTGATTCGCTATCAAAGAATCCAGATCGATTTTCTCCCAATATGTGAAAGTGAAAGCAGGCAGCAGCAGACTGGTTGAGAAGCTGCCTGTCTGTCTGCCTGTCTGTCTCTCTCTGTCTGTGTGTGTGTGTGTGTGTGTGTGTGTGTGTGTGTGTGTGTGTGTGTGTGTGTGTGTGTGTGTGTGTGCGCGCGCGTGTGTTTGCGTGTGCAAAGAGCTCCGGCGTGTCGAGCAGCAGCAGCGAGGCTCACTGCATAAAGTTAATTTCAATTCCCGATGAGACACTCACGCGGCAGCCCTCCCTGACCAGCGGTAATTAACAGGGATAGCTAATGACTACTTAACTCGCTCTTCATAATTATCTGGTTTTTATAATTCGATGTGTAATTTAATAATTCGCTCTTATTAACGTATTAAGTGAATGGCTCATTTAGGGGAAATTAGAAGCACTCACCAGGAGCATCTTTTAATTGATGAACCATCATCACTGTCTCATTAATAAGGCTCGTTTTGATACTCTTAATTTGTCACGAGAAGGGCGCGTGAACATGTTTGGTTTATGGATCAGTGTCATGAAGGCGTTGTCTTTCCAGTTTATAGTCATTTTATTAAAAAGGTTTTTTGTTGGATAAATATTGAGGAAGGACTTATGTGTCACGTGTAATTAATTTAAGTATGATAATATTAGAATAAATATTCTATATCTATCTATATATATTAGGATACTTAATTGATTGTCTCGTCATATGACACTTTTAGGAAAGCCTGCAGGTTCATAATAATATTATTTTTAAACAATTGACAGAGGTCAGAAACTTCTATAATGGACTGTTTATTAAATATATTCTTCTTCTTTTTTTTTTTAAATCAATATTTATTTCGCAAAAATCCCCTTTCGTCCTCCTGCTGAAATAAACTGCTATGATCAATTTGAAACGATCCCCAAAATAATCCCATGCAAATGTATCCCAGGTGCTGTAAATAATCAGTGTAAACGTGGAGGACAGGTTTCAGAAATGCTAATGTGTGGCTCGTGCAGCCTCTCAGGTATCTGTCCATGGTGCTGAAACGCTTGCTCAGCGCTCAACAAGCCAGCCAGCCAGCTAGCCAGTCAGCCCTGACGCCCCCCTCACTACCCCCCAAAACAGCTCCTCTGCTACGGACATGACATTCAAAATGCTCCCCTCTTCTTCCTTTTTTTTTTCTTTTTTTCACCCTCCTCATTTCTAGCGATAACTTCGAACCTGAGGGTTTGCTTCAAAGCCTGCGAGCCCGCATGCAAGAACGAAACATGTTTGAGTGTGTATTTAAATAGAGACGGGCACGTTGGCAGGCGAGCTGTTTTTCTGGCGGGCTGACATCTGGCAAGTCTGCGCTCCAGGGACCCATCCAGCTCTCCATAGACCCCCTGATTAGACTCTAATAGAATATTAGCATTTGCTCTCAGGTAAGGCAACAGTGAGCTGCATAAGCTGGCAGCAAGTCAGTGGAGAAGCCACGTGTGTCTTTAACATTGATGGAATAGAGGAAAAGGGGGCTCCTGTAAGGCCTGCTTTATGATGAGGCCTGGAGGAGGACGCTGTTCAGGCAAAATAGCTTTTTTCTAATTACGTTTTACATTTTCCTTTTCGTCACTCGCCTCTAATATTCTACCCAGACAGTGGGAGAACAGACTGGGTTTAGGGTGGGGGGTGGGTTGGTGGTTGTGTCTTGCTCATGAACACTGTGACAGGGCTCATGGCAGTTCTCAAGATCACACCTGACACCTTTTGGGTGACGGCAAAAAGTCACGTTACCTTTAAAAACAAAATGGCAATATTTGTGGTCGAATAAGCCTAAATAATCCGCAAAAAGTATTTTAAAAGCTGTGCAGCCCACAGCTAAACCGTTCCCAGCCTCCTCATCAATAAATAAATAGATGAATAAATAAAATAATAATAATATGTCTGGAAGAGCCACATTACACAGTGTAGTCATGGAAAACGTCCAATTAAATGTTAAAGTTTGTTCTTTAATGAAACACATATTGCAGTTCAATAATTAAATAAATTAAAATTACATGGATGTAATAAATTAATAGAATTATTTAACCAGGAACCAAAAGCAACATACATTACAGAAATAAGTTACCTCAGCTAAAACAGCAATACAGCAAAAACCTGTACGAATATATTTATGTGCATCGACTGGTTCCAATGAAATATTTACATTGTACACGTATACTTCCATGAAGCTGTTTCTTTTGTCTTCAAGAAAAAACATTACTTAAACAAGGTGATTTTAACAAGCAACGACTTCATAATGATGCGCGTATATTTATACAAATAAATAGCAGAAAACATACATAAAATAATTTAAAAAAGAGAATACTATCTCATATATATCTCGATTGTACCATCTCAAATTTTAGAAATCGTAAACTAAAATTTGTGACTGCATGTTTCACAGTCGTTTCCCTTTGAACCAGAACAACACGCTTAACTTGCTGTCAGAATTTGATTTTCTCAAGCAAAACGAGGAGGGGGGAATCCCAATAAATATATAATGAAGTAAACATGACCTCACTCAATAAATAGTTCATAAGATACCGGCCCACGCTGGATTGTAAACTTATTGCAGCCGGCAAGGAATCATATTTTTTTAATTGCGAGATTCTGTGAAATCCTTCCACGTGAGCCACTATTTCGATATGTCCACATATACTGAGGCCTAATAATAAACAACCCTATACCTTAATCATAAACCCGGGTATCTTGAAAATCGATCCCTGACTTTGATCACACATGGTAACAAAATAAGTGGAATTAATTACACATTTAGACACAAAATTAAGTGTGTGACGAGTAAATTATTAATTTACAGAGGGTTATTTGGCAGTAATCGAATATTAGCTTTCAACACCAAGCAGTGTGTTATCCTCTTAATCCCCTCCATGGACCCTGAATAAATGTCAGACTGCATCGTCATGAACTAGTAGGGACAATGCAGCTTATCCTATAAGCCACATATATAAACAACAATAGTCACCAACCAAGTGCTTCGAGTTAAACTAGCCCCGCTGTGTGTCAATAACCACACTGTTTTCATCGGGGCTTCTTTCTGCTAAAGCAAACTATATAGTCCTCGTTTGAAATGAACCATGAATCAAAATGAAAGCACAGAGTCCTGTAAGTCGTACTGCGTTGACATTAAAAAGGTGAAGCATAGTAAGTGTGGAAACAGTGGTCTTACTTGCTCTGTCAAACGATGCTTTACTTGACTCCACGTCTCCCTCTCAGCGAGTAAAAGACGTGACTGTTGGGAGGAGGAGGAGGAGGAGGGGAGGGATGGGGGGGAGGTGGGTTTCGAGTCTTTTCAGTCATTGTTCAATTTTAGGAATTTTTCGAAGTTCAAAAGCACAAAGTCATCGATGATTGGAAAAAAGGTGTGAGATAGGAAATATGATACACATCGTCTCTAAACAGTCCCAAGTCTTTTGGTGGGTGGCGGTTTAAAGCGATTCTTAGACGCATGCAGAGTACTTCATTCGTTTCTGTTTCTGCCGCTGGTTGCAAAACCAGACCCGCACCACGTTCTTTTTGAGGTCCAGCTTCTCTGCGATTGCTGCGATTTTCTCCGAGGAGGGACGCGGCTGAATGGCGAAATAGGCCTCCAGCGACCTCTTCTCCGGCGCGGCTATCGACGTGCGCTTCCTCTTTTTCTCCGCGCCGTTGAACAACTCGGGCTTATTAAGTTTCTCCCTGTGCGATTTCTCGGCTTCTTCGAGCCACGCTTGCAGGATGGGCTTCAAAGCGATCATGTTGTTGTGAGAGAGCGTGAGGGACTCGAATCGGCAGATGGTGCTTTGGCTGAGGGAGCCCACCCCAGGAATCTTCAGGCTGGCTAAAGCTGACCCTACATCCGCCTGGGTAACCCCGAGTTTGATCCGTCTCTGCTTAAACCTCTCTGCGAAGGCTTCCAAGTCCCTCGGATCGGCGTCCACGTCGCTCATGCCCATGTGCTGT